>JAULUF010000022.1:41720000-41725000 GCA_031834385.1 Semotilus atromaculatus
CTCTGGGTTTCAGAACATGAAAGTTAAGGACTGTGATGGATGTTATGTATAATATGGTCCTTCATTCTGTTTTAGGTCAGGCTAAATATATATAAATATTATGGGGTTCTTTGTCCCCTTGGAAAGTGTTGCAGGATCCTGCACAAACATCATGTAGTGTAGGTGACTTGAACTGCAGATTTTTCTTCAGAAAATGAAAAAATCTAGTTGTATTTTTAGCTGCCTTTCCAAAGGCTTTGCTGTCTTGTCAACATGTCTGAAGGAGTTTTGTTGAAGGGCAGTTGTGCAGTATTTTTCCCCTGTCACTCATCATTTACTGCATTCTTGCCATCAGCAGTCTTCTTGTGTAACACACACACACACACACACACGGCCATCTGGCTTCAGCTTTGATCAAAATAAACCGCTGATGAAGCGAGTTCAGTTTTTGGATGTTCAGCATCGGCATTAATGCCAAAACACACTGTCCACATCATTTACTCTGAAAGATAGACGACAGGGGAGAGTCAGTGCTAATTCACAGAAAACATGCACCCAGTTTTATTCTTTCATTAATTATTATTATTTTATTTTTTTCATTTCATGTTTTTTTGTTTTTGTTTTTTTTAACATTTATTTTTTTATTTTATTGTTTAATTTTGTATTATTTTTTAAATTATTTTATTTTATTCTATTTTCATTTTTATAATTTTCTTTATTTCATTTAATTTTTAATTCTATTTAAAAAAAAAATATATATATATATAATTTATTCAATTGAACAGTCAGTCCTGAGTCACTTTCATGACATGACCAAAGATTAAAAAAAACAACAAAAAAAACATTTAAATTGTCAAATGTACAGGTGAAACTAGAAAAATTCGAATATCGTGCAAAAGTTCATGTATTTCAGTAATTCAAATGAAAAGGTGAAACTAATAGTGTATATATAACTGTATAGATATACATGGTTCACATGGCTTTTCAGAGGGCCGGTATTTCTGTATTTAAAATCCTTTTTTTTATTGATTTCATGTAATATTTTGAATTTGGGGTTTTCATAAACTGTAAGCCATAATCATCAAAATGATAACTTTTGCACGATATTCAAATTTTTCGAGTTTCACCTGTGTGTGTGTTAGATTGAGATTGATTAAAAGCTACAGGTCGAGGTTTCCCGATTCAGTGATGATTCCAGTCATCCGTAGTCAGTGTTTTGGGAAAGTGAGTCCTGAAATTAATAAGCAGAACTCCACGTTTGCATTAGAGATGTTGTGACGAATAATGAACCGATTCGAGAGACACGAAGGCGGATCATAAGCCAAAGTTATAATGAAGACCTGAAAAAGTGTTTCTTTGTGCACTTTAAGTTTGATCATTCTCTAATAAACATGCATTAACTGGTATTTAAACCACAGTTCTCAAAAAAACACTAATTTCTCTCTGTGAATTGGTGCAGTAACATCATCCAGCTGTCACTCACAGTGTGTGAAACAGCTCATTTCTGCAAACCTGCATTTTAATAAGTCCATGTTTGATCAAAAACTCTTCCCTCACATTATTAAGTCGAATGCTTTGATCTTGAGAAGGTAAGAAGAGAACGAGAAGAAATGTTTGGCTAATATGAGCGGGTTTTTCTCTTCTGCAAAAGCTTGTTTATAGACACCAAAATCCAAAGTATTACATACTATTGCACTAATAGATAGCACTATTAAAGGGATAGTTCACCCAAAAAAGAAAATTATTTACTCACCCTCATGTTGTTGGAAAACAATATATATATATATATATATATATATATTTTTGTCCATAGAATGAAAATTAATGGAGTCTGATGTTTTTTTGGCCTCCATTGACTTTCATTGTAAAAAAAATTTTTGCAATGACATGTGTAAATGTTTGTTGTTTTTGTGATACTATTTAGAAAATTTTCTTTCGTTTTTGTTTTTAGATTTTTCATTTTAATTTCAGTTATAAGTTTTAAAAATTAGTTTTTGTCTTTTTTATGCTTGAAATTATTCAATGAGTTATTTTAGTACATTGTTAAACTTAATGAAAATAGAAATGTTGTAAAGTAGCTGAAGTAAAATGTGTGTTTTTTAAAATATTTTATATTTCATTTAACATTTATTTTAAGCAGTCCCTTTAACCTGTCCTTTTAATAGTCAGAAAACTACTAAACAAGTACATACTAAAGCACTTTTTAGGGGTTTTCATTTTATGCATTAATTTTACTTTCATTGATTTTGTTTTAATTCATTTTTAATTTTAATGACATTTTATGAATAAAACGGCTCATGAACATACTTTTTTCAGTAGAAAAAAAATTAAATGGCCCATTAAACATTAAAGTATTATGCAATTGTTTAAGACATTTCTCCTTAAATAGAACCTTTTTGGCATAAAGTGTTCTTTCAAATTGAGTCCAGAACCTAAAACCTAATTTTTTTTGATAATTATGCCAGTGTTAATGCCAACTGCATACATTTAGGCACAGGTGTGAATTTTTTTCATTAGAATTTTAGTATTTTACCTTAATTTCCTTTAATAAATCTGTTTAGTACTAGGTACACAAAATAGTTCCTCTCTCAGCGCCTTTTGGACAAAAATGTCCCCATGAAACCCATTAAACTGGCAATATTTAATCCCAGGGCCATTTAACTATAAAATGATGCAATCGTTGTTAATAGGCTTTCATTCTGTTGGCAAGCCTTCAAAATTAAACTTTATCTACCATTTTTTCCAGATGGTGCCATTTTCTCCTTTTTTTTTTCTGCTTCTGCGTATTATAGAGCCAATTAGATGCATTACGCAGCTATACTTGTGTGTGTGTTTGGTATGGGTGTCACAGTGGGGTTTGTATGTATGTAATAGAAAAAGTGTGTGTGTGTGTCCCAGAGGAGTTTTACTGCAACTACTGGGGATATTTGGTACTGCGCCCAAAATTAATCTTACTTAAAGGTAGGGTATGCAGGATTTTAAAAAAAAATAAATAAAAAAATTCCCAAATTTGTTTAAACTGTCTTTATATACCAATACATAATTAAAATGTAAGTACTCTGAAAAAGAAAGTATAAAAATCGAGTGTCTGTAGTCCTCTCAGGGCTGCAATAAACACAGCTACTTATCTCACAGCTACTTATGAGCAGTGCATGGAGTGACATCATGTCAGAATCACATGTAATAAAATGCCTAACTTTATCATTATGAATATAAACAACTAACATAGCTGTTAGTACTCACTATCAAGCCAGCATATCGATACTGGTAAAGTTTAAAATATATTGAGTTTGATTCGGTAACGAGCTAGTAACATAAGGCAACCTCAAAGCTAAAAACAGGTTGCATTGATACACGTTTTTCCCGTCACCATCAGTTACACTGATGAAGGTGAATTTCGTGTAAGATTCATAACATATACAGTGATTTGCATGTAAGAGCTTCCATGATGAAAGCACTGTTGGCGTCACTTTTCAGCCCCTTGATGTCCCTCAGTTGTCCACCGCTGGAAAGCCCTGATATTGCTTGCTTTATCCAAAGACTTTTTGGGCATAGCCATTTCAAATACGGTCTTCCTTTTTTTGCTTTCGCTGACTGTATATGCAGGTACTGGGAATTTTGACTGCTAAATTCTCTGCCATAATTGACCGTTCGCAAAGACCCGCCCCCCCTTAGTTACTGTCGCTATGTCCGTCAAGCTACGCCACTCTCACACACACACATGTTCTCACGCAGTGAAAAATACATTGCGGAGCAGAGAGGAGGCTGACAACACGCTCACAGACAGGACAGACCAGGTTACTTTTCGGTTACTTTTGATATTAAACATATTAAACAAAGTCTCACCTTTCAAATTTGGTCATTTTCTTAAATAAATTTAAACAATAAATACCGTTTTGTGGCTCTTTAATGTGTCGTGACAGATCGCTGTAGAGCATCAGTTAAAGCTGCTCATGATCCGATCATCTCTCCCTTCTGGTTCATTTATAGCATCAAATAAACATGAATGAACATCAGAAGGAATTTTGTTTTAACCACGGAAAGGCGTCAGTACACTCCGTTTTTCAAGTTCAAATCCTCCCATGTTAATCTACTAAATCTCCTGACTGCTTTGTCGGACAAAATGGCCGATGGCGAAGTATGATAGGTCAGATCACCTGTCAATCAAGCTTCCTGCGAACGGTCAATTGAGATTTTTTTTTTTTAATTCTGCCTACCCTACCTTTAAAGCTAATTTCTTGAGATATCAACCTCAGATTTGGAACATAACTTGTTTAGAATTATGGCTTTGATTTTCTAGCAGGTTTAGGGTTCAACATGTTTCATAAAATATATATTTTATATAAAATGTTCAATAAAATCAAAATCAAAAATCATTTCATAAACCTCTATATCTTTTTTTGGGTTTCACTTTTTAAACTTGAACAATAATCTGCCAAGGATAATCTCATTCTTGGCATTCATTCTTCTCATTTATTCTTTAATTATTTAAAGAATAATGTCATTCTTTAAAATGAGACCGATCTTAAATCTGTGCTCCCAAGCTTTTTAATTTTTATGACAGTTTTGAGACACGGACATTTTTGTCCACTATATGGACATGCGAGTAACTTTTTCTGATTGCCACACAAGGGTTAAACGCTGGAAGCCAGTGGACCCGAGAGCCGTCATCATAGAGAACATCTGTACTGAGACTGTAGCGCTGTGTCCTCAGGCTGATCTGTGATCAGTTAATGCTCTGCCTAGTCTGGCTTTTTCCATTGACTCTCAGAGAAGCTGCGTCTCTCAGATCCTTTTTAAAACGCCGTCTCCATTGTTTGCTGTGAGCAATTTGCCCGTGATGCATCTTAGTGAAGCTCAGTTTTTTTGTGTGTGTGTTTGTGAGTGAGAGCCAGAGAGAGTTTGTGTGAGAGAGCGTGTGTGTGTGTGTGTGTGTGTGTGTGTGTGTGTGAGTGAGAGCGAGAGAGTGTGTGTGTGTGTGTGTGTGTGTGAGTGAGAGAGAGAGAGAGAGAGCGAGTGTG
>JAULUF010000022.1:41730000-41760000 GCA_031834385.1 Semotilus atromaculatus
ACACATGCACTCTCTCTCACACACACACACACACACTCCCTCTCTCTCTCACACACACACACACTCGCACGCACTCTCTCACGCACTCTCTCTCTCTCTCTCTCTCTCTCACACACACACACTCGCACGCACGCACACACACACACACACACACACACACACACACACACACTCTCTCTCTCTCTCTCTCACACACACACACACTCGCACGCACACTCTCTCTCACACATACACACTCGCACCCTCTCTCACACACACACTCGCACCCTCTCTCACACACACTCTCTCTCACACACTTGCACGCACACACTCTCTCTCACACACACAGTGTTGTACTTATGATGCGTTCAGGTCCTCCTGGAAAGTTGGTATGTACGAGTTGTGTTTACTCACACACACGGTCAGGAGGTTCGAGTCACTTTCACTTTTTTCTTCATCCGCGTTGGCTGTTTCAGAGGCAGGACAGATGCTGAAAAGAGCAGCGAGGCACAAAATTGATAGAAGGAAGCGAGCAAAAAGAGGAGAAATTCTGCTAGATTCATAACACACGCTTGTAATCCCGCGCGCTTCGTCTGCCTCGGATTCAATTTTCAACCTGATGAACATTAGAGGTCTGAGCGGTCGGCTCATTCACTCAGACATGCGTTCAAATGAACCTTTCACGCAAGTATAGTCCTCATGTTTTGCATGAGTGATAGCTCCTATTTACTTTCAAACTGTATGTTTCTCAATCATAACTTGCAGAAAATATTGTGTGGAACATTGCATAGCCTGTTAGTGGTGTTAATATATCTACTTAAAAACCAAATGAATGTCTCGACTGCGTCCTTTGTGTAACGTGTCCCACACCAGCACAAAAGTACAGAAATTAATCTAATACTGAAATCAGACCATTTATGCTGCCTCAAATCACAATACGAGATTTTTTTTTTTTTTTTTTTTTTACAATCAAGTGCTGAACGGTTCAATACACACAGTAAGATGACACAGTGGTGACCTTGAGTTATTTCTAAATGAATGTACTCTGATTCAGCGATATTATATGATTTTTTTCTATCTGTACCTCCACATTATTTCCACTCTTCATGACTATTACCCAGAAACACAACACACAAGTCACATCATTATAGAATCAAATATGACTTTATTCATTTTCTTATAAATCATTCATACAAAATTGGCATTCTGCAATTTCTTTATTACCTCTATAAAAAGTCATCTGTTAATTACTGGGATGACGGGTCAGGACAGGAGGGAGCAAAACAAATAAATCTGAACGAAAAGAACCCAAACCAGTCTTTACTCATAAATAGTCTAAAGTGGTCATGCAAGTCTGGTTAACAGCCTAACGTGAGCAACGCGTCGAATCCTTATTAGTGTCAACGTCATTCGAAGGGCTCGCAAACTCAATCCACTCGAATCAAAAGGCACAATCAGGGAGAGATCAGTGACATTTGAGCATGAATCCATATTGCTTATTGCTAAATCACAGAACGTAATGCAAATAGGTTAAAGTTAGTATGCGAATTCTCCAGTTAGCTTCGAGACCATATGATCTTGACTAAATGATGCAAACAAACATAGAAAAATGACTTCGCTAAAGCAACATAATACAGTTTAATTGCATGAGTTTAATTTTGCCAAGATTCTTTGGTGATCTTGCGTGTGTAGTTGTAGCAGCAGCATTCAACCGGCCCATTGCAAATGAATGGCTTTGTCACGTTAAGCTGGGTAATTAAAATCACACGGGCATCAACGCAGACACCTATCGGTGTGTCGACTGCGCTGGCACGAGCCGTTGGCAAGGGCACAGACACAGGGTGAGATGCACATATTAATCAAAACTGACATTTGATGCCCCCAAAACCATCTCACGCATATATAATCATGTAGATCCAGCTGTATGTACAGTGATAAGTCACGCTTAGACATGAAACTGTAATTCTGTGATATGGCATTATAACAATGACAATCATAGGTAGAAATGTGGGATTCAATTTTTTTTAATTGGTTTGCTGAACTTAAAAAAAACTCAACCTAGATGTGGGCCATTTGTGTTAAAACTAAATTACAAATGCAACCGTTAAAGAGGGCAATAATACTAGAAGCTTTCAGGGACTTTTAAATTCACATACTTGTATAACAAGATTCAAGCAAGCACCTAAAACGCAGATGTCAAGATGGACGAAACACTTTAAAATTTAATTCCGGCCACAATTAGGACTTATGATGTGTTGAATTTCTCATGTTTTTAAATCACGATTTAAAAAAAGCGTATTAAAATACAACGCAAAACAGCAACATTCAGTGTCAGATATGCGTTTGAATGACGTAGTGTACAAATATATCAGCGTCAACCGAATTCCTGATAATGCATAATGCGAAGGGAAAGTGGGAAGGAAAATAAAAAGGCTTTGGCTCACAGCTGGAAGTCCAGTCGCCTTCACAAAAGGCCACTAAAGCTCCGCTCTCCTTCAAGTTCCTGCGACACGCTCTGGAAACACACGTTCCCTGGATATGGAGAAACCAGAACGGATGTGTATAGTGATGTATGTCAGTTTGCAGGGGGCATAAATTAGCCGGAGGGAGTTTTATATGCGGACCGAGGCAGTGCCATTGAACTTTGACGGACAGCTCATTTTTCAGCGGGACAGGGAAGATAAAGGAGGCGAGAGACGTCTCACTTAAAACTACGGGCCGAAATCCTTACCATGCAAACCTGTCTCGAGTTCCCAGTTTAACAGATGGTGTGTTGCACTGTAAGCGCTGCCTTTGTTTCCACGCTCGTTTACTATCACAAACATTTTTCCCAAGTCTGGCTGAGAGGATGAGGAATTCTAATTAATATTTACAAAATGCATTTTAAGGTGGATTTGCATGGATTAATTAGATTGGGAGGGTTTGACAAGCCACTTAAGAAACTCATTAGTCTTGGCACCGGGTTTTTTTAATTTTTTTTTTATAATAAAAGCAATCAAACACTGCAGGGAGTTTTTGGATGGTGTTCTGCCACTGATTACAGGGATCAGACGTTTTCTTGCACACTGCAATATTTCTTCTGCGTTTGTGAACTTTTCACCGGCATTGGATCTGATCGATATGAAGCCTTTGGAAAATTAAAAAGCCTCTACACTCTACAAAAAATAAATTCTTAAGCATTTTTAAGTCTTGCTTTTCATTTAAAATATCGAAACGCTCTTAAATAACATGTTGCTTTTCAAATAAATATTCTTGAAGTAAAACAAATGAAGTGAGTTTGTGCTTGAAACAAGAACAAATATCTGTCAGTGTAGTCAGAAAAATAATCTATTCACAGGGAAAACGAGGTGATTTTTCTGACCCCATTAACATATTTTTTCTTGTTTTAAGCACAAACTCAAATTTACTTGAAGCAACATGACTTACAATAACCAGTAAAAAAAAAGTATTTTTTCTCCACAGAGATATTTTACTTGTTTTAAGCACAAACTCATCTCCCATCCACAATTTTTTTTTTACTTATTACAAGTCATGTTGCTACTCAAGTAAATGATTTAAGAATTTTTTTAATATTTGTATTGTAAAGCGACTATTTATTGGCAGTGCGACATCTCAAAACCGTGTAAATAAAGCTCACTCGCGCACAATCCCTCCAAAACCTGGGAAAAGAAACGGATTGGGAGAAGATGTGTCCAGATGTGTGGTGGTTTCGAAGTGATGCATCCCTCCTGTGCTGGAAACATCAGTCCATGGACCCGGAAACAAACCCAAGAGTTAAAGCGCGTCAGGTGTGTGTGTCGTCCCGCAGTGTGTGTCCTCTGCTCGTGTGCTGAAGGGGAAGTGGACCCGTGGGCTCCTGGGAGTCTCTCGCGGCCCCCTGGTGGACGTCCACGGAGGGCCGCCAGTCGGGTCAGAGCCGCTCGATCTCCCTGTATTTCTTGCGGAGGATGGAGACCTGGTCCTTGAACAGAACCGGGTCCAGTCTCATTTGCGAGTGGACCAATGGCATGCCGCCAAACCAGCTGGCGAACTTGTTCATGCAGGTCTGGCGCTGGGCGAAGTGGTCCGGGTCGGCCCAGCGCGAGGCTCGAGACGACTGAGGGACAGAGACACAACATTAACACTTTTATATCGATCATATACACAAGCTTTGGATCGGTACCATTTTTTTATGTTTTTAAAAAGAAGTTTTTTTTTTTCTATTTTAATGTATTTAAAATGTGATTTATTCCTGTGATCAAAGCTGAATGTTCATCATCATTACTCCAGTCTTCAGTGTCACATGATCCTTCAGAAATCAGGATAATATGATGATCTGATGATCAAGAAACATTTATGATTATTGTCAGTGTTGTGTACATTTTTATTTCAGGATTCTTTGATGAATAGAACGTTTATTTGAAGTAGAATCTTTTGTAACATTATAAATGCAGTTCTTTTGAACTTTCTATTCATCAAAGAATCCTGAAATAAAAATGTACTGTTTTCAACAGATGATCATAAATGTTTCTTGATCATCAGATCATCATATTATCCTGATTTCTGAAGGATCATGTGACTCTGAAGACTGGAGTAATGATGATGAACATTCATAGTTTGATGGTTGATAACATTGATAATAATGATGGTTTGGCACTTTTGGATGCAAAACATGTCGGCAATATATTTTAGAATACATTTAGAATTAATGATCTCCCATTCTAATCTTTTTACTTTATCAAAATGGTACGAAACTTGGGATGGGTTTTGGCACTTGCTGTAAAAAAAAAAAAAAAATCAAACATGATTCGAAAAGGTTAAATGGTCCTGAAAAAAGGTCACTTATATTGTTCACGGTCAAAAATGAGCAGACTGGAAATGGGAGACGAATTTCACATTCTTACTGAAAGCTCATTTTTTAGAAATTACCTCAAATTTGGAAAACAACTTGATTAAAACTATGAGAAAATCAAATGCATAAATCTAGAGTAAAAGTGTTTTGTAAAAAATATGTATTTCGTATTTTTCATAGCAATAAATGCAATTTGTTTTTCACGTTTTGAAGTTTTTTTTTTTAAATGTCATTTTCAGGTCTATGCTCAAAAAGTGAATACATGGATTATAACTGCAATAATTTCATTGAAAAAATAAATAAATAGGTTATTTTTGACCCACACGCAAACAGCTTATTCTTATTCGTCAGCGCCTCACTCTGTCCTTCGTTATTTTTGAAAGTATATGTTTATAAACAATATTGTCCATTCTACAGGGAAACGGAGTTACTCTTAGAGAACAGGGTTTCTTCAGTTATCTTCAAACTAAATTTAATGCCTTTTTCAGTGCCATTTTAAAAAAATTTAATGCCATAAATGACCCATGACTAACCACGGTTATTATTTATATAATTTTTTTAAATATATATAAAAAAATTTAGACATGTCCCAAATTCTAAATCTTAAACATTCAGTTTGACGATGATGCAACGATGAAACTTTACCAAAGTCACACTTACCAAACTGGTTCACAATAACGTACATATTTTGCGACAGCAAATTAAAATGAATAATTATGAAGGCTATATTCAAATAAATCGCTAATATAAATTATATTAAAGATAATATGAAGGCTATATTCAAATAAATTGCTAATATACATTTTCTTCAAAACTATCTACATTTCTAATGCCTTTAGGATTCAAATTTAATGCTTTTTAAATGACATTTTAAGGCCTTAATTTTTGCAAAATCCATTTAATGCTTTTTAATGCCCCAGGGAAACCCTGGAAAAGTTCTTCACATTTGTTTAAACTGTTCGCTTGGCACACACACACACGCGCGCACACACACACCTGACCCATCATGGTCTCCTTGTACTGCTTCTTCTGCGTGACCTTGATGGGCGGCAGCTTGGAGACGGCGGACACCAGGAAGTTCATGAGCAGATCCTCGCAGTTGGCCAGCTGGTCCACCATGCTCTGCAGGCTCGAGGGCAGGAGGTGCGTGTACAGGAAGTGGTAATATCTGGAAGATATCATATTATACATATATATCATATATGGACATCATCAAGGACAGGAGACAGCCACATCATACATGCAGAAGCTCAATAGGACAATCAACACAATTTGTTGGGCTGGATAATAGATATTGATTTTTCATATAACTTTAGAAATCCCAATTTCAGACTTTTGATCAATATTTTTAATGCCCTCTGTAATACTAAAGTGTTCGTGCAACAGGTTTCTGCAAATCATGTTTGTCATCTTATTGGATTATTCTTCATTTGTGGAGGCAGGTAATGTCCTAAAAATAATTAAAATATTTCTGTTAATTGAAATTAAGTTTTTTAACTAATATTTATTATATATATATATATATATATACACTCACCGGCCACTTTATTAGGTACACCTGTCCAACTGCTCGTTAACACTTAATTTCTAAGCAGCCAATCACATGGCGGCAACTCAGTGCATTTAGGCATGTAGACATGGTCAAGACAATCTCCTGCAGTTCAAACCGAGCATCAGTATGGGGAAGAAAGGTGATTTGAGTGACTTTGAACGTGGCATGATTGTTGGTGCCAGAAGGGCTGGTCTGAGTATTTCAGAAACTGCTAATCTACTGGGATTTTCACGCACAACCATCTCTAGGGTTTACAGAGAATGGTCCGAAAAAGAAAAAACATCCAGTGAGCGGCAGTTCTGTGGGCGGAAATGCCTTGTTGATGCCAGAGGTCAGAGGAGAATGGCCAGACTGGTTCGAGCTGATAGAAGGGCAACAGTGACTCAAATAACCACCCGTTACAACCAAGGTGGGCAGAAGAGCATCTCTGAACGCACAGTACGTCGAACTTTGAGGCAGATGGGCTACAGCAGCAGAAGACCACACCGGGTGCCACTCCTTTCAGCTAAGAACAGGAAACTGAGGCTACAATTTGCACAAGCACATCGAAATTGGACAATAGAAGATTGGAAAAACGTTGCCTGGTCTGATGAGTCTCGATTTCTGCTGCGACATTCGGATGGTAGGGTCAGAATTTGGCATCTACAACATGAAAGCATGGATCCATCCTGCCTTGTATCAACGGTTCAGGCTGGTGGTGGTGGTGTCATGGTGTGGGGAATATTTTCTTGGCACTCTTTGGGCCCCTTGGTACCAATTGAGCATCGTTGCAACGCCACAGCCTACCTGAGTATTGTTGCTGACCATGTCCATCCCTTTATGACCACAATGTACCCAACTTCTGATGGCTACTTTCAGCAGGATAATGCGCCATGTCATAAAGCTGGAATCATCTCAGACTGGTTTCTTGAACATGACAATGAGTTCGCTGTACTCAAATGGCCTCCACAGTCACCAGATCTCAATCCAATAGAGCATCTTTGGGATGTGGTGGAACGGGAGATTCGCATCATGGATGTGCAGCCGACAAATCTGCAGCAACTGTGTGATGCCATCATGTCAATATGGACCAAACTCCCTGAGGAATGCTTCCAGCACCTTGTTGAATCTATGCCACGAAGAATTGAGGCAGTTCTGAAGGCAAAAGGGGGTCCAACCCGTTACTAGCATGGGGTACCTAATAAAGTGGCCGGTGAGTGTATATATAAATATATATTTTTTTTCTCACTTTAAGTAAACAAAAATCTGAAATGTTTCCCTGGCAATAAACTGAAATACGTTTAAGTTGAAGCACACAATTATTAACTGGAAATAAATAAAAACTAAAACTGAAATAAAAATAAATGAAACCTGAATAGAAATATTAAAAAAAATGAATAAATTGACAAAAGAACATAGCAAAATTACTACAATTAAACTGGAACTAAAAATAAGGTAATTCAATTATATTGATTAAAACAACACTGCCTTTCAACAATATAATTTTTTAATTAATGTATTGTATTTAATTAAACATGCATAAAGAAAATTATTTAATATAAATACATATTTTGTGATATTCCTCAACTTCTATTTGAACTACTCCCTGTACTTCATCTCTGTAAAGATCATGCATATATTTTGTACTTTTGATATGTATTTTGTAAGTTTGATGAATCATAGTATTATTAATATTATTTCCAAAATCTCCCCAGGTCTACCTAACGCAATGGTTCATTTTAGAGAAGCCCAGAATTATAAAAAATTATTATGATTTTACAGATTTTTATTTCAGACATGAGCAGCATTTCATTACATTATTTATTAAGTTCAATGTCATTAAGCTTACACAGGATTTCTTAAACGCACAGCCAAAAGGTTTATTATTTTGACAAATTTCTACCTCTTGTTTGCCTCTCCAATTACATAATGAACTAGTAACTGAATCAAATCAGAACTGAATTGAAACCTTTTCGAGAAATGATTGCCTATATGAAGGTGCTAAACAGCATTTACAGTGATTTACAAACCATAAAAACAAACCTGCACTACCATTCAAAAGTTTCTGCTCACCAAGGCTGCATATATTTGATCAAAAATACCGTCAAAATTCTGAAATATTATTTCAATGTAAAACAGTTGTTTTCTATGTGAATATATAGTAAAGTGTAATTTATTCCTGAATGTTCAGCATCATTACTCCAGTCTTCAGTGTCACATGATCCTTCAGAAATCAGGATAATATGATGATCTGATGCTCAAGAAACATTTATGATTATTATCAGTGTTGAAAACACTATAATCCACGTATTTTTGAAGAAACAGTGATGCATTTTATTTTTCAGGATATTTTGATGAATAGAAAGTTGAAAAGAACAGCTTTTATCAGGTTTAACTGTAACTTTTGATGAATTTGATGCATCTTTGTGGAATAAAAGTCTTATTTTCTTCCCAAAAAACCCCCAAACTCTTTAAATGGTTGATCTTTAGGTGGCAGAATCAACTCATTTGCACATACTAGAAGAAATGCATCCAGCTTCAGGGCCGTCTCTACACAGTACCTGTGGTAAATGGCAGCTCCGGTGAGAACCATGGAATAGTCGTTGGTCCATTTGGAGGTGTAACCCCAGCGCTCCTTATTATTGTCCCAGAAATGACTGCGGGCAGGATATCCCACAATCCTCTCTGGGAAACTCTGCCACACCGTGAAGGCGAAGTCCACCTGCAAGACAACGTCGAGTCAGAAGCCGCTGGAAACCAGTGCTATAAAGATACAGAGCTAACCCTCACACCGCGTCCGTACGACACTTTTCCATGTTTATCAGAGTTTGTCCTAAACCGACACGACGATTCTGTTTTAGAAACGGTTTCTATTTTTCTGCGAGGTCACGCTGGAACAACAAACACGAAGCATGGCAATGATAATCTCAGGCACTGTTTATGTGCTTTATTTCATGTTAAAAGCGTGACTTGTAGTGCTCCAGATTTGTAGCTGTAAAAGCAACAGTGGATAATTCACCTCAGATCTTCAAATGGAAACAAGAACGTTCAAACTGTGAACAAACAAGTGCATTCTGACAAAGATTGTTTTAGTAACTCCGTAGCCTATTTATTTTGAATAATATTTAAATGGTGTACTATTTGTGAATTTAATGATATACTTGATGTCCATTTCTCCATTTACTTCTCGTCGCAAGACTCCGCCCACACGCTGCTCTGATTGGCTATGGGTTTTGATTGATTTTGACGCATCTTGCTAATTATTTGTCGCTGGAATCTTATCGCGTTGCGTGTGGTTAGGACACGGTGTCATCCTGCCCTCGGGTCATTTTGACCCGCAATTATTTATTTATTTTTTTCACAATTTGAGTGTTGAGTCCGAGACCCCTAGGACTTTTAATCGCATTTGAACCACAAATACACACAATTATTTTTTTTTTTTAATGGATTCGAGGAGTTTTGTGGTTGAAATTTAAAAAAGTAACAACTTCCCTCACGGGTCAATTTAAACCCCATAGGAATGAATGGAATGCGAGGAATGCTTCAGTATACATAGAGAAACCTAAAAATGCTCATTTAAACTAAAAATTCTAAAACTTGACCAAAAAATTATTTTTATAATGTCTACATGTGTATCTGAATGCACACTGAAGGAACTGACTTTAGGACCCAGCGGAACAGCTCATTTACTCATATAGAGCTATAAGGCCATCTGGAGTCATGAAATATTATTATTTTTTCTACAGGAGGTCGGCAAACCCCCAATGTAAGATATTTTTTAGCTGAATTAAAAGGTTTCAGCATGAAATTGTGAGATATTTTGAATTTAAGTTGAAATGTGAGTAATGTGCTTTAATTACTAAATTACTATTTATTTATTATTTATTGGTTTAATCAAGTAATTTAAGAGGTAAATAAAATAAAAAACAAAAAAATCTCCAAACATTTGCATACATTTTTTATTTTATCAAAATCAAATGAAATAAGTTTTTGATTAAAAAACTGTAAAAAGTAAAAAAATAATTTTGGGGCTTCGGGTCATTTTGGCCCACGAGGGAAGGAACGAATAAAGAATGAAAGCTTTCTCATGACAAAAGCCAGACACAAAGATCCACGCGTTCAAAGCTGCCGGCTGAGGAGATGCCCTCCTTTTCGAAGATCAAAGCATTTAAACACATAATTACTGAAACACATCAATAGTGAGAGTGTGTGTGTGTGTGTGTGTGTGAGTGAGTGAGTGAGCGAGTGTGTGTGTGTGTGAGTGAGTGAATGTGTGTAAGGGAGTCAGTGAGTGAGTGAGCGTGTGTGATGGAGTGAGTGAGCGTATGTGTGTGTGTGTGTGTAAGAGTGAGTGAGTGAGTGAGTGAGTGTGTGTGAGCGTTTGAGTGTGTGTGTGTGTGTGTGTGTGTGTGTGAGTGAGTGAGCGTTTGAGTGTGTGTGTGTGTGTGAGTGAGCGTTTGAGTGAGCGAGCGAGTGAGTGAGTGAGTGAGTGAGTGAGCGAGCGTGTGTGTGTGTGTGTGTACCTCAGTGGTGGACAACACCGTGTCCTCGTCCAGACTGAACACTGCGTCGCTAATGATGCTGTCGTACGGCTGGAACCGGCTGCTCATGACCTGCAGAGAAAACACACACACACACACACACACACACACAGATCAGATCTACGATACAGTCGTAAAGCCTGTTCACACTGAGGACCAGAACTACAGTCAAACCAAACATTATTCAGACATCGGATATCATTTTTGATATTGTTTTACTAGTGTGTGCAGGACACTATAGTTCATTTGTGTAAGTGAGGAGAGCAAAATAAAGTAAACTGTCACATATTATACCCAAAGATTACACTTTGAGCTGATCATGTTTTCTTCAGTGTTTTTTCTGTAATAACTAATGCTCTTTTTACACACAGACTGAACAACATGAAGCATTGCTTGGTCACTGGTTGAGCTAAACTGGTATTATCTAATTGTGTAGTTAAATTTACCAGCTGACAGATATTCAACATAATTCATGTGTGAGAGTCTAACAGAAGGACGGACAAAACCACTGAAATATCCACTGATTCATAACTCTGAGTTCTGCTCATATTTTATTACCATTTTCTCATATGATGTGAGAAATATTGAAGGAGTCTGAATACATTTTGGTTTGACTGTACAATATTTATATTCAGTGATTCTTAGAAGCGCCGCAGTTTTGTCGTCTGTCACTTTAAATGCTCAAGATCTTGGATTCTGATTGGCTGACTGGTTATTAGAACTATATCTTGGTGTAAACGGGCCTTTAAAGATGGGAAAAATGCATATCTTTGTGTTTCTTTTCTTGTTTGGATTAAAGTCCAAATATTTGGTTATTGTGTGTGTGTGGTTGGTCAGTAATAAGAAGAGGAAATTTACAATATGAGACTTAAAATAAGCAGACCACATGCATTACAGTCCTGTCACAGACACACAGACACACACACATATATATATAAACGCACATGCAAACACTATTTCAACTTTTGTCAAAACACATACAGACGAATCAAGCCTCAACGGCACAAAATGTCAAAACAGTGTCATAAATGCACCGAAAGAGGACTGGGTTAAAGCACAAGCAAACTGAAAACACACACACACACACACACACACATAGTGCTCCAGGAAACTCCAGCACCACTATATGAAGGTGAAAGATGAGGAAGACCGGATTAAATCTAACACAGGAAATCTCACATCTCTCTCGCCCTCAAACACAGACGCCAGAGAGAGAGAGTCACACTGAACAGTGTTTACAGTCATCAGGAAATCCAAATGGATTTGATTTTTTAATGGAATATTGCAGTATTTATTATAAATGAATTATCCATGAACAGTTTTTTTTTAATTCATGTTGAATCAGAATAACTTCCCCTCATCTCTTCTCTTCTCTGATGACGAGGGCGGGGCAACCTGTCAATCACATGAGATCAGCCAATAGCAAACCACAACCATCCAATCAATTCCCCACAGACACAATCAAGCCCCGCCCACATCTGTTCTTGTTCCAGAAGTGTTTCACTCAGATATACGTCAGAAAAGACTATCACAACTTCGGTTTCATGCCGACTCTAAAGGAAACCTGTTTGGAGACGATCATTTTCCATCTCTAATAAATTCAGTTTGGTGCAAAAATGTAGAACGCACACACATTTCTGCAACTGAAATATTCAGCTGAAACATTATTGTGAAAAAGTATTTTGTGTATAACAGGTAAAGATGTCATCTTTGTTTCACTGTGAATAAAAATTATGCAAAAGTATGTAAAGTTTGTTTGGCTGAAATATTGAGAGGACTTCATTACAACTAGTGTAATTTATCAGCAGGGAATAAAATAACTTACATTTGATTACTAAATAATCCTAAATTTTTTTGTTTCCAGCTAAATTAAAATGTTGATTTCGGTTTCAGTAAAAAATTATTTCTGTGCATCACTACTAAAATTCCCTACTAAGACTCACTTAAAAACATCACAAAAATCCAAATATAGATTTACAATGATATTTTCTTTATAATTTCGCACAATAATTAATAAATAAATATATACTAAGAATAACTTGCATGCATTTATTGTGGAAAATTAAAAAGAAAATATGATTGTGTGTGTGTGTGTGTGTGTGTGTATGAAGAGTTCAGATGCAAAAGCCTCTAAGTGCCATTTGAAATTTTCTTCTAGAATGATTCTTTTTATCAAGCTTGTATATTTAAGTTCAGTAATTTCACTTAAATGGCTATAAAAATTACCTATTAATTGTCATTTAAGTGAAATTACTGAACTTAAATATACAAGCTTGATAAAAATGATCATTCTAGAAGAAAATTTCAAATGGCACTTAGAGGCTTTTGCATCTGAACTCTTCATATATATATATATATTTTATTATTATTTATTTTTTTATTTTGTGTTGACATAACTGAGCTTGCACAAACTTTAATATTCACAGAATAACTTCACAATCCAATCAAATCCCAAATGGCTATAAATCAAGTCCCGTCCTATATTATTTCCTTTGACTGTTACACTTCATACAGAAACTAAAGCACTTCTGGATGTGTAGTAGTTGTTGTGTAATGAGAGAGAGCAGGAAGAGAGTCTGAAAGGCAGTTTCTCTGCAGGACCTCAGATTCGGGAACATCACGAGTGTTTAATAAGAAAATGCCCAAAGCTACACTTCAGTGCGGTGTGGGACCAGGCTGTCAATCACGGCTTAAAAGAGCTGTCTCCTCGTCAGCTAGTCTGGGTGGGAACACACACACACACACACACACACACACACACACACACACACACACACACACACAGTAAACAAGCGAGCCACAAGCCGTACACACCACAGGCTGACTGGCACTACTTCACTGCTCTCTTCCCTCAGCCAGAGGAAACTAATCCCTCACCACTCCAAACACTGGGAAACAACACTCACAGTCCCTCTCTGTTCCACAGCTTTAGCCTAGACCACACACACACACACACACAGAAACACACCCACAGACACACACACACACACACAGACACACCGAAAAACACACACACACACACACACACACACACCGAAAAACACACACAAAAACACACCCACAGACAGAAACACACACACACAGAGACAGACAGACAGAAACACACACAGACAGAAACACACACACAGACAGACAGACAGACACACACACACACACACAGACAGAAACACAGACAGACAGACACACACACATAGACAGAAACACACACACAGAGACAGACAGACAGAAACACACACAGACAGAAAACACACACACACCCACAGACAGAAACACACACAGAAAAAAAACATACACAGAAAAAACACACACACAGAAAAAACACACAGAAAAAACACAGACAGACAGAAACACACACACACAGACAGACAGAAACACACACAGACAGAAACACACACACATAGACAGAAACACACACACAGACAGACAGACACACACACACAGACAGACACACACACAGACAGACAGACAGAAACACACACACAGACAGACAGACAGAAACACACACATAGACAGAAACACACACACAGACAGAGAGACACACACACACACACACACACACACATAGACAGAAACACAGACAGACAGACACACACACATAGACAGAAACACACACACACACAGACAGAAACACAGACACAGACAGAAACACACACACAGACAGAAACACACACACACAGACAGACAGAAACACACACACAGACAGACAGACACACACACACACACAGACACAAACACACACACAGACAGACACACACACAGACAGACAGACAGAAACACACACACAGACAGACAGACAGACACACACACATAGACAGAAACACACACACAGACAGACAGAAACACACACACACACACACATAGACAGAAACACAGACAGACAGACACACACACATAGACAGAAACACACACACACACAGACAGAAACACACACACACACAGACAGAAACACACACACAGACAGAAACACACACACAGACAGAAACACACACACACACACACACACACACACGATGCAGCGTTGAGTTTACTGTAATATATGGTTTCATTCCAAAGCTGTATTTTCATCATCATTACTCCAGTGTCACATGATCCTTCAGAAATCAGGATAATATGATGATCTGATGCTCAAGAAACATTTATGATTATTATCAATGATGACAATGTGCTGCCTAATATTTTTGTGGAAATAGTGATGAACTTTCTATTCATCAAAGAATCCTGAAAAATAAAAACCAAGTAGAAACATCATCTATTGTAGCATTATAAGGGTCTTTGCTGTCACTTTAGATTCATTTACAGTGTTCTTGATGAATAAAAAGTATTAAGTACTTTTAATTAATTAATATTGTATTTATTGTATTAAAACTTTTATTGACCCCGGCATTCGCAAAGTTTCATGCCTTTTTCATTATATCGTTAGTATTTTAATGTGGCACATCTAATAATGAGAAACAGCTTTAACATGCAAAAGAAGAAAAGGAAAAAAAGCACATTTAAGTATCATAAAATGTAAAAACTATGACAGAAACTCTATATCACCTTGTTCTCCCCTTCGATGACGATGATGGGCACTGACGTGGCCGGCCATCGGTGTTTGGCAGGTAAAGGCTTGTCACAGTTCCACAACACGATAATCTGGGAAAAACAAAGAAAGAGAGATCAGACACACTCTTCTATCACTGATGCCTCATGGGAAGGAAGTCACTTTAATTCAGTGCTCAGCGTATGTGCAAAACATAACATTACATGTCATACATAATCATACAAAGCCACACTTAAATAGAGCATGAATGTACGACGTGGACGTGTGAAGCTCAAACGCATTTATTTTATGATCTGGTTTTTGCATTAGTTTCAGTTTACAGCTCGTAACAGCCGTGAGCTTTTTATATTCATTTAGTTTTGTCACTTTCAAGTGTCTTTGAGTGATTACACCTCCAGCTGAAGAGACTGGGTTACGGTAACACTCATAAATGTTTCATGCGGAGAGCGGCCCTTCTTCCTCCGAGTGTGTGTGTGTGTGTGTGTGATTTAGAAGTCAGTTTGTTCTCAGAGCCGGGTTAAATAACTCATTAAGAGCGCTGGAGTGTTTGGACTCGACCCAACACTCGAGAGTTTACATGCACAACCAAACGCTGATAGACCATCAAAAATCAGCTCCTACAAACCCAGAAGAAAAATAAATGAATATAAATGAGAGTTTTAAAATGCTGAAATGATCAGGTTTGACATCAAAACATGAACTTGTACGAGTGCGCAAACTGAATAATCTGACAGAAAAGCAATGAAAGAGTCAGGTTTATGAAGTTTCCCCTATAAAAACAAAAAGTGAACATATCAATTGAAATTAAATATTTACATCAACACATTTTAATAATTTAATTAAATGTAAAACTAAGTGTTTACACATACAACAAAACTGATAGACTATCAAAAATCAGCTTGTTCTGAAAATCCACAAGAAAAATAAATGCATATAAATAAGGATTTTCTATCATAGAGGTTCTCCGGTCATAAAAACATTAGGCTTATAAACCTTCACCAATAATACATAAATTTTTTTTTTTAAATTACTTTATTGAAATTAAAACAACAGTTCTTACACTTAAATTGAAATTTAAAATCGTATTTTATTACTTTATACTAAAAATAACATTATTATATTCATCTTATTTTATTTTTTTCTGTTATTTTATTTGTATTATTTCCCCAATAATAATAAAAAAAATTAAACTGAAATTATTAAAACTTATTTAAATGAATACAACATTTATTATATTTAAATCTTATGTTATTTTTGTGGCAGTTTGGTTAATGAGTGCAACTTTCCTAAATATTTTTTTTTTCAAATAAATTCTTAAAATGTATTGAAATTAATATTACATTTATTATATTTAAAAATATTTTTTTAATTTTATTACTTTATATATAAAATTATTATAATATAATATATATGATACAATGTATATTATATTATTGTGAATACATATATGTGTGTGTGTGTATATATATACACACACATATTTATATATGAAGAGTTCAGATGCAAAAGCCTCTAAGTGCCATCTGAAATTTTCTTCTAGAATGATCATTTTTATCAAGCTCGTATATTTAAGTTCAGTAATTTCACTTAAATGGCTATGAAAATTACCTATTAATTGTCATTTAAGTGAAATTACTGACCTTAAATATACAAGCTTGATAAAAATGATCATTCTAGAAGAAAATTTCAGATGGCACTTAGAGGCTTTTGCATCTGAACTCTTCATATATACACATACATTTTATATATATATATATAATATATATTTTACTGAAGTTAGCATAACATCTACATTATACTATAATTTGTATAATATAATATGCGTTGGGAATGACTCAGACTCGATTGCTGCTTTATGAGCACCACTTTTCCACACGCAAGAGCTTCTTAAACTGAAAAAGCACTATATTTATATTAATGCACCCATTTTAATATGCTGGTGATATAAACGTCCATCCAGCCTTTTACTTAACCACATCTTTCATTTCATAAACTCCCAATGGCAGATTCACGCATCTCTCAAAGCACAGCAGAAAGGAGAGCCGGACCGTCTCATGATATTACACGCAGGAGGATCAGGCAAACTTTCAGATTCCATAATCTATAATAACATCAGAGACATAATTAAACTACTTAAACTCTTAGACACAAAACAAAGCCTGAAGGTTGGATAGTTTGCTAACGCAGACTGTGTTCTTGGGTCTTGCTAAAGCATGTAGACAGATTCTGAGTGAAGCCTGGGGGGATTCAACTATCAGTCACCGCTTTATAGTTGTCCAACGTTTATTTAGTGAGATTCACACAAATTATCGCTTGGAGCGCCCAAAAAATACTAATCCTATTCTAAAACTATTTAAAACATAAACACCGTCATAATTCAAGGCTGTAACCATGTCTTGAGTTTTTTGTGGATTACATAAAGGATTAAATGGGATTTAAGGGAACAAAGAAACAGAAATTTCCAGGTCTAAATGTAGTTGCAAATAAAAAAATTTTTTTTTAAATATGCACACATTTACTCTTATTTGCATGTGGGGAAAATGCTAAACATTTAATCATATAGAAGATTATAGCATGGCACAGTAATATCATAAAACAGTTCAATATTAAATGTTTAGTTACATCTTTCCATGTTATACTATAGTGCTGTTGAGTGCTTGATTCTGATTGGTTGACGAACGTTATAAGGACAGATAAAGTAGTTCCAGGCAGGTTTTGACCCCATTACAGTTCTATATCACTTCGCCAAATGATTTCAGTTATTTCAAAAGGTCTTTACAGCCGAAGAACCAAAACCCACAGCGACACTGACCACGCAAATAAATATAGTAAACAACAGGATAAAAACCACAAATCATTTCCATGTTTCCCATGTACGGAGAGCTAACACACACACACACACAAAGAAACGTCTTGTCAGCACTGCTCTGATGATTTTATCACTAAAATAGTTTAGCAACTAAAATATTAGTTGAAGTTTCTCACTAGCGAGGAAATAACAGTGTTGTTCTTGAAGCAGATAAACTTACATTTCACTATTAGTAGAGACGCTGCTGAGTCTCTCTCTCTCGTTACCAGCTCTAAAATTATGTTTTGTAATTAGCAACAGAGGCGTGAGGCAGATAAGAAATTAGTCCTACACACAAGAGCGTTTTAATCTGACAAATGTCCTGAAATACAACATCTGAACAATATTTTAAGGTGTGGTAACCGATCTGTTAAATTATTAGAAATAATCATGGCTGCATTTCCACTTCTAGTGTGCATCATTTTCTAACATTTCAATTACACAAAAGCGTTCACACTCGTCTTCTGTGAGCGGTAAGCCCCGCCTTCTTTGATTTCATTGGTCTCAATCTCAATTCATGTCAGATCTCAATCATTCTGACATTGACGAACACTGAGGCAGACCAGACTAAAAATATGAAAGTCCCCCTGCAGTCAATTTTATCCCTTAAAACTCATCTTTGATCACCAAAATAACATTTAAAAGTTTTTTCCTTAAAAAAAAATATATCTTGAATGTAACTCAACACCCTTGCCTCGTTTAGTATTCGTGGTTCTATGAATATGCAAATGAGCCCCGCCTCCACTCACTCAGAGATCCACTGGTTGACGATCACACGTTGATCTGATTGGTTACAAGGTCGTTTGTGACGTCAGAAACACCAGCGATTTCACACCGTGTTTTTGAGACTGTCGACTTATGAACTTACACATGGTTTGTCTAAAAGCGTATTAAAAACACCACATAGACACATAAACAACATTAAAAGCTGGATTTACACCACAGGGGGACTTTAAAACTTGTTGTCATCCTAATATCAAGAATATTAAACACTGCAAGGGCCGATTAGGCAATATTCATTGATTGAGAATAGTTATGAAACCCGTCTCGTGTGTTTTTTTATCTTAAAATGCAAAGCATCTTAAGACTTTTAAGGACCTGCAGGGAGCCTGAAAGTAGTTTTTCACATGACTAACTTAAATGTGTATTTTGATGTGTGTGTGTGTGTGTGTCTTTAAACGCACCCAGCGTCTCTCAGTTGTGGAGGAGGAGGAACATGCGGAGACTCTCAGCGGTGGGTCCGAATCTCAGTCTCAGAGTCTGCCAGAACCGGCTCAAAAGACGCCCGTCGCTCTCCTCTCGTTTATTTATATCCCTCCTTTATCTGCGCAAACACTCCGGGTGATGCATTGTAGCTAAAGGAGCCTAGCATTGCTATTCCCATCCCTGCACTTCAGCTGGAGCAGATTCAACAAAAGCCAAGCGCTCGTCGGCTCCAGTCTTTACAAGGAGAGAGGAGACCGCGTGTGTGTGTGTGTGTGTGTGTGTGTGTGTGTGTGTGTGTGTGTCGGGACATGTTGCATTATTTAACTCTCTCTCTCTTCAGGTGAAGAATCAAGATTGAATTCGCATACTACAAACTTGTGAAAAATTAAATGTTTTTTTTTGGTGATGTCAGTTGGTCAGTTTTTTTATGCATCATAGTATTCTCTCTCGGCATGACCCTCATTAGTGCATTATGGGTATTCTGAGCATACGACGGTTGTACACTTGTTATTGCGGTGCATTATGGGATTGAATGAGTGCACTTGATAACATCTAGTGTGGTTTCGGATGCCACTACAAGTGCCTGTCGACTCAAGTGCCCTATTTAAGGGGGGATTTGGGACACAGCCCAGGTACTCTTGAGCATTGTGTCATTTTTAGGGTCACATCATGTCCTGTTTTTGGTTCTTTAGATGTCTGTGTTGTGTTCATGTTTCAGTCGAACCACACTAACAGAGCAATCACACTAGAGTTTGTTTGAATCAAACCAAACCTGCCAAGTCTCGCTCTCATATATATTAGAGAGGAATCAATATGAATCAGTTCCCAGGCTGGTAAACACTTCAGAAGCCTCTGGATCCCATGGAAACTCTCCTCTCGGAGGTTTAAGAGGGGTGTAAACTGAGGCGAGCGTCCAGATGCAGAGTGTGACGCTTCAACCGTTGAGAGAGATCCACTCGTCCTCGAGGGGAAAACAACATCGCTCCGCGACCTCATCACATCAAATTGCGTAAACAAATTGTATCATTTTCCTAAGGTTTGGATAACGCAGGGAGTCGGAGCCCACGACACGGTGCAACGGGACCTTATCATGATCTCAAATAAGACTAAATATACTTGAACCCTCTGCGTTTTGGGGAATTTGATCCACATAGCAGCTAAATCCACTTTTTTTGTCGTACAGAAATCCTCATTTGAAACTGTAAAGGGTCTACTTTTATTAATAATGACAAAACTTTGTGCTTTTGTAAAATAAAGATTCAGACTCTGCCGTTTCTGTATCCATTCACTTTTTTCTGAAACGCGTCACAAAAAATGAACCGAAACCCAGTGAATACTTTCCACAGACATGAGAGATGTGTCTTTAGAAAGCTTGAAGCGTCTCTATGAATATGCATCAATTGAATCAACTCAATTATTAATTGAATTATTAGTATAGAAATTGCTTTTTTTCTTTTGTTAAAAAATAATGTAAAGAAACCCTGTAATCATAAATGATTTTTTTTAATTTTAAATAAAACGTAAACTCTGTAAAACATTCCTTTATTGAAACTGCTTTTTGTGGAAGTTTATTATTTTAATTATTTATAATTATTTTAAGTATTATAAATATACTTTAAATATTTATATAAATATTCTAAATGAATTTATACTGTCAGTTTCTGTAAATAAAAAAGCTTTGAAATGGAGCAGCTTTTTCTTTACAGTAGAAGCATATATCTTGGGGAGCCTTCATATATTTAATATATTAGTAGTCATTTATTAATTAAAATTTTTTTTTTTAATCATCCTGGGAACTAGTGAAAGTTTTCTGAGGCCTACTGGTTTACAACCACTCATTAAAAGTGATTCATTTAAAAAAAAATCATAAATATTGAATTAATTACATTAAAATAAACCAGATTTAGTCTTTAGATCATCTTCATTTGGGTCTTTTCTCTTCAAATACTAATAAATATGCACTGATTTTTCTCCCTAATTTCCTGGATAATGAGGCTTGTAGAGGTGATCTCACCTGAGCGCAGTACTGAGATCTGGCCACGGACAGCAGGAGCTTGAGAATGGGTTGGGATTGAGAAACCAGCGGCGTGACGGCATGGATAACAGCGGTGAACTTAGGACTCGGCTTGATCCCTAAAAACAAGAGAATTAGATTGAGAGGATTAGATGGGAATCATAACCTTACAAAAATGATATAACAGATCTATGCACCACCTATTCATTGAACCTTTGTCATATCTTTCTGCTGATTTTAACCCTCAGGTGCCATTCACAGATTTTGAATTTTTTTTTTTTTTACTTCATTGGAATGTATGAAACTTGGTAAAGAATTTAGCACAACAAATATTTATAGACATTATTCAAAAAGGTTAAATGGTCCTGAAAAAAAAAAAGTACTTGTATTGTTTGCGTTTAAAAATTAGCGCGTTGGAAATGAACGCGAGACGAATTCCATCTAGTGGAAGCGTTTGGTACTGCGACCGGACACATTATTACTGAAAGCTCATTTTTTTTGTGATCAACGTCAAACATGGAACACCACCTGTTTAGATTTATCACCATTTTGGAGTCAAATTTTATTTGGAAAATATATATTTCATATAAAAATTCTAAATAGTATGTGCATTTTTCATAAGAATAAATGTCAAAACTTTTTACGAAGCGCTCGACCAATCACAACACACTGCTCCAGCCGACCAATCAGAGCACAGTGTGCTTTTCAGAAGGAGGGGCTTCATAGAGACAGGAAGTAAACAGAGCGTTACTGACAGACTGGGAAGAGAGGAGCCGCAACAATGGAGAATATGAGGAAAGTAATCAACATTCACGCAGAAAAACCTGTTCTAGTAGACTTTATAAAAGGGTGTAATATCACAAAGTATGACTGAAGTGTGATTTAATGGGAGATAATTAATTAATCCAAGTTTTACAGTTATTAAACAAACGACATGTTTAATTACAATCAATGATAATAGCATTAATATCTTTTTAATCTCTCTATAGATCAACTTTTTTCCCCTGACTCTTGCCCATGAGATTATAATAATAATAACAGACAGTTGGCACCATCTCTAAATAACTCCGCATGTTTAATTGGTGCAGCGGTGACGATGTAATATGATAATTCTTGCACAGATACAAGATAATTCTTGAGGGTTACCAGGTTTTTTTTTCTCTTCACACTCACATTTTCCCACTAACAAGAGGTGCTCAATCAACGGCTTCACATTGATTGGCCTGACAGCGGCGCAGATGAAGATGGAGGCGAGCGTGGGCTGCATTAGAACTGAGCCACGCAAGACTTTAGATTGTGAATATGGATTTCGTGATGCAATTACACAGGGCTGGTCGATAATCTATCAAGTCGTACAATGGTTGTCACTTAGCTACATGGTAAATTTGTAGATATCAAGCCACCTCTGCAATTAAGAGATGACAGGAGAGGGTTTTAAAAATAAATCAGATGACGACAGGACAGAACCAGAGAGACATAACTTGAGTTTTGAATGAGGCTAGTCACAAATTTGGCTTTGACAAGAAGACCCACGTCTGTGAAAGATGAAAGAGGATCTGAAAAGTCCCATAATGCCTGTCTGTCATGTCTTAGAAAGCTCATTAATTCCAGAAACATTTGAACATAACCTAAAAACGTCATGCAGGACTAGTTTCTAAAAGTTTGGGAGAAAAGGGAAAGGGAAACTTTTGCTGTGTCCAAAAAAAAAAAATCACTCAATTTTTGGTCAAAATTATTCCAGTTCGCATGGATCCGTGGAAACAACAAAAACCGCATGCGCACATACAAGTGAAACTCGAAAAATTTGAATTTCTTGCAAAAGTTATCATTTTGATGATTATGGCTTACAGCTTATGAAAACCCCAAATTCTAAATCACTGAATATTACATGAAATCAGTAATAAAAAAAAAAGGGATTTTAAATACAGAAATGTCAGCCCTTTGAAAATAATGCATATAGTTATATATACTAAATGTATTAGTTTCACCTTTTAATTTGAATTACTGAAATACTTGAACTTTTGCACGATATTCTAATTTTTCGAGTTTCACCTGTATAAAGCCACAAGATCAACTCAGACATCACAGTGTTTAATTATTTAAAAAATGCATTGAAAACGAGAGTGAGCAATGTCATATGCATGTCAAACTATGCGCTATAACGAAGATGAGTGTGAATTACCAAGTTTGCTGTAGAAGAAAGGGAAGTCTCCCAGGTAGGACGAGTACTGCGGGTGTGTGAAGAGACCACCGGGATGACTGTTCCACATCAGATTACTCCTGGAGCTCTGCTGAAGCACTCGGTCCTGGATGATCTACACACACACACACACACACACACACAGCTTGAGTATCATAAACCAGGTTTGAAATTAACTTTCACTCACTGACCAATTTGGCTACTACATTTTTAAGATACCAGCCATTCAGACCTTTTACTAACCACAAAAAAAAAAAAAAAAAAGAGACCAGATTATTTACGTCACATCTTATTTATATATATATATATACACACACACACACACACACACATACATACACATATACATATACACAATCCTCTCATCCAGCATCTCCTCGTCCCATACACACACACACATACATATACACACACACATAATCCTCTCATCCAGCATCTCCTCGTCCCACACACACACACACACAATCCTGTCATCCAGCATCTCCTCCTTCCTCATCCTTTTCACCAAAAATGTGTTTTCATTGGACAGATCAATACAGTAAAAAGAACATAATTTAGGATGTTGGAAAATTATGTCTTTTCTGTTCACCAAATGCCTTTTAATCTTTGCTATTGCTTCAATGCAGATGAACAAGCGCGCCGTTATCTGTTGCATAGTGACGTGTGTGTTAAAGTAAGCCGGATACGAGCAGATTCTGTGCAACACACTGTATTTAAAATATCATGATGACTTAAATCTGCGCAGATTTGCTTAAACGAACGTGCCCAGCTAAGTCAAGTCAAGTATATTTACATATAGCGGTTTTCACAATATAGATTGTATCAAAGCAGCTTCACAGTATCAATCCAAACAAAATAATGTTCATTTCTTAGTGGAAAAAAAAAGAAAGTTTTTAGGGCTGATCAATGGTTTTTATGCTTGGTTAATTAATTTGAATATCCCCAACTGAGCAAGCCAAAGGCAACAGTGGCAAGGAACCGAAAAACTCCATCAAGTGACCCAATGGTGTCCTAAAACTCCATCAGGTGACCCAATGGTGTCCTAAAACTCCATCAGGTGACCCAATGGTGTCCTAAAACTCCATCAGGTGACCCAATGGTGTCCTAAAACTCCATCAGGTGACCCAATGGTGTCCTAAAACTCCATCAGGTGACCCAATGGTGTCCTAAAACTCCATCAGGTGACCCAATGGTGTCCTAAAACTCCATCAGGTGACCCAATGGTGTCCTAAAACTCCATCAGGTGACCCAATGGTGTCCTAAAACTCCATCAGGTGACCCAATGGTGTCCTAAAACTCCATCAGGTGACCCAATGGTGTCCTAAAACTCCATCAGGTGACCCAATGGTGTCCTAAAACTCCATCAGGTGACCCAATGGTGTCCTAAAACTCCATCAAGTGACCCAATGGTGTCCTAAAACTCCATCAAGTGACCCAATGGTGTCCTAAAACTCCATCAGGTGACCCAATGGTGTCCTAAAACTCCATCAGGTGACCCAATGGTGTCCTAAAACTCCATCAAGTGACCCAATGGTGTCCTAAAACTCCATCAGGTGACCCAATGGTGTCCTAAAACTCCATCAGGTGACCCAATGGTGTCCTTAAACTCCATCAAGTGACCCAATGGTGTCCTAAAACTCCATCAGGTGAACCAATGGTGTCCTAAAACTCCATCAGGTGAACCAATGGTGTCCTAAAACTCCATCAGGTGACCCAATGGTGTCCTAAAACTCCATCAAGTGACCCAATGGAGAAAAAAAAAACCTTGGGAGAACCCAGGCTCAGTCGGGGGCCAGTTCTCCTCTGGCGTTTATGAACTAGAGGCCGAATTTACAGTAACTGTAAGATAAAACATATATACGAATGCCTGGCTGAAGAGATGCGTCTTTAGTCTAGTTTTAAACTGGGAGAGCGAGTCTGAGCAACAAACAATATCAGGAAGGCCATTCTACAGCTTCGGAGCTAAATGTGAAAATGCTCTCCCTCCTTTGGTGGATCTGGATATCCTAGGAATGACCAGAAGCCTCGAATTTAATGATCTTAAAGAGCGCGATGGATTATAAGTGAGTAAACATAATAAATAAAACGCCAAATTGGTTGTAGCGTAAACGCCACGGTTGATTCCTACTCGTAAATTGGTAAGAATCGTGAACACTTCCAGCACAAGTCCTCGGCCACGAGAGCCGTGTGAAAGGGCAAATTAATGTCTCCAATTGAAACTTCAAGTTGAGGTGCAGCTCTGGGTCTATAAACTGGACGTTGTGCCGATCAGCCGTTCCTCCGGCCTCGAGCGAGGCTCTCAGACGCTGTGAAGACAGACACAGACTGATGGGATGTTTTGTTGTCGTCGTCGTTTTCTTTGGTTTATATTGTGGCCTTTGGTGTGAAAGCGGCTTGGCTCAGTGACAGCCTAATCGCTGGCGACTGGAATGGGTTTTCATATCCAAGTCTCTGAGATTGTGTCTTCATAATAACAGGCTAGAGGCATTTTTGTCGCACAGATGATAAAGGTCTTGAGGAACTTCTCTGAGTGGCGTCTGGAGAGCGCTCTTTGTGATGCTGAGATTCGGCGCACAGAAATATTCATACGCACACAGACAGAATCACAGCTGCGTAATTAGTTCAGGTGTGGGGAGGTGAAGATGAAGAGGAACTCGTTCTGCATAACGACAATTAGGACTAATCAATCCGCACAACAAATACAAGCGTTCAATTTATATTGTAAAGAAACAAGACAAGTGTGTAATTTTAACAGCACCACAAAAATAATGAACATGTTTCGATTTTTTCCTTGCTTGATTTTGTTAATATTTTGCCATGTCATTAAATAATTCAACTTTCCTTATATATTATATATTGTATATATATTAATAAAAAAAAATTTTTTTTGGCATAATGTTACATAATTCAAAAGTTTGGGATTTTTTTTTTTTTTTTTAGTAATTAAATGAACTTTTATTCAGCAAGGACACATTAAAATGATCAAAACTGACATTTAAGACATTTATAATGGTACAAAATATTCTATTTCAAATTATCATAAAAGTATCATAAAAAACACTGTTTATGACATTGATAATCAGAAATGTTTCTTGAGCAGTAAATCAGCATTAGAATGATTTCTGAAGGATCGTGTGACGCTGATCACATGAATAAATTACATTTAAAAAATATATTATTCCACAAAATTGCTAATTTAACTAACACACATTAATGTTTGGTGCAAAGGTTTTTTTGTGTTAGTTGAAAATAATGAAGAGTCAAAAGATGCATCATGATGATATGTGATGTTATGATGTTGTGTTATGATGTGCTGTGATGTTATGATGTTGTTATGATGAGATGTTGTGATGTGATATGATGAGATGTTATGATGTTGTTATGATGAGATGTTGTGATGTGATATGATGAGATGTTATGATGTTGTGTTGTGATGTTGTGTTGTTGTGTTGTTATGATGTGTTATGATGTTGTGTTGTGTTATGATGTTGTGTTATGATGTTATGATGTTATGATGAGATGTTATGATGTTGTGTTGTGATGTGTTGTGATGTTTTATGATATGCTGGGATGTTATGATGTTGTGTTGTGATGTTATGATGTTGTGTTGTGATGTTATGATGTTGTGTTGTGATGTTATGATGTTGTGTTGTGATGTTGTTTTATGTTTTATGATGTGCTGGGATGTTATGATGTTGTGTTGTGATTCAATGTTATGATGTTTTATGATGTTATGATGTTGTGTTAAGATGTTGTGATCTGATGGTGTTTTATGATGTGCTGTGATTTCATGATATTTTTACGCCGATGTGCCGTGTGTTATGGTGCTGTGTTATGATGTTATATTATATTACAATTTCTTTCACTTTTTTATTTCACTCAAAAAAATTATAATTTCATCATGATGCATCTTTTGACTCCTCTTCATTATTTTCAACTGACACAAAAAAACCCACCTTTGCACCCACCAAACATCACCAACGCTCACAACTGAAAAGCTCCTGTGCGGTGCACATAATAAAGCGTGAGCGAGTGTTCCTCGTGTTCCTCTCGCCCCCCGACCCGTCTGACACCAGCGCTGATATTAAAGCAGCAGAACCACACCTGTCATCTGAAAAACCCAATCTGAGAGGCTGACGCAGCGCTCCTGCTCACGGCTATGATTGACGACTCGATCTGGAGCAGGACGGCCACACTCTTCCAGCGTGAGGTGGAGACTCAGACCTGTCACGACTCCACTCCTGAGGTTAATTACTGAGATTGGTTGATTGCAGACACTCGTGAGTCATATGACACTGTCAGTGGCGATCTAAAGCAGGAGCGCGCGCTAACAACGCTTGCACAGAATATACTTCATATATAAATGGTGCAAAAATAAACACAAAGACTAAAGTGGACATGTACTTTTTTTTTATACACTACCAGTCAAAGGTTTATTACCAGTTTTGGATTGTGCAAGGCTGAATTTATTTGATTACAAATATAAAATGGTAATATTGTTAAATATAAAATAACTGTTTTCTATTTTATTATGTTAAAAAGTAATGTATTCCTGTGATCAAAGCTGAATGTTCATCATCATTACTCCAGTCTTCAGGGTCACATGATCCTTCAGAAATCAGGATAATAATATGATGATCTGATGCTCAAGAAACATTTATGATTATTATCAATGATTTTTTTTCAGGGTTCTTTTATGAATAGAAAGTTCAAAAGAACAGCTTTTATTTGAAACAGAATCTTTTGTAACGTTATAAATGTCTTTACGGTCCCTTTTGATCAAATTAATTCATCCTTGATGATTCATTTATTTTATTTCTTTCCCCCAAAAAATTAAATAAAAATTCTTACTGACCCGAAACCTTTGAACGGTAGTGTTTAATGTTACAAAAGCTTTCCATTTCAGATAAATGCAGTTCTTTTGAAGTTTCTATTCAAAGAATTCTGAAATAAAATGTAAATAACTGTTTCCAACATTGATAATAATCATAAATATTTCTTGAGCATCAGATCATCATATTATCCTGATTTCTGAAGGATCATGTGACACTGAAGACTGGAGTAATGATGCTGAACATTCAGCTTTGATCACAGGAATAAATTACACTTTACTATATTCACATCATAAACAGCGGTTTTAAATTATAATAATATTTCACAATATTATTTTTAATCTTATTTTTGTTTATTTTTGATCAAATAAACGGCAGAAGAGACTAACCACATACTAGTCAAGCTAGAGCTGTGCGATACTGCTAAAGCTAATAATCAGGAATATTTTGCTATTTCAAATAGATTTATTGAACATGATAAGAAAACCTTTAAGGTTTATTTTACCTTATCTTTACTTATTCTGAAAACTGGTAAAACATTAAAAAGCTTCTTGCAAAATGATTGATATTACAATAATTCCAAATCACTGGCCGACACGTTACAGTAAGGTCTCATTTGATAACATTAGTGAATGCATTAGCTAACAATGAACAATCATATTTTACTAACTTTTAAAAAATTGCTCACTGTTAGTTCATGTTAGTTATTAGTGCATTAACTAATGTAGTTAAATGAAACTTATTGTTAATAAGTTTTCATGTTTGGATATTGCACATATCGCATTATACTTCCATAATCGAGAGTAGTAGTAACTAGGGCTGGGTAATAAATATCGATTTCTCGATATTAAGCGATTCTCATTTTTACGAACCGATATCGATTCTTAAATCTCAAGAATCGATTAGTCATCCTGTTTCATTTGAATGAATGGAACATTGTAGCGCGCATCCAAAACATCGCAATAATCTTTGTCCTTTGTCACTATTGATATGAAACAGTCAAAATTTTCAAATTACGTCCATTTTCTTTCGAAATTAAAAAACATAAATACCGTTTTGGCGCTGTGGCGAGATCGCTCTGGCGCAGCTCAAGAGAAGCAGCAACGCGGGGCGCTTTGATCTCTTCCGCCTTAACACCAGTTACAGCGCGAAATAAACATGAATGAGCATCTGAAAGTGTGTTAAAAGATAGAGTACAACTTATCGAAATCCGTATCATGTCACATTGATTCGCTCAATCAGTGTTTCAACCGTGGAAAGACGTCAGTTAAACAGCTTGTAATGTCATGTATCTTCATATTTACCTCTGAAAAACAACATGTGACTAAACTCGTTAGTCAGCCAGAAAATTTTTATTTTGCTAAATTTTATTTTCCTAAATATATGCACCATATTACTGTTACATATGCATTATAATCTTAATGTTCTTCAATATTTAACGCATATTTGAATAAATCTGACAAGTTTTTATGACA
>JAULUF010000022.1:41765000-41785000 GCA_031834385.1 Semotilus atromaculatus
ATTACTCCAGTCTTCAGTGTCACATGATTGTTCATCTACCTGAAATAGAATCTTTTATAATATTATACAGTAAGCAGCAAGGAAGGAAGGAAGTGAGGGAGTGAAGGAAGTGAAGGAAGTGAGGGAGTGAAGGAAGTGAGGGAGTGAGGAAGGAAGGAAGTGAAGAAGTAAGTGAGGGAGTGAGGAAGAAAGTGAGGGAGGAAGGAAGTGAGGGAGGAAGGAAGTGAAGAAGGAAGTGAGGGAGGAAGGAAGTGAGGGAGGAAGGAAGTGAGGGAGGAAGGAAGTGAGAGAGTGAGGAAGTAAGTGAGGGAGGAAGGAAGTGAAGAAGGAAGTGAGTGAGAGAGTGAGGAAGTAAGTGAGGGAGGGAGTAAGTAAGTGAGTGAGGAAGGAAGTGAAGAAGGAAGTGAGGGAGGAAGGAAGTGAGTGAGAGAGTGAGGAAGTAAGTGAGGGAGGGAGTAAGTAAGTGAGTGAGGAAGGAAGTGAAGAAGGAAGTGAGGGAGGAAGGAAGTGAGTGAGAGAGTGAGGAAGTAAGTGAGGGAGGAAGGAAGTGAAGAAGGAAGTGAGGGAGGAAGGAAGTGAGTGAGAGAGTGAGGAAGTAAGTGAGGGAGGGAGGAAGTAAGTGAGGGAGGAAGGAAGTGAAGAAGGAAGTGAGTGTGAGAGTGAGGAAGTAAGTGAGGGAGGGAGGAAGTAAGTGAGTGAGGAAGGAAGTGAAGAAGGAAGTGAGGAAAGAAGTGAGGGAGGAAGGAAGTGAGGAAGGAAGAGGGACATGTGCAGAAGTGAGGAATGAAAAAAAAAAGGCAGAAAAAAAGACGGACAACCAAGAAAAAAGAAAAGTAAATGAAAAACTACATGAAATGAAAAGCAATAGGGAACAAACAAAAAAGAATGAATGAACGTTCACCTGCAGAGCCTCCAGGAAGCGGAAAGATCCCAGTCGTCGTCCTCGTGGAACCAGGCAGAAGGTGGAGTTGTGCAGCATTTCACGGTAGTCATATCTGCACAAACACACACACACACACACAAAATGAGTGATACGAACTCTGCGCACACACACACACACACACACTCTCTCTCTGAGCAGTGCAGAATGATCATGTGATGATGGGTAATGAGGTTGTGACACCTGCCCGTTTCACGCAGGCACATTTCATGAAGTGCACATATGTGTGCGCACGCACACACACACACCCCTCGGCTCAATGCGACCTCATTGACACAGATGGCTTCCTGTCCTCTCAATGCCCGCACGCAAAAAATACAGCGTCAAAGAGGTCTTAAGGTTAAAGGAGCAGACAGTTATTCATCAGGCAGAAAATCATTCATCGTTTGCTGGTGAGCATGTAAAGGTGAAGGTTGTGCGCGAGTCAGAGACGCTGACATTATCTGCGTTACGATGATCTTGCTGACTCTGGATCAGCTGCTGTTTGCATCCTCAGCTCATTGGGAGATGCTGACTTTAAATAAAGCCCGAAATGGCAGGACACACACACACACACACACACACACACACACACACACACACACACACACACACAGAACAAAACTGAGGCACAGAGGCGTTCTGTCGCAAAGTGAACAAACAAGGCATGAGTGTGAGCGCGTGCGCGCGCGCACACACACACACACACACACACACGTCCCAGCTGTCTGGATATCAGACTGATCCCACGGTAATGTGATAGAATATGAATGAGGCTGGAGGACGAGTGTTGGTCTCTGTGGTGCCGGATCTCCTGAGGAGAAACATCACACACTCTGCAAACACAGATTCACTGCAGGCCCAGGACACACACATCACTTTTCCATACGCTCCGTAAACCAAAGGTACGACACTTTCATAAAAAATAAAAAACATTTTTCTCTCTCTCTTACATGTATATATTGTGTGTGTGTGTATACATGTATACACATATATATATATATATAAAAATAAAACACACATGCATATTATATACACATAAATAATACAATACACCCCACTATGCAAAGGTTTAGAGTTTAAGATTAAGATTTAATGGTTTTGAAAGTCGTCTCTTCTGCTCACCAAGGCTGCATTTATTTAATCAAAAATAGCGTTTTCTATGTGAGTATATAGTAAAGTGTAATTTATGTAATATATATATATATATATTTTGGAATTCTTTCATGTTCAAAAGAACAGCATTTATTTTAAATACATTTTTTGTAGCACAAAGTATTTTAAAAATATTTCTAACCCTAACTTTTTGAACAGTAGTGCATGTATAAAGTATATGTCCACCATGGTTAAATAAATAGAATTATAACTAATTGTTTAATGTATTATTATGGATTCATCATACACAGAAATACACAACACTTATTTACTTGGCAATCATTCAGTGCCACAGCAAACATTCTAAACACCATCTGTAACATCTCATAATTGTGCGACGGTTTCACCACAGTACTTATTTGTACACCATGTTATTTTAAAGCGACTATTTTCCCTAATTCCCGGTCAAACACTGAGGATCTTTTGACCTTGGGAAGCTCCGAGCACTTAAAACAGCGCCGCGAGACGAGAGGGCGTAATAGCTTGTTTATCCGCGAGAGGATTGTTTGAGTGTGTAACGGCGCTCAGAAACACACACTAATGTTTGTGTGAAGTGATGCAGTGGCAATCAGCATCTACGTGAGAGAAAACGCAGAAGAGAAACGAACAGTGTTAAAGGATTATGAGAAAAACTGAATCAATATCAGGGTTTAAAAGTGAGGATCACCCTCTGTGTTCCTGTTTATTTCACAGGTTGGGTACAATTATACTACCAGAGCCCTAAGCTCCGTCTCCATAGCAACTCCGGCTAAATGCTTCCATTCGGAGTGTGTTAATTATATGCGTTCTGCACACGGCTGATGGGGGGGCTTTCTCAATGAGGTAATGTTTTAGAAATCTCCAGTGTTTCATTTCTCTGGCTTTTCCAGCACTTTGTAAAACTTTCTCTCTCAACCTTGTCTCAACAACTCTCTTGCACATCTGAATGAAAGCTTCCCTGGGAACGGAGCCAAAATGGCTGTCGTTTCTGACACAGAACAATCAGCCTAAGGCACAGCGTTCCCACTTCCCAGAGATCAATCTCATGAGAAAAGCCCACAAATACTAACTAAAGTGTAAAGTGGATAAACACATGTGATGTGATTATATTAGCATAAATGGTCATTCATAAAATATTAGGCAGTCTCAGCTGTAGAATTAGTTAGGAGTGGATTCTTTTAGAGATAGAATTTAGTCAGAGAAGATGGCATATCTAACGTTAAATCTGGCTTCGCAAACAATTCACTGAAACCGTTCAAAAGAATCCATTCACAAAAATGAATCAAACTTTGATCTAAACTAGCTTTTAAGGATGCAATAGATTTCTATTTCAAATAACTTGTGTTCTTTGAACTTATTTATAAAGGAATAATGGAAAGAAAATGCATCAAGGTTTCCAACAAAATATGAGGCAGCACAACTAGACAAAATTATTAATTACTCGTCTATCAGTATTTTTGGTACTCTTAGGAAAATCGCAATCTCAAGCAATGCAAAAGGTTAGAATTTACAGATAGACAAACATTTCTGCTTGAATCTGATCTCTCTCAATTTGCAAAACAATTATTTGTATTTAATTTCAGTTTAATGGTAAATGCCAGGGTACTATGTGATGCTTATGGCTCTGTGTGGGTATGTGAGCGAGTGTGTGCATGAGTATGTGAGCATAAGCGTGAGTATATGTATGTGTAAGGATGTCCCGGTACCAAATTTCCAGTAGTCGGTACCGATACCATTAAAATTGTATGGTTCTCGGTACCAATTTCAGTACCACAGCAAAATCTGTTTGAACTATTTTTCCAATTTATTTAACTATTTAATTTTTTTTAAAATTAAATTAAATTCAATGACTTTATTTATGACGTAAATTTATGAAAGCATTGAAGGCTACATGCTGTTTAAACGAAAATATTGATGATATTGAGAAATATTGCTTATAAAAAAAAAAGTGAAAAATAAGAAACCTATGCACACATTATTATTATTAGTAGTAGTAGTGTTTTTAATAAATGGAGACGTAGCTAAATCTATTGTACAGTAGCCTAATATAATTATTTCTGTCAATTTATTTCAGTTAAGCCAAACTTTTATTTTGACGGTTTGCCGTGAAGACCTTTTGAGTTTCTGTGTGTGTATGATATGACGATAGTTTTTCTCAAATGAAACGGTAAAATGCTCATGAAAACAGCGCGAGCGTCACTAATGTGTGTGTGTGTGTGTGTGTGTGTGGTAACGTTAAATGAAACCGCGTGTCTGCGCCATTCATTCACACAGAGACAAGCAGAATATGTAAGGGAAAATGTAGAGTGGAGAAATCAGCCGCAAATCCGAAATATTTCCACACATGGCTCTTTCCTCTTTCTTATCAACAAGTGGATTTACAGCCACCAAATCAGCAGCGCCGCGGTCGCCATGTCTCATCGCTTTTATGAAGAGGACACAACTTCACGCTCTTCGTGCATGCATGCGCATCCAGAACCGTGTTTGACCGGGTACTCTGTACCACCGGTACTTGGTACCGTGACGTTTAATTTTTTTTAGTACCGACTTGGTACAGAATTACCGAATATTTTGACAACACTATGTGTATGAGTATGTTGCTTGAGTATGTGTATGTGCATGAGTATGTGAGCAAGTATGTGTATGTGCATGAGTATGTGAGTATAAGCGTGAGTATGTGTATGTGCGTGAGTATGTGTATGTGCGTGAGTATGTGTATGTGCGTGAGTATGTGTATGTGCATGAGTATGTGCGTGAGTATGTGTATGTGCGTGAGTATGTGCATGAGTATGAGTATGTGCGTGAGCATGTGTATGTGCGTGAGTATGTGTATGAGTACGAGTATGTGTATGTGCGTGAGTATGTGCATGAGTATGTGCGTGAGTGTGAGTATGTGCGTGAGTATGTGTATGTGCGTGAGTATGAGTATGTGCATGAGTATATGTGTGAGTGTGAGTATGAGTATGAGTATGTGTATGAGCATGAGTATGTGAGCAAGTATGTGTATGTTCATGAGTATGTGAGCATAAGCGTGAGTATGTGTATGTGCATGAGTATGTGCTTGTATGTGCTCGAGTATGTGTGTGAGTATGTGCATGAGTATGTATGTGCGTGAGTATGTGTATGTGCTTGTATGTGCTCGAGTATGTGTGTAAGTATGTGCATGAGTAAGAGTATGTGTATGTGCGTATGTGTATGTGCTTGTATGTGCTTGAGTATGTGTGTGAGTATGTGCATGAGTATGAGTATGTGTATGTGCGTGAGTATGTGCATGGATAGGTACATGAGTATGTGCATGAGCATGTGAGCAAGTATGTGTATGTTCATGAGTATGTGAGCATAAGCGTGAGTATGTGTATGTGTGCGAGTATGTGCATGAGTATGTACGCGAGTATGTGCATGTGCACATGTATGTGCCGGGGAAAGTGCATGAGTATGTGTGCGAGTATGTGCATGTGTATGCGTGCATGTATGTGCATAAGTATGTGTGCGTGTATGTGTATGTACATATGTGTGTGAGGACTTATGAAGTGTCCACACTGTCCTCTCTCCAGAACTCTCACTGTAACTAATTCATTAGAGCAATTAGTGGTCATTAGAGGGCTTATGCTAGTTTGAATTAGCATACACAACACAAGATAACCCAGAGGCATTGCAGCACACACCCCGCTCATATAATCATATAAAGGCCATGTGCTCTGGTTACACCACAGGAATCAAAACCAGGGTGCAATTATAAGCTCGAGTAGTTGAAAATGTTAGTTACTCTGTGGGGAATAAATGCATCTTTATGATGCGATGCAATATATAGCTCATTGTTAGTTAATGCATTAACAAATGTTAAAAAATTAGGCCTTATTCTAAAGTGATATATATATATATATATATATTACAGATTTATAATTTAATTTAAGCAATAAACTTGCCATTCAGACAATTTCCTTGTCAAGAAGATCAGCTTCGTTATTGCAGATGCTCAAGATCATCTAGTTCAAGTTTGTTTGTTTTTTTGAGAAGTTTATCATGAAAATCTTGTCAATTAGTCTCCCAATCTACTAAGCAAAACAGACTGAGCATTTTCCCCAAAAAACGATGGAACGAGGGGAACACCCCATAAATATGAAGTCGTGTTGTTATCTGGCTATGCTCATCACATGGACACATCTTGTCCCGTTTGATCCGACAGGGACACTTCATATTAGACCAGATGATCCTGCCGCGGCACGAGGACAGAAACGTGTCTTGATTGGCCTGTCAGCGTCCAGGGACACACTTTGTGAAATACTGGCTGTCCTGTCTCCACAACGGGAATATTTCAGTCCTGACTGACTGGTGAAGTGCAGTTCAGACCCTGGCATGTTGATGACCAGATGTGTCTCAAAGCACCAGTTTATATCCAGATGGTTGCAGGACTGCGATGACGTGACTGTGCACGAGTGAGTCGGGACGTGTCAACACAAGCCTGTTCTGCGGTCTCCATCTAGTCCTGCGTGAGAAGCATTTACAGATGGAATAGACGCTTCTTTCAAAGATCACAGACTTCAGTGGTTCAAATATTCCAGCTAAGTGGGTTGAAGTTGTACTGAGACAGCACTTCATACTGGTCTGAATCTGTGGAGTCCCAAAACATCTTCCCATCAGGATTTGTCAAGAGTTTATATCGACCATCTTTAGAAATCAAAGAAGCCTTTTAAGCTGGAGTTAAAAAGCAGCATTTCTAACTTTTATAGGTTAAGACAACTTACAAAAACAACTCATATTTGCTATCTTTCAGCCAAATAAAAATGTTAAAGTACATTATTTTTTTTATCCAAATACCAAAAGGCCTGACAGATAAATAAAATCCTCACATTATCTGAGGTTTTGAGCTGGTTTAAAACAATTCAGAGGTTGTGTTTGGTCTGGACTTATATTGATGGCTTTTTGGTCTTTTTATTATTGGACTGATGTTCTTTTTCTCAGCAATAGGAGTTTATTTTACTAATAGTCCATCCACTGTAGGCTTTCGCCCCAAAGGTGAACAAGAAGTCATAATTAGCTCATTTATTTGCAAACACATTTAAATTTATTCTATGTTAGGGCTAAGCCCGTAATATCTCCTCACCATATGTGACTCAAAGACAGGGAAGGAGAGAAAGAAAGGGAAAGAGGGAGGGAAGGCAATCAAAGCTGCAGATGGGGCTCAATTGCTTGTAGAGATTGTCCCTGAAGTGCCAAACCAGTGTTTATCCTGATGGTCCGCCACACCCTGTTACCACTGCGGGACACTGGGACCATTATCTGCTCGAGTTAGAGCTTTTATTTAGAAAACACCTGTAAACGGTGAATCTCACATAAGCTTGTGCAGGTCATGTTGCAACACAAGATAAAATGGGGGAAAGAAATTAACTAGCATAAAAAAAATAAGCAGATTTTTTTTAGGACAAAGAATTGCATTGTGACAAATGTTGACTTTTTTTTTTTTTTTTTTTGTAATCTCAATTTCATATAACTAAAATAATGTTTTTTTTTTACTGCATTACAAGTATAAAACATTTTTTTATTATCAAATTACAGCAAAACAAATACAATTATGAAACAATAAATGATCTGTGTATATGACCTTTAAAAATGGTTGAAACAAAATATATAAATATTTTTATAGTCAAAAATAGATTACGTATTAATTTTGTATCAATATATTTTTTTTGCATTATGTTCATGTTAATTGGGGGTATGTGCATGAATAAATAATAACTAAGTAAACAAACAACTGAATGAGCAAATGAACGAGCGAACCAACCAACAATGAACGAACAAACTAATCAATCAAGCTTAATGGTCTTAAAAAATAAGCTGTTTTCTTTCAGCACATTAATATTACGTTTCGTAGCATTTTCAAAAGACATTCTTTCGCAGGACAGTGTTATAGGATACAGGCGTGTCTCAGGAGTGCGACTCGGTCACTGCAGGTCAGACTGTGGTTTTTAGACGCTGTGGACAGAAAGAACAGTTGTAACAAAGCAGTGGCTTCTCTGAGAGGAGCTTCAGCCGGTGTCGGGTTTCTCAGACGAGCGAGAGGACAAAAGAGGGACACAGATGGGTTTAAGAGACAAGGAAAACTGGTGCTGCTCTCTTTCCACCTGGACAGTGTCTGTGCACCTGTGTGTGTGTGTGTGTGTTTGTGTGTGTGTGTGTGTGTGTGTGTGTTTGAGACAGCAAGAAAGAGAGAGAGTGAGAGAGCGTGTGTGTGTGTGTGAGTGTGTGTGAGTGTGTGTGTGTGAGAGTGTGTGAGAGTGTGTGAGAGTGTGTGAGAGTGTGTGAGAGTGTGTGAGAGTGTGTGAGAGTGTGTGAGAGTGTGTGAGAGTGTGTGAGAGTGTGTGTGAGAGAGAAAGAGAGAGAGAACGAGAGATAGTGTGTGTGTGTGTGAGTGAGAGTGTGTGTGTGTGTGTGTGTGTGTGTGTGTGTGTGTGTGTGTGTGTGTGTGTGTGTGTGTGTGTGTGTGTGTGTGTGTGTGTGTGTGTGTGTGTGTGTGTGTGTGTGTGTGTGTGTGAGCGTGAGTGAGTGTGTGAGCGTGAGAGCAAGAGAGAGAACGAGAGATAGTGTGTGTGTGTGAGTGAGTGTGTGTGAGAGAGCGTGTGTGTGAGAGAGCGTGTGTGTGAGAGAGCGTGTGTGTGTGAGAGAGCGTGTGTGTGTGAGAGAGCGTGTGTGTGTGAGAGAGCGTGTGTGTGAGAGAGTGTGTGTGTGAGAGTGTGTGTGTGAGAGTGTGTGTGTGAGAGTGTGTGTGTGAGAGTGTGTGTGTGAGAAAGCGAGAGAGAGAACGAGAGATACTGTGTGTGTGTGTGTGTGTGTGTGTGTGTGTGTGTGTGTGTGTGTGTGTGTGTGTGTGTATACACGTATGGCGTTAATGGCGAGGTTGAATTTTTCATTAAAGCAGAATTCTGATATCTCCAAACTCAAGCTTAAAGTACTGCCATCATGTGCCATTAAACCTGCTTCAGTGAAGGATGTTGTGCAGTTTAAGATCACAATTACACAAAACCCAGCAGTGCTCATTAGAGTCTGTTCAGAATAAACCGCCTGAGACTGAGAAAAAAAAGTGAACGAGAAACTGACTAATAATACTTCTCCAGCTCCTGAAAAGACGTAATTAGAGAAGAAAATATAAGAGATGGCTGAAAGAAAGGCTGAAGACTCATTGGTGACTGATCAACTGTGTGGGTATAATATTTCGCTTGATATGGAAAGGAACGCAAACGCACAATAAATGGATGGCAGAAGAGAAGTAATTACATCAATGCTTTGAGTATTAGAAATGAATAACGGGCAGATTCGAGATGGTGAATGTGTGTGTTAGTGGAAGAGCAAGGGGAAGGAGAAAGAGGAAGAGGAGGAGAATGGGATAGAAAGGGATGGAAAGGAAAGGAATGGAAAAGAAAGGAATGGGATGGAAATGGATAGAAAGGAAAAGACAGGAATGGGATGGAAAGGGATAGAAAGGGATGGAAAGGAAAGGAATGGGATGGAAAGAAAGGGATGGAAAGAAAGGAATGGGATGGAAAGGAAAGGAAAAGAAAGGAATGGGATGGAAAGGAAAGGAAAAGAAAGGGATGGGATGGAAAGGAAAGGAAAAGAAAGGAATGGGATGGAAAGGAAAGGAAAAGAAAGGGATGGGATGGAAAAAAAGGAATGGGATGGAAAGAAAGGGATGGGATGGAAAAAGGGATGGGAAAGAAAGGGATGGGATGGAAAGAAAGGAATGGGATGGAAAGAAAGGAATGGGATGGAAAGAAAGGGATGGAAAGAAAGGGATGGGATGGAAAGAAATGAATGGGATGGAAAGAAAGGGATGGGATGGAAAGGAAAGGAAAAGAAAGGGATGGGATGGAAAAAAAGGAATGGGATGGAAAGAAAGGGATGGGATGGAAAAAGGGATGGGAAAGAAAGGGATGGGATGGAAAGAAAGGAATGGGATGGAAAGAAAGGAATGGGATGGAAAGAAAGGGATGGAAAGAAAGGGATGGGATGGAAAGAAAGGAATGGGATGGAAAGAAAGGAATGGGATGGAAAGAAAGGGATGGAAAGAAAGGGATGGAAAGAAAGGGATGGGATGGAAAGAAATGAATGGGATGGAAAGAAAGGGATGGGATGGAAAGAAAGGGATGGGATGGAAAGAAAGGAATGGGATGGAAAGGGATGGAAAGGGATAGAAAGGGATGGAAAGGAATGGGATGGAAAGAAAGGGATGGGATGGAAAGGAAAGGAAAAGAAAGGGATGGGATGGAAAGAAAGGAATGGGATGGAAAGGGAGGGAAAGGAATGGAAAGCAAAGGAATGGGATGGAAAAGAAAGGAAAATAAAGGAATGGGATGGAAAGTAAGGGATGGGATGGAAAGGGATGGAAAGGAAAGGGATGGGATGGAAAGGAAAAGAAAGGGATGGGATGGAAAGAAAGGAATGGGATGGAAAGGGATAGAAAGGGATGGAAAGGAAAAGAATGGGATGGAATAGAAAGGAAAAGAAAGGGATGGGATGGAAAGAAAGGAATGGGATGGAAAGGGATAGAAAGGGATGGAAAGGAAAGGAATGGGAAGGGATGGAAAGGGATGGAAAGGAATGGGATGGAAAGGGATGGAAAGGAAAGGAAAGGAATGGGATGGAAAGAAAGGGATGGGATGGAAAGGGATGGAAAGGAAAGGGATGGAAAGGGATAGAAAGGGATGGAATGGAAAGGAAAAGAAAGGAAAGGGATGGGATGGAAAGGAAAGGAAAAGAAAGGAATGGGATGGAAAGAAAGGGATGGGATGGAAAGAAAGGGATGGAAAGAAAGGAATGGGATGGAAAGGGATAGAATGGGATGGAAAGGAAAGGAAAAGAAAAGAAAAGAGTGGGGTAATGGAAGAGAAGGGATGGGAAGAAAATGGGAAAGGAAATGGAAAAGGAAAAAGAAATAAAACAAAAAGAATAACAGTAATGTTGTCGGGATATATAAAAGAGGAAATAAATAAACAGACAGAAAAACACAGGACATCTTCAATAAAACAGAGCTGGTGAAATCTCCAGAAATAAAACTGTAAACGGTGTACATTTTTACAGCAAAGAATGTAATCAAAGCCTTTTCTTTGATGTCTTCCTCCTTCCACTGATGAAACGGTTCTGTGTTTATCAAAGGTTCTTCACGAGCCGGTGTGATTCTGCGGCAGAGGAACCGTGACCCGAGCCGGTTCTCCTCCAGCACTACAGCTGAGAGAGTTCTTCATGTCAATCACACCACAGAACCACATGTCAAAACACACCTGTGTAAACCGCGGTTTCCGCTCGAGTACGGGTTAGCACACACACACACACCGTTCTGAGCACGATCTGATATTAAACGGTGTCAACATCAACTGAACATTTCTCATCCCATCAGTGTAAAGCATTACAGCTTTGAGTTATTTTTAACTCAAGTGTTACATAATGTGAAGCGGTTTCTGTACAGATGCAAGACTTATTTGTTAGAATAATCTTAAAAATAGTGACGTCCTCTTTCCTTTCAGTATTTAAGTCACACACAAAAAACAGAGTTATTAACTATAATTATATTAATAATAGTCATTTTTAAATTATTATTATTACTTATTATAATCATTTATTTATATATTTATATATATATATATATATATATATATATATATATATATATATATATATAATTATGATAAAAAATATATATATTCTCTTCATATTATACTATATATATATTTTTATATTCTCTTCATATTATACTATATATATATATATATTTTTTTATATTCTCTTATTATACTTTATGTTTCTTTCTTTTCTTGATATACTATTTTTTTTTTTCTCTCTTCAAATTATACTATATATATTTTTGGTATCATATTTTATATATTTACAATATATATATATATATATATATATATATATATATATATATATATATAAAACTTAATATATAGTTACTATATATATTTATAAATTACTCCATTTTCTATAACAGAAAATTTTACAACTATAACAACAACTTATTGAATTATATTCACACACACACAAACCCATAAAGCTGCATTAAGATAAAAAAAAATTCAGGTACGGCCAGCTCATAATAAGTAGACGACAGGAAATGAATCATCTCCTCTGCATTAGTTATTAGCAACAGTAAAAGAAAATCAACAAGACCAACAACTACACCTGTCAATCAGAGGGGAGAAGACAGTAGAGTTAAAGCCTTCACAGTCAAATCACCAGCAACAACACGTTACAGCGCAGCGGTGCGTCACTACACAGCCCACAAACACAAAATCACACCCTGAAATGAAGCAACATTTAATACTTGCATGTGAATGTTTGCTTTGGTGTGAACAGGACTTTCGTTTAAACCATGAGAACGTGTCAGTTAATACCTATGGCCTCGCGGCAGCGTAAAACACACTTATTCACGTGAACCGCATGAACACTTTCTTTTTTTCTTAATTTATTTTGAACATGTAAAATTTTATATATATATATATATATATATATATATATATATAAAATAACGGCTATACAAGGTCATGTACTTCTCAGCACAATCTTCAAAAATTATTGTAAGTAATTCAAATTAGAAGTTCCCATGTTCAAACTCGATGTAACACCATATGTCAGGAGGTTCAAAGAAACCCAATAAAACACTGAAGACTGCGATCTCCCGAACCGCATGACCTCGGGTTAAACACAGTTAATTACAGCAGGAGATTCCCTCAACACACACACACACACACATCCTTCATGTGGATCGCTTTGTTTCCAACTAGGAGAGTGGGATTTAGGAAACGGCAGGAACACAAACAGAAGACTTCAAATAGTGTTGTGGATTTACACCACAGCAAACGCACATCTGGCTTCAAAGAGCTTAAAGTGCATGTGATGATGATGAGGAGACGCTTCTGAAGGGTTCTGAGTCTGAGACTGCTGGATAATAGGAGGCGAGTGCAAAACTAAAGCAAAGTGACTGTTCAATCCTCCTGCCCGAACCTCTTTCACACTTAAAAAGCTTTCCAAAAGCTGTATAGACTGGGGTTTTGTGGTATGCACTTTGCTGCTTTTATGGATTTTTGTTTCTTTTTTTGTGTGCTTGAGGTCAAGAGAACGGGAGTTAATTTGGTTGTGAAGAAACAATGTGATAAAATGATCCGATTTCATGTTGCACCGCATCTGGAGCTGGAAAGGTCAGAGGGTTATACTCAGAAAGACGGATTATGAAACACTGCGTTTCAAAATGGGGGTTTCATATACAGTCGAATATAATCTGAAGAACTTAGAGATGTCAACATTTAGTATTATAATATATATATATAATTAACTTATTAATATATGGTTTGTTATTAATTATTTTATCTAGAGAGGCACCGATTGACCGGCGCGTGACTGGAACCGGCCGATTTTCACGTGATCAGCCATGACCGGTCTGACATCAGTCTGACATATGCCGAATTTATGCCGGTCAAATGCACTCGGATGATTAATGATAAATGATTAACGTCGCGCAACATCAGTATCACACGAGCACACGGAACACACATGTAGGAAACCTCGTGAATTACGGCCGTTTCACACCGCAAGTCTGAGCGGCGCGTATTTTTTTCGGCTTGCATGTTAATCTATGAGTGCGTTCACACCGGGAGCGTCGAGCAGGAGCGGCGTGTCTATTTTTGCTGCGCTGCTCACGCTCAGTTAAAGTGAAAGCACACTTTTGATGGACAAAAAAAAAAAAAGGATTTAAAAGCGCCCAAAATGCACAGAATTTGCATGTCGTGTGTTTTAACAAGAACTGGAGTAGGCTATGTCAGAAAAGAAAATGAAGACTCTTTATAGAAAATATTTATAGAAAATGTACCCATTTGAACTTGTTTTTATTATTGTGTTTGAGTAAAAGTATATGGTGTTTAAAAAAATTTTTTTTAATATATTTATATATATATACATATATATATATATATATACACTCACCGGCCACTTTATTAGGTACACCTGTCCAACTGCTCCTTAACACTTAATTACTAAGCAGCCAATCACATGGCGGCAACTTAGTGCATTTAGGCATGTAGACATGGTCAAGACAATCTCCTGCAGTTCAAACCGAGCATCAGTATGGGGAAGAAAGGTGATTTGAGTGACTTTGAACGTGGCATGATTGTTGGTGCCAGAAGGGCTGGTCTGAGTATTTCAGAAACTGCTAATCTACTGGGATTTTCACGCACAACCATCTCTAGGGTTTACAGAGAATGGTCCGAAAAAGAAAAAACATCCAGTGAGCGGCAGTTCTGTGGGCGGAAATGCCTTGTTGATGCCAGAGGTCAGAGGAGAATGGCCAGACTGGTTCGAGCTGATAGAAGGGCAACAGTGACTCAAATAACCACCCGTTACAACCAAGGTGGGCAGAAGAGCATCTCTGAACGCACAGTACGTCGAACTTTGAGGCAGATGGGCTACAGCAGCAGAAGACCACACCGGGTGCCACTCCTTTCAGCTAAGAACAGGAAACTGAGGCTACAATTTGCACAAGCTCATCGAAATTGGACAATAGAATATTGGAAAAACGTTGCCTGGTCTGATGAGTCTCGATTTCTGCTGCGACATTCGGATGGTAGGGTCAGAATTTGGCGTCTACAACATGAAAGCATGGATCCATCCTGCCTTGTATCAACGGTTCAGGCTGGTGGTGGTGGTGTCATGGTGTGGGGAATATTTTCTTGGCACTCTTTGGGCCCCTTGGTACCAATTGAGCATCGTTGCAACGCCACAGCCTACCTGAGTATTGTTGCTGACCATGTCCATCCCTTTATGACCACAATGTACCCAACTTCTGATGGCTACTTTCAGCAGGATAATGCGCCATGTCATAAAGCTGGAATCATCTCAGACTGGTTTCTTGAACATGACAATGAGTTCGCTGTACTCAAATGGCCTCCACAGTCACCAGATCTCAATCCAATAGAGCATCTTTGGGATGTGGTGGAACGGGAGATTCGCATCATGGATGTGCAGCCGACAAATCTGCGGCAACTGTGTGATGCCATCATGTCAATATGGACCAAACTCCCTGAGGAATGCTTCCAGCACCTTGTTGAATCTATGCCACGAAGAATTGAGGCAGTTCTGAAGGCAAAAGGGGGTCCAACCCGTTACTAGCATGGGGTACCTAATAAAGTGGCCGGTGAGTGTATATGTATATATATATATATATATATATATATATATATATATATATATATATATATATATATATTTATTTTGGACATTTCTTGAAATTTGAAAATAAATATGAGCTCTGATTGATCTTAAATTCATAATAGAACCTGGTGGTAACTAATGATATGCTTTGATGACATCACGACACTACACACACCCTTGCACTGTCATTCTTTTCACACACTTTTGATGACTCCAGTTGCTGAAAAAGTGCTTGTGAATATGTGAAGATTTTCCTAATTTTTTTCATATTTCTTCAGAATTAAAAATTACATCAAGCATCTGGGGAAAGTTCTAATCTTTTTTCAATCATTGTCACATTGTTTTGATACTTCTATTACATTTTTATTTAATAAAAAAGGTATGTTGCCATATGGCAACATTGTGCGGTAATGGAACAATATTTTGCCCATGCTAATGCAGAGTAGCTTTGTATGGATGCATTGATATAGTTGGATGGTTGTATTCTACTTATATATTTATATATATTTGTATATATTTATAAAGTAAAGTAAAAGTAAAGTTTAAAAGTAAAATATATATACGCTAATTTTGTTTACAAAAATGCACAGTGCACAGTGTTGAGCTGATGTTGGGAAAGGTGTAAAGTAGATCAAGAATTTGAAGTTTTTGTCATTCGAAAATCTGTATGGTGAACAAAAAATTACTGTATGGTAATAAAATAATAAGTCGCTGTGCAGTCCCCATGCACACACACACACACACACACACACACACACACACACACACACGCAAAGGCACAAACACATGCATGTTCTATCATCCTACACTTGATGGCAGCAGTAACAATTTTTTCTTATATTTCAGTTGAAGTTGAACAGTTCTTATGAGTTTGCGCCAGATGTTTTGTAAATGTTGTTGAAATAATACTTTGAAAATTAGTTTCATATTTTGTACACAAAGCTAAAAACAATTTAATTTCTATAAGACAGGTCTGTAATCATATATGAATTTCATGTCATTTTGGGAGAAAACTGTTCCATTGTCGCACAATGTGGCCATATGGCAACGCACCCAAAAGTACCCCCCCCCCCCCCCCCCCAAAAAAAGAAGAAATGTTCATTTGAGTCTATTTTATATATAAAAAACACTGTAAATTTTTTCCCCATGATTGCATAATAATGCGTGCAGTAGAGGGATATATATATATAGAGAGAGAAAATAAATATTTGTGTTATTGAAAACAAAAAAGTGGTTAGAAAAAATAAAATCGGAATCGGCAGGTCAAACGGATTCGGATTATATTAATGTAATTATTATTTTCTAAGAATAGTGACTTCCATTTCCATATTTAAGTCACACAAAAGAAATCAGTTATGTAATATAATAAAAAAATTACTATAATTACTATTTATATTATACAGTTATAATATATGATTTTTAATATAAAAAATGAGTTATATATTAATATATATATTATAATATAATAGAAATAACTTATATAGTTTATTATAAATAATGATTTATCTATTTTTAGTTATTTTTAACAACAACAACAAAACTATTAATACAATTTTTGTTATTATAAGTTATTATTATTATCATATGTTAATATAATTATTATTTTCTATTTATTTTTATGCTATTATTAACAACAACTTTACTAATAATAATAATATAATAATTTTTTATTATAAATAAAAATAATGTTCTTTAACCCTAGAGTTCTACATAGAACCTTTTCTTCTAAAAGTGTGTGGTCACATGACTAATCTAAAGAACTCCACTGCTTAAAGTGAGAGAGATGTCATCATTTACACACACACTTCTTCTGTGGAGAATCTGTTTGTCAAAGAGCTTCAATGTTTATTGTAAGGACAAAAATCTTCGAAAGAAAGTCAGTCATAAACTAGCACTGAAAATGAAAGGAAGGTGTTTGCTAAATGTCCCTTAGGGCCGCGTTGCTGACATGCATGCTTAAGGTGCTTGACTAACAGCGTCTGACCTACAGTAGATGAGTTATTCACCTCTTTATTCGGCTTGCATCATTTTTTTGAGTTTGTATGACGTTCACAGTCTCGTGTGTCCGAGCCCATATCAAAAATGCTCATTCTCGAGGAACGCTCATGGGATCGTCCATCCACACACTAATAAAACCCCGGTTCCCTGGTGCGGTGACATGAAAGAGTGCGGTCGGGCTCACATCCGTCACCTACGGTGTCACGGTGGGGTCATTTAGCAAACGGCAGGACTCTGGGGAATCTTCCAGGAGCAAAACCAGGGTTATCCCACTGATCCACTTCAAAGAGATTCCCAGCCCTTGCCAGATGGGATTTTACTGGCTCCTAATAGTGTAAAAAGCTATTTTAAAGTCTCCCTGAGGTGAAAATCAAGGTTGTTTTTATGTCTATGTGGTGTTTTTAATACGCTTTAAGACAAACCACGTGTAAATTCATGTAAAGTCGACAGCATTGCTGAGTATTTCCTCCTTAAAACTGCAGTGAACCAAAGACAGTCTCAAAAACACGGTGTGAAATCGCTGGTGTTTCTGACGTCACAAACGACCTTGTAACCAATCAGATCAACGTGTGATCGTCAACCAGTGCATCTCTGAGTGAGTGGAGGCGGGGCTCATTTGCATATTCATAGAACCACGCATACTAAATGAGGCAAGGGTGTCGAGTTACATTCAAGATATTAAGTTTTTTTTCAAGGAAAAATCGTTTAAATATGTAATTTTGCTGATCAAAGAGTTGAGTTAAGGGATAAAATGATTGACTATGGGGGACTTTAAGGGTTATTATACACACGTTCCTACACTCTTAGAAGAAAAGGTTCAATGGGGTTCAGTACAGAACATTAGGGTTCTTCACTCAAGCCTTTATGACAAAAAGGTTTCAGAATAGTTTAGATTGCACAATACTTTCATGTTCAATGGTTATTTATTTTTTTCTCCTGATAAAGTATGTCTACAAGCCGTTAAAATACATTTTTTTTATTAAAATTAAAAACGAGAATTAAAACAAAATCCATAAAGAACGATTTCTGGTTCCCCAAAGAACCTTTAGTGAACAGTTTTAATTTTTATCAGAGTGAAAAACATTTTAAAGAACCTTTTCAGTGTAAAGAACCACACAAGGGTCCATGGATGTTAAAGTTTCTTCATGGAACCATATTTTTTAAAGCACAAGCAAAAATACAAATCGCAAAACGATGCATTCTTCACAGGTTTGAAAACGACTGAAAAAGGTAAACATCTCAAACACGCTTTCTTTATATAATCTGCCATTTGGACAGTCAAGGTCAGTTTATTGAATCTTCTCCAAAATGCTGCAATTCACTAACAATGACTACAGTCAGACTTTCCAGACACACTGATTCAACATCCATGAGTCATTCCTCTCGGTTTAGGCCATACATTTTCATTCAAAACAAAGACTTTATGTGGTTGGCAGACATTAGATCCTAAGGCTTTCAAAAGAATGATGAAAAGGTTCATTTTATGCAATGACTGTGATCTGCCACATGAGTTTCAGTATTTGAGTATATTTCAGTCAATTACATAATCAAATAATATTTTCCATCCTATATAGTGTGCAAGGTTTCTGCATCCCCACAAGCTTTTTGGGCAATTACTGATCTGTATCAAACTTTTTTCTTTACATCTTATGTATTTTGAATTTTATTTAATTATTAATAGATTTCCAAAAGAAAATATACAAATGACTCAAATACAATAATATAATGAAACATGTAATAAACAATTTTTTGTTGTTGTCAAAAGTAATAAAAGTGATGTCCGGCCAAAGAAAATGTATATCTTAACACTTTATTCAAATATTATTATGGTGTTAAAAGATTTTGTAAGCATATTGCATAGTTGATTGTTTTATTTGTGATAACGCAGTGAAAGATGCCAAATTGTGCGATATAATTTTTGTCCAGGTTGTCATACAAAGAAATGATAAACATGCAAAAACAAGATAATAACTGATTACGTTGTAGTCAATGTATGTTTTTTCATGCGAGTGTTTTTTTCTGCACATTTTTTTGAATAGTAAAATAATTTGGCATTTTTTTTGCCAAAATGTTGTCAGATAAATACCTTAACCAAGTTTAGCATTTTCTTTTACACTCATTTAAAATATATTTGATAAAATCCTCATATATTGATGGTTTAATCAAACTTGAAGGGTCATTAAAAACATATATCCCCTCCTGATCACTACTGTATTTTTGTGTGTATTTGGGTAAAAGTCAGACAAAATAGTAAAAACTGACTTTACAGTACAATAGCCAATGCAGTGTGAGATTCAGACTAACATTGTTCATTTTAAACAGTAGCTTGCAATGAACTTTAGAACTAATGTACGAGGAAAAATGATAACAGGGAAAGCTAATATGCTAATTAGCAAGCTAAACTGTAAACAACCTTCAAGTCGCTGTTATAATAACGTGCCTCTGAGAATACGAGTGAAACTTCAAAGCGCCGACGTCTCGACATTAGTCAGGAGCTCGGATATAAATCTCCAACACGCAGGTCACGATAATCTTTAACTTCTCAGAAATGCCACAGCATTTGTCGGGGAGAACGATTCGTCCAATCTCAGCTGACAGACAATGCAAGTGTCCAGATTGTGAGAGATAAACACAAACAGACTCTAAATGTCAGAGGAACGGCGTTCGCAGCAGCTTTATCCCGATCACTGGCCCGTAGCGACGGAAGCGCTCGAGGTGATTGGAGAAGGAGGGAAAAGCACTGCTGTGATTG
>JAULUF010000022.1:41790000-41847500 GCA_031834385.1 Semotilus atromaculatus
TTAAAGCTAATAATGGATTATTTCTTTCAACTGAGACGCTTCAGATTCGCACTGTTTGTCATGACGGTTTTGAACTGCTTGAAATATGATTGGAATTGCTTTTAAAAAAGGAAAATACAGTTCAGTGCAACATGTGCAGCGCATAATCGGCTACATAAAATTATAATAAGAACATCATAATTGTGTGCGTGGGACATGGATTTTAATGGTGAGACTTGTGTTTTTGTAATCAGACTCTAAAAAAAAAAAACTATATAAAAATTTGGATTTAGATTTAATCGCACAATATATTGTTTATCGGCTTTCAAATATAAAGAATTATCGGTTATCGGTCAAATTTTTCATATTGGTGCATCCCTAATATTTTTGTTGAGTTTTTTTTTCCTTTTTGTGAGATGGTCTCCATCAACTTTCATTGTATGGAAAAGTGAACATGAGCATAGTGATCTAGTAATGGGAGAAACAAAGCTTTTCGAAACTTTGAATCAATTGCTTTGCTAAATGATTCACTATTTTGAAGCACTCAAAACTAGTCACGCTGGTCAGAAGTGTAAATGCAGAGAAAACTCAGCCCAAACATGCATAAAACCCCTTTTACAAATGCTTTATTGAAGGTGTAATCTATTAAATGCATTTAACGAATCATCTAATACCACTAAATATGATAACATGCATTTTTTTATTCAACTTGTTTTGGTTGTTTTATGCTGATCCTGGTTAATCAGACCTAAAACTCTTTCTTTTTATTATACAAATTTGCCATTAAATGTCTACAAATGTATATATAAAAAAACACAGACACTGACTGATTCATGGAACCATTGAAAATTAGAAAACAATTATGACAAAGTCTCATTTATTGAAATTACGTGATTTGTGCAGTTTGATACGCGCTTCGAAACAAATGATTCACAAAAGGTTTTGAAGCTTCACGAAGCGGGTTTCCAGTGCCCATCACTAGAGTGAACATTACAACAGCCTCCTTTTGTGTTAAACTGAAGAAAGTGAAGTCATCATAATGGTTTGGAACGACGTGACCGCGAGTAAAAGAACAAATCCTCACGTGTGGTTGAACTGCACATTTAAGTCATTCGAAAAAACGCCTTGAATTTTCGCTCTACATCACAACAGCCTGAATCGTTCTCAATCCACATGAGCTTTCCAAAGAGATCAGTTTAAACCTGCAGCAAAATGAGCGAAAACAATGAAAAGCTTTAATAATAGCCTACATTATTCATTAGTCAAGCTTTAAACATCCTAGGAAACGGTTTATCGGCGAACAGGGAAACCATTATGGATTCACCCACATGTTTTGACTCACTCTTTTTATCTTGAGAAACATCATCTCTCCCTACTTGATCGAGAAAGAGGGATAAACGTGGTCTTTATGTGTGGGTTTGTGAATAAGAACGTTGTTTAAGATGCGTGACGTTGTGTTGTGGCAGAAGTGGCCCGGTGGGGTTGTTTACATGTGTGTGGCGTTCGCATTGATAGTCGAGGCATGTTCAGAAGAGGCTTTCGAACCGTTCTCACGACCTCTCCTCCTCCTCAGACCATTTCATTCACTCAACTCGCTCTAATCAACTGTGTATGTTTGCATCACAGGAAACTGTGCATGAATGTTGCCAAAGCTGAATGCATAAGGCAAATAAACAAGCAGGTGGATGGATGATAAATTTGCTTACCTTTGTCGATGAACCGCAACAAGGAGAAGGGCATGCAGGGAAGAGAGAGATAAAAAAGAGAGAGAACATTAGTTGCATGTCAAAAATTGAGGCCCAGTTTCAGATTTTATAAACTATGAGACATACAGAGCAGTTGAAAGTCAACATAAAAGACATTTGCAACTCATTTTACGTCTGTAAAGTGGCATCTGTAATCCTATTTTAACGATTTTGGAAATTAACTAGCATTGACTCTTTGCAAGATATTACAAACAAAAAACAAAAGCTGTTTGTAGTGATACATCATCGACATTAAAACTCTGTCTGATAAAGATATTTTCATACATTATATCACCAATATGGTTGAAATTAAAATTAGGGCTGTCAAATGATTAATCGCATCCAAAATAAAAGTTTGTGTTTACATAATAAATGTGTTTGTACTGTGTAAAATTATTTTGTATATATATGTACACACACGTGCATTTATATATTTAAGAAAAATGTGTTATTTATATATAAAATATTTATATATAATATAAATCTATATATAGTATTTACATGCAAATATTTCTTAAATATATACAAGCATGTATTTATATATATATAAAATAATTATACACCGTACACACACATTTATTATGTAAACACAAACTTTTATTTTGGATGCGATTAATCGTGATTAATCAATTGACAGCTCTAATTAAAATTTAATACTATTTTGCCTAAATAATTCAAAATAAAAAGTAAAAACAAAAAATCTAGTTTTAAATGCGACATGAATTTAGGCATCACAACATTATAATGTGCAGTATGAAAAACAGATTTACCTACTTTACACATTTAACAGTGTTATTAAAATAGTGAGTGAAAAGCAGACATAAAAGGCATATATGAAAATTTCAGGTGTAATACGCACCAATCACACTATTCAGATAATGATCACAGAAGTACTGAGATAATAGCTTATAGTGTTTCTATAAACACTATTTTGATCGCTAGAGTAAATAACCTTTTGAAAGTAACTTGACGCTTCAAATAATGACCATCAAATTAGTAGGGGGCGACAATTGACTTAAAAAAAAAAAAAGTATTTGTCATCGAATCATTCATTCAAAAGATTAAAAAATGCTGATTAATCCAGTAATGAAACAAGTCTATACGAGTGAGTCATTGAATCATTCATTTAACTGAATTGTTCAAAAATGCTGATTCATCCAGTAATGAAACAAATGAAGTCTATGAGTGAGTCATTGAATCATTCATAAAAAAAATTAATCGTATAAAATATGCTGCAGCAATTAACATTGTCAGAACAGAGTAAATGACAATTATATTATAATGACATGTTATAAATCACAAGAGAATCATAACGTGAAAAAAAAAATAACGTAATCATAACGTAAAAAAAAACGTGATACACAATTTTATTCAGAATAAAACGACTATTTTGAAACTTTCCCATCTAACCAAATCTACAGCAGGACAGACAGACAGACCTCAGGAATACATAATTCATTAGACATGCACGACTGGACGCAGTGCTCTGGGGTTTAACTCTGGTAAATCCCCCACTAAACCCCTCAAAGAAATCTTCTGGTGACAAGAGTAAAATATAGAGCCGACAGCAATGAATGCATGGACAGAGAGACAGTGGGTGTAAGCCAGATTGAACTTATTTTTAAAGATGGCGAGGAACACAGAAAGAAGGAAACGAGGGTGGATGATGGACAGTGAGAATGAAAGAGAGAGACACTGAAACTGGACGAGCCAGTGAATGTAAGAGACACCATGAGAATGAGAGCGTGAGCTGCACCTCATAGAAACATAACATGGCACATACATCTCTCTCTACATTAGCAGTCTATCAGCGGCTATACAGACGTTTGGTATAAAACGCATGGTGCCAATTTCCACTTGTCAAGGCTTAGAACTGCCCAGTTAGGTCGTTTACACCTGCTATTAAAGCAACAGTAAAGAAGATTTTTTTACCTTAAAATAATGTTTCCAAAATCATTTCAGCAGTTCATCAAGTTGTAACAGGATGAAAGGCACTTCTGCCTTTGTGATGCTATATCTGCTATAACCACACTATGTAAGTTTGCCAGATCGGGTCGTGTTTCTGTAGAGCCCCTTTCACACAGAGACTCCGGAAAATACACAGATAAAGTGACCCGGGATTTGATTTTGGTTCATTCACACTGCCAGTGATTTTCTGGAATCGGGAGAGTGCGTTCACACACAACCCGTAAAAAATCCCGTAAAGGCACGTGACATCGATGTGACATGGTTGGGCATCGAGAACCGGTTCCAACTTGGAACGGTTTAAAAAAATAACGATGCCATTGGAATTGTTTAGTTTTTTTTTGATTTTTTTATTCCGATCATTGGTTCCAAACGCACAACTTTTGGTCCGTAGCGGCCACCGTATTTCCGGAAGTGCTTGCCGCGCCCGCTTGTTGCAATGGAGCACGGTAAGCGGCGCTCAAAAGTGTGGCTTTATTTCACATTAAAAAAGCCTGGGTCGGCACAGTGCACGGCACGGGAGGATGCACTACAAATATGCATGCATGGTGAACAAATGAACAAGGAGTGTAGCGTGTTCGACGTGCTGCGCAGGTCCACTGTCTCGTCCTCGGGCAATCCTGCGCTAACCAATGTTAACATTACCTCGTCACAATCAGGCAAGTGATTATATGTAGTGTAACAAAACGCTTGACCAAATTGCTAATTGTGGTGAACAACAACAGTCATGTTAGAGATCAGGAATAGTAAGAGAACATTGTGCTTAGTACATTTTTGTCTTCAAACCAATCTTGGGTCTTCAACCAACAGTTTAAATCTGGCTAGCGTGCGTCCCATTATGTTTACACATTAGGTCAATATACGGAGAGAAGACAGTCTTTTGTGGCTGTTCGAACACACAAGCGTTTACACTACAAAAGCAATCTGGTTAAATGTGTTTTCAAGTACATCTAGAAGTGATCAAAAGTGGAAAAAGTTTACACCTGATCGACCAAAACGCATCTTAATACCAGGTGTAAGCAGGGTCTTAGACATGAAGAGACTAGGGGACGCACTGATATTAACGTCACTATGAAATCAAAATTGATTGACGAGGGCGGGGCAACCTGTCACTCACCTCAGATCCACCAATAGCAAACCACAACCATCCAATCAATTCCCCACAGACATAATCAAGCCCCGCCCACATCTGTTCTTGTTCCAGAAACTTGGATATACGTCACAATGTGTCTCACGCGTGTCTTTTCAATCATGTCAACTTTAAAATTACTGTTTGTTTTTTTACCCATAACACTTAACACTTAAAATTAGACACTTTTAAGTGAATTTAGATATATAATGTACACTATGAAAAATGGACATTCATTTTGAGGTTTGCTACATTTAAATAGTGTTATTAAATTATATAATTGATGTAAAAATAGGGGATAGTATAAACATGCACAATAACCATTATGGTACTGATACATTAAGCATCCAGTCTAACTGATGCGATGTTAACATTTTAACAATACTGTAGGTCCAGCCAATCAGATTTGGCCGGGCAATTTCAATTAGTTTTTGTGTGTAATATGCATGCATCAGACTGTCAGTTTCATATGCGAGAGCCAGTCTAACATATTTATGCTTCTGGGCTGCACAATGTAAACCCAAATATCTGAGTCCAAGGGATCAATTTAAGCCGACGGTAATAAGACTGACAGCGCATTCCAAACTCGACTGCAAATAGCCTCGAGTAAACCCGAGTTTGAACCTGCAGTCTGCAAGACCTTTCACCGGTTTGGCGAAGCACAAATTTAGCCTGACACCTTTGATTTAAGAGCTCTCGACTAAATGAAAAGGCTCCATAAAAGAGTGACGCTTTAACATTGGCTGTGTTTGCAATGGACAAATAGTTCAATGCTTACCATGCAACTCACATTCCAGACTATTGTTTTAAAAGTGATTTTTTTTTTTTCAATGCAAATTTGGCTAGTGTAGATTACCTGGGAACTCGTTGTGTAAAGATTATTTGCATGCTGCACAAAAAAAAAAAAGAAAAAAAAAGTGAGAAATACGGTAGTGTGCAATTGAGAAGCTAAACTTCACAAAGGCTCCATAGAGATGTGCGCTAAGCTTATAGAGTAGTCTGGAACTAGATATGGACCGAAGCAGTTAAATGTGTTAGACCAGACATTCTGGTGTCCTGCTCTTTGAAGATTCACTTGCATCAGCTGGTTTTTCAATTAAACAAAAATGTCCCAAAAACAGAGAATGGGCGACTTGAGGGGATCCGTGTCTGAGGTTTTGACTGGGTTGTCAGCCAATCCTTGGCCTGCTGACCATCAAAGCACAAAGCGGGATCTGTGTGTAGACTAAGAAGTGGGGAAAAGCCTCCGCTGGGCAGAACTGCTTCACGGAGAGGGAATGGTTTCATGTGGAGATCTAGCTATATATCTGCTTCTATCAGCCGGAGCTCAAAACAGGGCTGGCGTCATGATGCAAGCTGTCCGACACATCTTTCAAACACCAAAAAACATAAAAAAAATTTTTTAAAATAGAATTATATTTAATTTTAAATCAAATCAATTAAATTGTAAAATAAAATAAATATATTGATTTGTGTTGACGGTTACACAAAAGTATTTCATAGAATTATTAAAAAAAAAACATGAATGAAAAGAGTTTAGTAAATTATACCGTCTCTAAAAAGTTAAGAACATTTTTTGCACAGAGCTATTCAAAAAGATGTATTTTTCATCAAACTAAAGCATTTATAGCAAGTATGCATTATGGATCTGCTCAACTGGAAAATATCCAAGATGAGAAAAACAACAATAATTTTTTTTTAAAGTGAACTTTGCATTTAAATACAACTAAGCTCTATACACTGAAAACATTTGGTGTTGGATTTACTTTGAAACAATTTTCCCACAGAAATTGCTAATGGGTCCTTCATAGTCAAATCAGTTACGAGGGTTGAATCGAGGTTTGTTAAAATGTTCAGAGCACAACTACTAGAGATTATGTTATGCCACTTTACAAAGTCTTGATGTTGTTTTCAGGCTCTACTAGAACAGGTTTTCCTGCTGTAATGTTGATTATTTTCCTCATATTCTCCATTGTTGCGGCTCCTCTCTTCCCAGTCTGTCAGTAACGCTCTGTTTACTTCCTGTCTCTATGAAGCCCCTCCTTCTGAAAAGCACACTGTGCTCTGATTGGTCGGCTGGATCAGTGTGTTGTGATTGGTCGAGCGCTTCGAGTGTGTTTGTGAAATGCCCCGCCCCTTACCATAACCGCCAGTTTAACACACTACTAACTAACTCAACCAGGCCCCGCCCCTTTATTCTGCGTATGAATTATTATAATGAGGAATATTGTGACGTGTTCGTTCCCGGAAGAAACTCAAGACTACAATGGAGGCGTTTCAGGAGTTCAGAAACACTGATATAGAGAAGAACTGGAGCTTTTTCATGATCAAATCACAACATAAGACACTAAAAGAAAGTTTTAACATAAAAAAGCATTACATGTCCTCTTTAAAATCAAGCTTTAAGCCCAAAAGATTTAAACCTCCTCAAACAAGCAGGACTCTCCTCGGCCTGGAGGCATTGTGACGTTACATGAATTCTTCAAGAGCCGAAACCCGACACTAAACCACGTCCCCTGCAGTCATCTCACCGAAGTTAACATTCAAATCCTCAGAAATAAACTTTTCCACCTTAAAGTCTCATTTTAAAGCTGAGGAACAGCATGCCAACAGCAGCGAGCGAGTCATGTGAATATTCAGCTGCAGGATGAGCGGATGCTGGCCCGCGTCGAGCTCGTCTGTGAAACACTCAGAAGCCACAGCATCCGCTGGGGAAAGCACTGTAGCGAAGCCACAGAAGAAGAGAGGATCTCACGCTTTCACACGCGTCCTTCCTTCGTCACACACACTTCACCCAACCACAGATCGCTGGTAATTGATGAAGCTGACAGCTGGCCAGTGTCGTGCTGTGTGTGTGTGTGTGTGTGTGTGTGTGTGTGTGTGTGTGTGTGTGTGTGTGTGTGTGTGTGTGTGTGTGTGTGTGTGTGTATAGTGTAGTGTAGTGTAAGGGGACAGAATATACAGTTTGTAAAGTATAAAAACAATTATGTCTATGGAGAGTCCCCAAAAAGATAGCAAATCAGACGTGCACTGTGTGTGTGTGTGTGTGTGTTTGTTTTTGTGATATATGAGGACACAAATGTGTATAATGACATGCATATTACACTGGTATTACAACTTACACGTGACTTTTGAGGACATTGCATGAGTCCTCATATTTCAAATAGCTTAAAAAACATAAAAACCAATGTTTTTTTAAAAATGTAAAAATGCAGCATGTCTCCTGTGATGGGCAGGTTTAGGGACAGGGGCAGTGTGTGTGTGTGTGTGTGTAAGGGGACAGAATATATAGTTTGTACAGTATAAAAACCATTACGCCTAAGGAATGTCCTCATATCACAAAAACAAACGTGTGTGTGTGTGTGTGTGTGTGTGTGTGTGTGTGTGTGTGTGTGTGTGTGTGTGTGTGTGTGTGTGTGTGTGTGTGTACGATATATGTGGAGCCTCAGCGGGAACATAAACCAGTGAAGAAATAGACAGAGAAAACAAAATGAAGCGAAAAAAAAGAAAGGACCTAAAGTGAGAGCAAAGAGAGCAAAAGAAAGAACACAAAAGTAAGGAAATGAGTGTTGCTCAGGGAGAAGACGAAATAACAGAGATTGAAGAGGAAAATTTAGTTCCAGACGAAACTGGACAAGTGTAAATGCATCTGGTTGTTGAAACAACATATGTAAATTTTCTCTTCCCAAAAATGCTAAAAAAAAACAAACATGTAGGAGCATGTTATATAGGCTAGACGATATGTAAATGTTATAGCCAGATATGACGGCGCTACTGCAACACACATACCGCAGATGAGCGTCTCATCAAGCCAACGTGCAAACTAGCGCAAATGAAAGCGAAAGTAAGTCGCAGACGCTTAACATGCAATCATCATCATCATCATTAAAAGAAAAGAAATGATCTTACCAGGGCTGTTGCCGCTCTGTTATTGCGGTCTTTGATTTAGATTTTAGCTGAAGATCAATAAAACGCAGCATATCTGTTGCTTTCGCTGACGTGAACTTCATTACAACTGCATATAGCACGGGAATTGAAGATCGGATTTATATCCGTTTTTTGCGAAAACACATTTATGTGACCAGGTGTACAATGGAATCGGTTTGATAAATCGGATAACTAACGTTATGCGATGTGAGAAAACGCATGAAGTGTCCAGGTGCCGGGGAACGTGCACATTGCCTTCTAAAGGCGGTTGCGCGGTTGTTGATGGGCCCTGTTTCTCTTGACATTTTCTTTTTACTTGTTTTTTTTTAGATGATTTATTGTTTCTAACATTTCCTGCTCTATAGACAAGCTCATTTATTTATTTATATACTGTACAACCAGTAAAACATGTCCTGTTCTGTAGTAGACATGGTTATTTATTCATGTTGTACAAGGCCAATATGACTGTGTTGAAAATAAACCTTGTGTTATAATAATTTGTTTTATTTGTTATGAATCTATTTTGATGCGATTTCCCATAACTTTTGTAAATTTACATAGGTTTAAAAATATCTAAATTAATATCGAAATCGCAAATTTCATTATCGATATCGCAATATCACTTTTTTTCAATATCGTGCACCCCTAGTGTGTGTGTGTGTGTGTGTGTGTAAATGTTTGTGTGTGTATGTGTGTGTGAGCGGGTTTAGTGTAAGGGGACAGAATATACAGTTTGTAAAGTATAAAAACTATTATGTATATGGAGAGTCCCCAAAAGATAGCGAATCAGATGTGCACTGTGTGTGTGTGTACGTATGTGTGTGTGTGTGCGCGTGTGTGTATGCGTGTGTGTGTGTGTGTGCGCCTGTGCGATGGACGAGTCTCACAGGCGACAGTGGGATGGGACAGCTGTACGACTCCTACAGAATGTTTTTGATGTGTGTTTATGAACCTTTTTCAAAACCACATATAAGGAGTGATTACTTAACCCTTTCACATCCACTCAGACATGTGCTGGAAGCATGTGGAGTCAAGAAATCCTGTTGAATGATAAAATTATACATTTTACTTTTTTTTTTAATTGTACTTTCTATTCATCACAGAATCCCGAAAAATAACATGCATCACGGTTTCCACAGAAATATTAACCGTTTTCAACATTGATAATAATCATAAATGTTTCTTGAGCATCAGATCATCATATTATCCTGATTTCTGAAGGATCATGTGACACTGAAGACTGGAGTAATGATGATGAACATTCAGCTTTGATCACAGGAATAAATTACACTTTACTATATACTCACATAGGAAACAGCTGATTTACATTGTAATAATACACTATTACTGTATTTTTGATCAAATTAATGCAGCCTAGGTGAGCAGAAGAGCTTTTTTTTTTATTGTCGACCCTAAAGTTTTGAATAGTCGTGTATTTAATAAAAATTATATAGCACAAAACATTATGTATAATTAAAAATAAATATTTAAATAATTCAGCTATTTAATTGTATACATGTTTATGGTTTTACTGTAAACCATTAATTGTTATTCCAAAAGAAAGGGGGATAAAAGGAACAAACTAAAAGTAAAACTCACCCCTCTCTCTCTCTCTCTCTCTCTCTATGAAGACAGATGAAGCTAGTCTTGCCAGGCAGAGCCAATAGTTGCAGTGGAAATTGTGTTTGCTCAAATACAATTATGAACACCTTACACACATGCGCAAATATTTTTCAAAGTCAGAAAAATTTTGTGTGCATGTGTCATCTGTTTTTTACAGTGCTTCACTCGCTCATATTTCTATTTTAGGACGCTTCACCAGGAAAGCACCAATACATTGATACAACTACTTTTCTGACATACAAACAGACACACACACACACACGTGTGTCTATGTCTCTGAGGATTCTTGTGTGGTAGAAACACGCGGTCTGTAATTAATCACGGTAGATGTTTATGAGAGAGGAGTGCTACGTTTCCACACCACAGCACTGACAAGCTTCATTACCTCCAGCTACAGCGTCCCACGTTAATGAGACACACACACACGTCTCCATAATGTGTGTTGCATCACCTATATGAACATGTGTTAACACATTAAAGGGATACTCCACCGTTTTTTTTTTTTTTTCATATTAAACTATGTTATTCCCTTAACTAAGACGAGTTGATACATACCTCTCTCGTCTCAGTGCGCGCACTACATCGCTCTCTTGCGGTGAAACTTTGTTAGCACTTAGCTTAGCCCAGTTCATTCAATAGGATCCAAGCAGAGAAGAGACCAAACACCTCCACGTTTTCCCTATTTAAATACAGTTACTCGAGTAGTGTAACTCGAACAAGAACAGTGACACAAAATAAAACGTTGCGCTTTTCTAAGCGTGTAAAATGGATAACTATATTGTATGGCGGAATACCATAGCAAGTGCTTGGGAGCACTTCGACTCGGCGTAGTAATATCATCACTCGTGAAAAATCCTCTCCCTCTCATTTGCATCAATATTACTACGCCGAGTCGAATAGGTAAAAAAGCACACTCTCCACGTTCTCTCTATTTAAATCGGTGCAGTAATATCATCACTCCTCCTCCCTCTCATTTGCGTCAATAGAACCAAGGATTTTTCACGAGTGATGATATTACTACGCCGAGTCGAAGTGCTCCCAAGCACTTGCTATGGTATTCTGCCATACAATATAGTTATCCATTTTACACGCTTAGAAAAGCGCAACGTTTTATTTTGTGTCACTGTTCTTGTTCGAGTTACACTACTCGAGTAACTGTATTTAAATAGGGAAAACGTGGAGGTGTTTGGTCTCTTCTCTGCTTGGATCCTATTGAATGAACTGGGCTAAGCTAAGTGCTAACAAAGTTTCACCGCAAGAGAGCGATTTAGTGCGCGCACTGAGACGAGAGAGGTATGTATCAACTCGTCTTAGTTAAGGGAATAACAGTTTAATATGAAAAACTGGTGGAGTATCCCTTCAAGGACACATGTTATATACACATTCAAAATATTCAAACGTGCATGGATACACAAGCCATGGCTTCACAATATATTGAAATGCTCAACACATTTGTGATCATTTAGCTGGTTGCTAGCTCAGACTGATCACCTTACTGCATCATTGACATCCGATCTGTGAACAAACAATTCATGCTGGACTGATTCACTAAAAAGATCTGACTCAAAAGAATCACTCATATAATCACTCATGAGAAATTAAGATTAAGATGTAGCGGAGGTCAATATTTTTTTGCAATGAATAATGACTTTGTACTCACACAATATTATTGTCTATATAGGGGTTCTTTATGCCAAAAATATTATATAAGGAGAAATGTCTTAAATGACTTCCTTCTGATAAAGTATGCTTACTGCATAACATTTAAAGGGTACCTATTATGGAATTTTGAAAATTACCTTTCATGTAGTGTGTAACATAGATCTAAGTGAACGAAAACATCCTGCAAAGTTTTAAATGTGAAAGTTCACCGTATACAAAGTTATTGTCTCTCAAAAGTAAGAGTCGACTCTGAGTCGCTGATTTGAATCGTTCAACGAACAATACTTTTTCTCTAGATTTATGACGTCAAGAAGCAAAATTATCAAATTGGCCGCGCAGACACCAGTGAAACTTGACAACATCATGGCGACGACGAGACGATGTGTTCTGAGGTGCGAATCAAAAGCGACCTTTTTTCACTGTCCAGGGACGAGCATGTGAAGAATCAGTGGCTAGAGTTTATATTTACAACTATACCACACAAGTATAGCCGAACCGTGATGTGTTCGCCTCATTTTAATGAAGATCGCTTTACAAACATAAATGCTTTCAAGTGAGGATTTGCGAGCCGGTTGATATTGAAGGAAGGTTCAGTACCAGTTTATTTGGACAACCTGTAAGTATTATTAATAATTGTTGCTTTTATGTGTTTTGTAGCAGCATGCTCAATAAGTATGTGTGTGTGTGTGTGTTGTTTATGTTACGCTCAGCGCAGCTTCTAGGTCTCCAATGTAAATTTTTTTTTTAAATATGTGAAATGTTTGTCGTTGTTATTGGAGTTGTCATAAAGAATAGAGCGTCTTGTAGTACTGCAGTGCTTTATCAATATGTTTAAGCGTTGGGCTAACGTAAACAATAACTGACTGTCATCTGACCAATCACCGACGATTAGCGTCACGTAAAGGAGGGGTTTGAAAAATGAGTCGAAAAACGAATCATTAGGGAGTCGGTGAACAAATCAGGTAAAAATAAATGCATATTATAAGACAACAAAAGTGTTTGTCATTGCATGCGTGTAAAACTGTTGTTGGGGACTCCCAGAACAATATTAGGAACATTTTAAATGCCATAATAGGTGCCCTTTAAAAATGAATTAAAACAAAGTGAATGAATTAAAACTAAATCCATAAAATGATCCAACGATGAGAAAAAGTTCTATATATATATATAGAGACAAACCCTTTAAAGGGGACATATCATGCTAAATCTACTTTTTTAGCCCTTAAATGCCCTTTTGCTGTATATTCGGAGTGTTTATAAGTACAGAAAAGTTGAAATTAGTCTCTTCAGGAACTTCGTTGATATCTTTATATTCTGTTTTGGTCACATTTTTCAACCGGTTTAGATTTTTCTGTAATCTATGACGTTTTTTGAACTATTACGTCACAGTATTTGCAGCGGAACTGCCAAATAAGGACATCGACTTCCGGCCCAACACTTCGAGCAATCCGCCATTTTTATTTCTCGCTGCAATTTTGTAGTCCAAGTTCAAGAATGCAGAAGTTCCGAGAGGGTACGTCAAAATGTTCGGTTGTTGGATGTAGTAACCCCACGCTTCATTAGTCTCCCAGCATCAGAACCTCTTCGAAGTGCCTGGTTGAGTTTTATTTTTCACGGAAATGTTCCCACATCTGTCGGTAAAGTCATTTTTGTGTGCGCGAAGCACTTCAAGGATAACTAACGTTACTTCAGCAACCTCCGCCAGTATAAAGAAGGATTTGCCGATAGACTTCGTCTGATTGAGGGGTCAGTTCCTTCTATCTTTGGAGACGACGAACAGAGCACTTCAGTAAGCTGTAAATAACGTTAATAAAAATAAAGTACTACTTTCTTAAAACACACGGTGGTCATGGTTTAGCAGTTGTCTTGTTAGTGTGCTTGTTTTAACAAGAGAAATAATCAACTATTCTTTAATTGTTTATAATATAACTTATATTTTGTTTTGTGAGCAGTATTGTAGTAGTGGGCATGGATGGAGACGTTACTGTAAATACAGTAACACACCATTGCGATACATCCATATGAAGACGTTGTTCTGCAGGTTCGTCGTCTTTATTTTCATCTCGCTCCGACTCTGGCTCGAACATGTAAGGCTTGATGGACAAGTCTTCCGTTGTTGACATTTTGTTAATAACGTGTGGAATAAAAAGTTTTTGTGCCGCTAGATAATCAAACTACAAAAATGTCCGAACGGGGTGGAGTTGAACCGAGTGTCACCTCTGCAGCCTGGATTTAAAGAGACCGCACCAAAACGAGTTGCTCTCAGACGCACATCAGAAAAGGGGTAGAAAAGGGCCCGTGGAGCTATAATAATGAGGAATTCAGACCCAAGCATTGCAGTTCCGCTTTATATAGACCACAAATGTATGATTTATATGTAAAAAGGAACGATTTAAAAGCATGATATGTACCCTTTAAGCTTCTATACGAAACCGTTCCTTCTACGCGTGTGTGTTTCAGAAGATCCACAGATCGCTTGAGCGAGTTTCAAAATGCAAAGCAAATCATTCAGCTTTGGAACATGCGGGTGAGTAAACAATTCACATTTAAAGCTTAAAAGTTCAGTTTCAGTTCCCACTCATTGTAACGGCATGGAAAAGTGCGACCAGCGCAATTCTTGGAGATTCTCAAGGGAATAAATACAGGTTTGGACTAACATAAGGGTAAATAAATAACGGTATTTTTTTATTTTGAAGGAACTAATCCTTTAAGCTCAGCCGACCGATAACCACACACACATTAATATATTCTCCCTCAAACGCAGAAACCATATACAGCTCACTCTATCACACCAGCACAGAACGCAAGAAACACTTGCTGTTTAACTTCAGGGAATTCGAACACACTCCCACACACACGCCGACTGAAGTGCTGGAATGTGTACACAGAAGTACGAGATATCCAAACCAAATGACCCTCCGGTCCAAATCTCTCATCCGACACACACACACGCGATCCTCTTAACTACACACTCATCGTGATCCTAGATAGCGGATCTGCCGTGACCCTGAGCTCTGCGGATCAGACGGATCTCTACACCCGCCGTGTACGTTCTCTCATATCGGAGAAACTGTGTGTCTGGGTTTGAGTGATGACTCCACTGAGACTTTACAAAAGCACACACACCGATGAGAATCTGCCATCTGAACCCCATGATAATTTATGTTTCTTGAGGATTATCGATGTTGCATATGTGTCAGTCAGTATTAATTGTACTTTAGCAGAGAATTCATGGACTGTCAGCCAAGCATGATCTCAAAAACACAAGAGATGAATAACTTGATAAATACAAAATAATCAAAGAACATTAGATGAGATTTAAGTTTTTTTATAATGGAAAGAAAGACAACGGTTAAAGGGAAAGTTCACCCAAAAATCCTCATTTACTCGCCCTGATGTTGTTCCAAACCTGTATGAGTTTGAAGATATGACTGAAAAAAGACACTGGATGCCGTCAACATCTGGTTAACAACATTCTTTACATTTCTTATTTTGTGTTCAACAGAAGAAACAAACTCATACAGGCTTAGAAACAACATGAGTGTGTGTAAATGACAATTTTTTTTATCTCTTTAATTATACAGTTTAAGGTCATTGTACAAAAATATTTAAACGCAGAAAGCTTTAATTGTCCAAGACATCTTTAAGACAACATCCAATTAAAAAGGACTATTAATACATTTTTTACCGTTACAATTCTTGCTGCTACCAATAGGCCAATCATTATTTTCATGTTATGGTCAAGAAAAAAAAGAAAAGAATAATAAAGAAAAAAAAAAAGTAAAAAAAAGTCACATAATACCTGACAAAAAAATTTGTCTTTAAAAAATAAAATCTAAATCAAACCACAAAAAGACAAAATCAATTATTTTATATGCTTTATATAAATTGAGGCTTCACAACATCATGAAAAATTTATGCATTTATTCTAATATTTATTACATGCAAAAATAAGGGAGCAAAATTAACAAGCAATGAATATTTGCTAGAATAATATTCATATACAGCTTAATCCATTACAAAGTCTCTAACCCAACATTATTTCCCAATTCATGTTCTGTTTCACAAAAGTTGCGAATAAACCAATGCTGTTTTGGCTTCGTTTAACATCGTAAACCAACATATTGAATCACTATCCAAACAAACCTTCAGGCACGGCCTGCCTAAAACACAGAATCTCATTGGTTCCTCGTGTACGCTGATCCAGGATCAGCCATGGTGTAAAAATACAGCAGTGCTGCGTCTCATTGATCTCGAACTACAGAGGCATGTCTCCAAAACCTTTGACGGCCCGATGTTTTCCCAGAGTGACTTCTGACCCTCAAAGACTAGACGGGGCAAACGCCACCTGCTCCTCTGTGATCAACACACTGCACACACACACACACACACACACACACACACACGAGCTCAAGAGCGCAGAGATGGTCATGCCTGTATATAAACATGGACTCTGTCTTTGTTAGCTCATCTGCTACTGGATCTATAAGAAGCATTCGCGTGTTTTCTCATTTACAGCATTTATAAATAACTCTGCTTTAATATTACATTGTATATCAGTTGGCAAATGATACTAATTGCACAATGCTTTCAAGGATGATCTTCTTAAAAGACCAAGTTTTTTTGTTTTTTTAGATGTATCTCCAAAATCACTGAAAGCTAGCCAAAAAAAACAACAACCTATTTAGATTCCCTTAACGCCAACACTTTGTCTTAAAGCCTTCATGTATAATCTGACTTTTTCCTTGTTTAAGTGCTATAATCAGGTGCTTCTACCAACCCAGAAAACTTGAAAAGTGAAACTCAGTAACTTAGTTTAGGTGAGCCTTTCTCTGCAAGCATGTCAAACAATAAGCCGATCAGATTTCGCTCCCCTTCTGACGTATGAAGAGGGTCTTATTATAATATCACCGGCCCTTAATCTGCACGTTTACACACACCAGCCGACATTTGGATTCGCAAGCGACACCAGAGATCAGTTCTAATGCTCTGTCCTGTGGTCGAGCACTGAACACTACTGACCAGAACATGTCAGCGCTGTCTTATAAACACCTCAGGAACTGTGGACACTTGTGGAGAAGTTAAACATGATGATGAGATGATCAATGTGACTCCACAACAACTACATAAATGTCTCCACTAACATTCAGAAGAGTCTCTCCGTAAGGCTGCACTCGCTACTGGTTATTCTGGGATTCTGGATGAGTGAGATCGGCCTGTGATGTCATTGCTGGAGTTTCTGAAGCTCGAGTGAAGACTCCGCCCTCTTCTGGATGGAGGCGGAGCTGAAGCTCATTTGCATTTAAAGGGACACACAAACTGCATGTTTTTGCTTACACCCAAAAAGAAAATTGGACAAACTGACGTAATGTATTTTGAGCTGAAATTTCAGACACATTCTGGGGAGACCTTAGATTTATAATACATCTTGCGAAAAGGGGCATAATGTCACCTTTAAAGCTTTAAAAATGCCATGACTAAATGAGAGACGCAACAACGCTTCCACACAGAGAGAAGAGTATAAAGAACTGTTAAATGCTAGAAAGTAGTTTGAAAGAGATAGATGCCACTTTAATTGGCATAAAGCCTCGGTTTAAAGAAATGAAAGTTCAAACTGAGGCTAACCGAAATAACAGTAGTGCAACATTACCCAAGATAATAAAGCGATCCTCAGGGCCCTGTGAAACTGGATAAACCACATGAACCACGCTACATACAGCACACAAACCACACGGTCTCCTAAATCACTGCAACAATAGAGCGAACAGATGTCAGCCGTTCTGTGATGTTAAATGCATCTGTGATAAAAATCCACGGGGCAACATTTTCCAATTATTTTTCTCTGAAGTCTACTTATGTTTCTGCCACCAATAACAGTCATAATATAGCTTTGCATAACCAGTTTGCACTATTCTTGTGACCCTTAGAATTATTTGCGCATGTCTTTGTGACATACATCGTTAGGGCCCTATAAAATCCGTTTTATTTTTTCCCAAAATCCGTTTTTTCTGTTTTAATTTTGGGGAATTCAGTTTTTTTTTACCCTTTACTGTTATTTTAGTCGTAAAAAGAGTGTGCTTTTTAATGTTAATGATTAAAATGTACACAAATAAAATAGGAATGACCTTAAATTTATTGAGGTAACAGACATTTACTCTTAAGCACAAATACTGCATGATGCAACATAACACTGCAGTCGAAGTACTTCAAGTCAGAACAACATAAGGTTATCAGCTTTAAACTGTCAAGTAGAGATGCTCCGATCAGTATTTTTGGGGCCGATCACCGATTACCAAAATCATGATCGGCCGATTGCCGATCACTGCCGATCACAGAATGGCAGGGGAATGGGAATATTTTATCTATAATCTATAGAGATTGCACCATTTGTAGAAATTAAACTAACTATGAATTAATTGTATTGAGGGAAAAAAAAAAACTAATATTTAGGCTACAGTCAAGATCTTGAAGAACCACCAGGTGTTTATTTAATTGTATTTAGAAAATTAGATAACTTAAGGCTACTGTAGGCCATCTTCCCCAAATAAGGTAGAGTAACAAAAATTATTCCAAACAAAGAGGCTTCAGGCAGACCAACACACATTAGATCCGCTCAAGTTACACTTAGGCATACTTGGAAATTGTAGTCTCTTATACACTGACTACATTTAATAATTGGCAGCAAAATGTAAAACTTGTTACACCAAAACTGGCTACTGCCACAAAGGACAAAAGGAAAAAACTATGGCAAGTTTTTTTTCTGTTATTATGAACGTCTGATGTAGCCTAGTTGAGGAAACATCTCGCGGCACGAATGTACCAATACAAATATATAAAACATATTCATTTAACTATAGGAGAGCATTACTTTTGTTCATTTGTTAAATAAGAGGCGATCTAGCGCTGAAATGTGTTTGTTTTTTTGTTTTTCAAAGTGCCCGTTGCGGCCGCGATCAATATCACCCAGTGCGGACACTGTGTTTTCTTATGGCTCGCGCAGGCTTTACTCGTACGTGCACTACAATCCGTTCAGTCCTTCAATGGAGACTCTCTATTCATTCCGGTGAAATTACGAAACAAAATACACACAAACATGTCCCTGCCTGATATTCAACAACTACACAATCGGGTTTGATGAGAAGAAAAAACTTCCAGACGGGTGAAGGAGAACTCACGTTGCCACTGGCAAGCTCCGCTCTGCTGTTGTGTGCCCGTGCGCCACGCATGCAGGTGGGAAAATGTTGCGCGAGTAATATACGTCACGTGATCGGCTTTTTTGATCTGCGCTTTTGGGGTTCGCCGATCAAGCTAATTTGAGCCTATATCGGCCGATCATGATCGGCGCCCGATCAATCGGAGCATCACTACTGTCAAGTAAAATAAATTATATTAGTTTATATAAGTTTAAATAAAAGTCACACTCTGTCTCGCTCTCGCGCACTGTCGAGCGCGCTCTCGGACACACTCGGTCCCTCTCGCGCTGTCGCTTTGCTTTTGTCCAGTCCGGCGCCTCATAGACAGACGCGGTGTGCACGGAGGGGATGGGATATGGTGTGTGTGTGTGTGTGTGTGTGTGTGTGTGTGTGTGTGTGTGAGTGAGTGAGTGAGTAGGACGGAGGGAGAGCAGGGAAAGGAAAGAATACGATGCGTGTTTTAAATGGCGTTAAAAAAAATGAACGAAGCGCAATATGTGGTGGCCGGTGTTGATTCTGTGGGGCACCGCCACAAATTAGTCTATGTGTGGGAAACACTTCATAAGTCACGTGCGAACTGCTCGGCTCGGTACTGAGGGCTTGGCGTCGAGTTTCTTAACTTTTTCGCAAACGAAAGCAGAGCCGTGGAGAGCCGCTTCGCCATGCTTTCATTGTTTTGATGCCGTCATTGGAGCTGAAATGGCGGGAGGGGTTGTGTCGCCCAGATTTGCTTCCCCCGGTCTGCATTTTCCCCAGACATACGTTCTTCCCCCACACAAAAACAGAATTTCATTCCAAATATGTAAAATTCCACGAAATTCCACGTTAACACTAGATTCCGCGTTAAAGGTATTGTAGGTAGAATTTTTATAAAAAACTTTTTTCCAAATTTGTTAAAAACTTTCTGTATATATCCATGCATAATTAAAATGTAAGTACTCTGAAAAAGAAAGTATAAAAATCGAGTGTCTGTAGACCTCTCACGACTGTTTTAAAGACAGCTCATTGTTTCCATTCACTCCACCCCCTCTGGGCTCCTTCCAAAGCCACGCCCCCAAAACACATGAACGCGCGACTCCGACCGCTGAGCTGAAGATGCATTATTTACCTGAGACGAGCGGAGAGGAAGGAGCGTCAGAATGTCAGAATCACATGTAAAAAAATCTAACTTTATCATTATGAAGATAAACAAATAAGATGTATTTTAGTACTCACTATCAGGCTAGCATATTGATATTGGTAAAGTTTAAAATATATATTTATTTATTGATTCGCTAACGAGCTAGTTATCTATAAGGCAAAGCTAAAAACAGGTTGCATGATACACGTTTTTCCATTGCCATCATTTACACTGTGATGAAGATGAATTTCGTGTAAGATTCATAACATATATGGTGTTCTACATGTAAGAGTTTCCATGATGAAAGCATTGTTGACTCTGATGAGGACTACACTCCAGAGACAAGTACCGCATCGTCAGCTCGAGGACAGATCCGGGGTCGAAGGCGAAGCAGAGGAGGTCGTGCAAGAGGTCGTGCAACTAGGTCCGAGGAAGTAGAGGTTTGCCTTCGCGAACTGCATATGTGAATTTCGATTGGTCTTTCTCTGCCATTGTTTTGCTATTGCTAGGTTCCGTGCCTCTTGAATTACTCAAATCAAACGGGTACGCGCAAGTGGGCAGGTCATGTGTGGCAAAAGGGTGGCTGCCATGGTTGCGAGAGAGAGACAGTCGCCTAAGCCAATCCTTTGTTTCGTCCCGAATGGAAATAATGAGCTGTGTTTAGTGCAGATTAAACGTTCTAGAGTCACTTGATTTTTATACTCTTTTTATCAGAGTACTTACATTTTAATTATGCATTGATATATATAGAAAGTTTAAACAAATTTGGAAAAAAGATCTTTATAAAAATTCTACCTACAATACCTTTAATTGGCCAATTCCGCGATTTCGTCCGCAATTCCGTGATCGCGGAAATTATAGAGCCCTATATCGTGAGAAATGGCTTCTCAAACAAGAATCAATGTAGAGCGGAGATCAGAGAAGAGAAGTTAATCTGATTCAAGATTGTACAATGTACAAATCATTTTAAAAAACAAGAATTGTCCATTTGTATTTCATAGTGACTTTAAACAGGCCTTTTTTTACTGTACCTAAAAAAGTATTTTACTGATACTGTACCTTTAAGACTTCATGTTAATGACCTCTGTTTTGATTGGCTCACATCCAACATGCCAACTGTGTAGCTCACGTCAAGTTTGGCCAAGTTGTAATTCTAAAGTTATGCAAACATGGGCTGATTATGTGGATACAGAGAGAGAGAAAAATAAAACAAAAAGAACAAATAACATTGATAATTTTTTTTTTAAATATGACAGGCAAAATAAGAAGATTGAGACATCTTTAAAAAGTAAAAATGTATCAATTTTTATTTCAATTTGATTATAAATCACAATTTTTTTGCAAAAAGAAAAAAGAAAGAAATAGATGATTGGCAACAAGTATAGTCTAACTCATGAATGAATGACTTTTAGGAGTCAAAACTTAAAACTTAAAATCTTAAATCAGTGGTTCGTTACTGACTGGTTGTTCATATGAAGATAAAAGTTGTCAGTAAGTTAACAACAACAAAAAAATGAATAAGATGTCTTTAATAGTTAAGGCTGATTATTGGATTGCATTTAAAGGTTGTATCAGTGATTTCAGGCCCAAAAATAAATGATCACATTCATCTAATCTTTCCTAACGATCCGCTAGCTGCCCGCCCCATAAGCATGCCGTCAAAATTTAATGCCAACTCTAAATATACGGTGAAGTGTTTAATAATCTTTTGAGGTTGAAACCCCCTGATTTAGTTTTAATTCTAAACCGATACAATTTAATTCTCCTTGTTTTCTGACATCCCTGAAAAGATTAATGTTTCAGGGTCATCCAAATAGTCAAATAGAAAAATCCTGTTTTAAAGATCCCCTTTAAACCAACGAGCAAACCATGACACCCATCCAATTGTTATGTACGTCAGCATCTCGAAATCCTTCCCAATGCACATCACACACACACACACACACACACACACACTCTATTCAGCTCTTGACAAATCAGAGAACGTTCAACACGGCCGATGAAAAACACAAGGCCATTCAAATGTCACTCCGTGCGAGAAGACTCGCTCATTTACATATCTACAGCTCTTTACATAAAGATGCCCATAAGACCTCGGGAGTCTTGCTTCTCCCCCTCAGGATCCACCCAGAGCCATCAGAAAACATGCTGGCTTTCCTCTAATGGATCCGCTACAACTACATGAGATAAACAACTACACAAGGTCAACGGAGAAAATGTCAAGCTTTCCGTTATGGACGTATGAGAGGTGTAATCTGAAGGACGAACGAGGAGTTTCACGAGGTGAGAGGACAGAAAGCCCAGACTTTCTTTAGAGAGGCATTGAAATAGAAAACGAGAAATAAAAGTGGAAATAGTCAACCTACCCAACAAAAAAAAATGCCTTAAAATAAAACGACTACAGCGCTACTTTAAGAAGAAATCCTAGACTAGCCCCGTCATGGTCATGAATTTTGTGCTGACGATTAAATTGTCATACAAATAAATGCTATAATGCTGTGAAAATGAGTATTTACATAACATAGCACAACATATAACACTTAACATAAACCACAATATAACAACATAATATAACAATGTAACACAACATAACGTATAACACATAATATAACAATAACAATGTAACACAACATATGACATAATATAATGCATAACACAACATAAAACGTAACATAGCATATCACACAACATACAATATAACATCATATAATAACATAAAACATAACATAAAAACGTATAATATAACATAACATGATATATTATGATATAACCAAACATAACATAAGACTATCTTTCTGCACTATACAACTGTGTTTTTTATATTCTTTGGCGAAATGTGATATATATATATAGATATATATATATATATATGAAATGTAAGCTGCACAATTATTGCAGTTATCTCAAATGTTTCGCTCAATAACGCCAGGCCTACACAAACAAACAAACAAACAAACAAACTAGTCTAAAAGACAGGGTCTGGCCTTTGCCATGTCTGTGCTTTACTGCAGAGATGTCCAACAGCGCCAGGGATATTTCCAAAGGCAGAGGGGTCAATGCTGCGGTCGAGAGGACCAGACACACACACACACGGGGGGCAAGACCCGCAACGACACACACACACACACACCCACGTCTGCTGAGCAGCCAAAGGACAACCAAACACAAACACAACTGGGACACCTCAACAGACTCATACTGGTTTACAGCCAAGCTATTTCATGCTCCAATCTCAGAAGTGCCACAAATGAAGTTATTTTTCTAATATTACTCTCTGGAGTGTTTTTCATATTCTTCTTTTGGAATTATAGTTGCATCGCTCCACTAAAACAAAACATTTAGGACTAAATATGGATTGCTAATGAAAAGATCACCAGCTCAAAAATAAGGCTACTGTTCTTCTTGCAAGTCAGACAAGTAGTTTTTACTTTACCGGACATATTTTTCACTAGCCAAATTGCAAAAGAGCTTCTCTTTATAAAAAAAAAAAATATATATATATATATATATATATATATATATATATATATATATATATATATATATATATATATATATATATATATATATCTCTGGCAAACGGTACATGCAACTCATGCAATTAATAAACACAGTTTTTCTGGGAAATGATAGATAATGCAAAACAGTACTGATTGATTTGCAGTTTGACACATTCTTACTGATGGTTCGAGACTATCACAAGCCAGTCTTGTGAAAAAGCAGCAGAATTTGCAACAACAAAGCAGAACAAATCACAAAAAAAAACAATCAGTTTCAATCAGTCCCAAAAAAAAAAAAGAAAGAAAGTAGCCTATTGCAAAAACATGCAAAAATGTCCCTGTCAATCAGTTTTTCCTTTTGTATCAACACATGCATCAACAACAGCCCATGAAAAGCATTAACTGATTGTGAAGGATGTCTCCTGTGCTGTCCATCTTGATCTAGTCTGCACCGGATCAGCAGGGAATTTCCAGCACAGCTAGCAAGGATCACAGCATCCGAGAGAAATAAAACAATCTGTTTGATTTCCTGCATCCTTGTAGGGAGGAAGAAAGTGAGGAAAGTTGTACAAGCGGGCTGATGAAAGCAAGAGGTGGAGCCGGACCGAAATCCAATATCCCGCAACTCAACCGAGTGCATTCTTGTACGTATCCAGAACCACATGGTGACACACACTCATAAGGATGCTAATCTTTACTGGATCTCCTGGGAATCGCCGGAATACCTGCAGAGCGACAAACATAACGAGACCCCAAAATCTTCTCTCCACGATGGATCCTAATGAGGCGCAGTGGGACTGGAAATCTCGTCCCATGATTCGGCTAAGACTCCTATACCTGCCTGTTCACCAGATGGGCTACAGAACCCTAGAAGATCATGAAATAAAATAACTTCACCACCTGAGCCAAATGCTCTAGTCATTGTGGAAGAAGAGTCAAAGATGGCATACCTAAAATGTACTTGACAGAAACAAGGTAAAGCATTTTTGGCAGGTTTCCCAGAGTAAGACTCAATTTCAGCAGAAAATCTATCCAAGTGTCGCACTTTAGATTGTGGAGCGTAACTTATAAAGCTAGGAGCCTTAAAGTTGCTCAAGCCAAAACATTAAACAATTCCTCAGAGTCAATAAGCATACACACAAAAACAAACATGGCGATACATTAGATAGCGGTCTTCTAACATTTTCCTCCTAAATCATGAGCTAAATGATACCCATGAAGAGATAATAGGCAAATAACTACAAGAGATCTAAAAATAGCATAAACTTACTTTAAATGGAAAATGCTTGCCAAATCACATGGAACTTGGATTGTAAGCATTTGTGCAAACCATCTACCAAATATGAAACCATTTGTTCAGGGGAAGTTCACTATAGAGGCCTTTTAAAATGGCTGCGGTGGCCATTTATTGACCACAGAGCATTGATAAGATTGTTTCCCTCCCAGAGGGTTGTAGTTTAATTAAATCTGATCATCACTTCCTCTCCTTGGTGTAACAGCACTCCCTAGAGAAAACAGAACTCATTATGCACAGTAACCATCCTTCACTTCCTAAAACTTTCACAGGTTTAAACAAATTTGTAGAGTCAATAACAGGAGAGTCAAAGTTCAATGGATTGCCTTTCAAAAGGGCAAAAACAGTTTTGGGACAGGCAATGACAAATCAGCCATCTTAAAAACATTGCTTTGATTTAGCTACTTTATGTTTATCAGACTACTAATTAGCTAAATCTTTAGCACTGTTAAACTTTCAGAGAAACTCATGATGATTAACAGCGATAACAATCAGAACATTTCAGTGTCCTACAGGTGAAAACATGAAACATGGCTGAAAATAGTAGAAGTCTTTTGGTGCATGCTATTTTTGACTAATTAATTAATTAAACAAATTAACATTTGGATTCAAAGATGTAGTGACTTAATGACTGTTTATCAGACCACTAATTGGCTTATATTAACACTGTTAAACTTGCAAAAACAAATTCAGTTCTGTGCCAGTGTAAACAAGAAACACATTCGCTAACGTTTTAAACCCTTTGGCTATTTTTGGACAAAATAACATTTGCAACTAGAGACGTAGCTTTGACTTGGCTGTTTATCAGACTACTAATTAACAGAAGTTAATTTCAAAAACCTCTTAAAGGTTGGCACTTGGCAATGCTTCAGTGTGTCGCAGGCGTAACACGGATACTAATAGTTTAACCCTTAAGGTGCCAGATATTTTTAACCAAACTATCATTAGCACCTTGGCCATGTTATTATTAGTAAACTACCATTGACAGAGGCAATCTCTGGACCATAATGCATGATTTGGCCGGTGGGAACAATTACTGGCATCAACTATCTGTTCAGTTCATTTCCATATATCCTGGTAAATGCAAATCTGGTTGCCACTATCCAAATGTTTAAGGGGTAAATTTGGTTGCAGAAGGAAGTAGTCTAATCAACAGTTAATATGATCCATTTTAATGTTTTCCTAATGTATCTGAAATAAAATACGTATGGCTTTTCAAAAGGAGGGGCTTTGTAGGAAGTCGAAAGTCAATCCGAGCATTTCAGACAGTCTTAAGTCTGAAGCCTTTAGTCTCAAGATTAAAGCATGTTAACCTATTCTATTACACTCAAAATAATGACAACAATAGTGAACTTTTAAAATAGAATCATATGACCCCTACAAAACTTAGACTATATAGAACGGTTCTCAAAGGAGTGAAAGTCCCCCTGTAGTCAAAAATTATATCACTTAAAACTCATCTTTGATAATCAAAATTACATATTTAACCTCATGTCTTAAAATATCTTGAATGTAACTCGACACCCTTCCCTCATTTAGTATACGCGGTTCTATGAATATGCAAATGAGCCCCGCCTCCACTCACTCACTCAGCGATCCACTGGTATATTAAAAACACCACACAGACATATAAACATTAAAAGCTTAATTTTCACCGCAGGGGGACTTTAAGGATTTCCCCCCGCAACAAGGTCCTACAAGGACACAGTTGTGAATCCGTCTGATTCCCACCTAGATCATTTTCCTCTCCACTATGTGTCTTAGATTGAAAGTTGAGACATTGCAACCATTTCCAGTCAGAACAGATGGATCTTCCAGCACTTGACAGTGGTATTGGCTATAGGGCTGATTAATGGGCACGTAGCAAGAAATGGGGAAAAGTGCATCTCCCCTCTGTTTCTACCTCGCCCCACTCCCAAGAATCTACAGCCTGTCGAGTGCTCTTCAAAACACAATGCAGCAAATAAAGTCCAGAGGCTAAGAAAAGCCTGATGAGGACATTCCCCTTTTCCTTTTTTTCCCTGCAAGCTTTTGTGCTCCGATCCAGGGGGAGGGCACAACGGCACTGGCTTGGCATTGCAAATCTTTTCCTGGGCATTGATAGACGTCGCTGTGCTGGAACGATCCCTCACAGCAGCTCGATCTCTGTAGATTTGGCACAATTGCCTCTCCTCCCTGTGAGGTTGGGCCCTTCATTTCCTTTCATTAAAGCCCCCCGGTTGAAAACGTTAATAAAGGCAGTGTCTAATTACAGAAGCACGTCTCCACAGCTCTATAGAAAAATCATCAGACTAATGCCACTTTCCCCCCGTTCTCCTTTTGCTTTGAGCTTGATTGATTTTTCTAGAGCTGGTTTGGTTTTGTTCTTGCCTTCTTTGTTATGGCGAATGCTGAAACTCTGGAGGCGGGTGGAAAGACCAAGACCTGATATATTCTGAATCATTGTATTTGGCAAACGCGATGATGGACGCTGGCCAAACTGTCTGTGACTGGGGAATTGTGAAGCCAATTTGTACACCGGTGACATGCAGATGCCTTTTGTAAAGATCCCGATAAAAACAAACTTGGGGGGAACAAATAACTTACTACCTTAGACTTCAGTTGAATATTTTTGAGGCAAGATGGAGTCCAATCTGAAAAATCAATTTTCTAAAGTGTTGCACTTCTTTAACTTTGCAGTACTAAAAGTTATTGACGTTAATCACAATAAGCCGCGAACAAAGAACGAAAACATATGGGAGAAAATCGGATGTGTAACTATTACATGTATTCATTCTTAAAGGGACATCAGCCTCATAAACTGTTGCCATCCATTTCATTAGTTAATAATAAAAAAAAAAAACGTTATCTTTAATATGAATCCATTTATTTATTTTCCATTGTATTTGTCCTATTGTTTGTAGTTTGCTTTGTTCCTATTTGTAATATTTAAAAAATTCTGCCTTGCTTTAGTACAGTGTATAATTATTGTAATGATTTGTTGTTTATTTGTTTTTTAACATTGGGTTGACTAAAATGGGAAGACAATCTAAATAAATTTCAAGGTTCACATTTAATTCAGTAGGATTATTTTTTTCCTTCTAACCCTATTGAATGGTCTACCGCAGGCGAATAAGAAAAGTAACACAAAACGGTACACTACAATAAAATCTATGCACATATCGAATCGTGACCTCAAGAATCAAATCATGAGGTACCAAATGATTCCCATCCCGAATACATATCTATAACTCTGGCGAGGTAGTGGTTCGCTTCTGTGCTTGATTTGCTTGACTTGCCCGTAAGAAGATTGTTTGCCTAGTCGGATGCTTTGCTTCCCTCCATTTTCTAAACCGTGAGCGTGGTAAACGGAGGCTACACTGCTCTAGTATCCGGCTATTGCCTTCCTAGCGGTTTATTTCAAGTGAAGGTCCCTTTTAAACAAATTCTGCTGACTTGGCTTTTCTTTCCCGCTGTCAAGATTCACAGGATAAATGGGTCCCCTGATGAGGTGTTGCTCACAGCAGCTGCCCAACACACGTCTAACTAGCATACGTCTTCGTTTTGTATCTCTCCGGGTCACAAGCAATGCCACTCCGGATCCAGTCGACGGAGCACCTACAATAACCGTGGTGCAACTCACTCATGTGCTAAATTACAGTCACAAAAAGACTCCTTCCACCTTTGAGCCTGACATTTTCTTCCTGCTATTCAGCTTTTCACCAGCAGTTCCGGGCTTTTCCTGGAACATAATTGTATTCACTGAGTCAGCCTGCTGAAAAGGAGACGTTTGAAAGCTAGAAAATGAGGGGGGGGGAAAGGTGAACCTGTAGCAGTTCTGACAATGTCATTAGAGAAGCGAGCTCTTGCTATCCTCTCGTGTATCTCATAATGAAGTTCTCCGGGTTGCCACATATCCTCCCAGGTGAACAGCATAATTAAAGTTCTCTTCTCCGATCCCAGACACAGCAGAGGTTCGGGTCCTTTCCCAGGTGCATTGACTTAGAGCAGTGTTTCTCAAACTTTTTCAGCCCAAGGACCACTTTATCTTCCCATTTTTTTCTGAGGACCACCTAACAAAATCCCACTCTATAACGCCCCCAAAAAACAACAAAATTGTAAGGATAAGCTAAATTTAAGTTTAATATGCAACTGTTTAAAGTCAAAAACGAATTATTCAAACACAAATGCAATTTTATTTCATTTGAAAAAGTAAATGTGAAATGAGCTGTAGCTTAATATGAACAACAAACTGCACATGTGAAAAAAAAGAAAAAAAAACTGCAATTAAACATACTGTAACAGCCTAGGTCCCACTTAATGTCATTCCAAAGAGCCATTAGTTTAAAACTGAGGTGGTGGGTATATGAAGTCTATGGTTGTAACTATGGTAACAATAAAATGCTGAAAAAAAACGTTCCCCTTAATGTCCAATATCACTGAAATTACTGGGATTTTACACATGAAACAAAAACTAGTACCGGTACATTACAAAACCAATAGATCTGTTGATTTTATATTTTGAGATTTCCATTTAAAACTTAATGTGAATATTAATGAGAAGAGTGGTGCTGCTTCTCACACATCAGTTTCTGAATGTCTGGCTCCAAAGAGGAGAGTTTCAGTTGCACTAGCAGACCCGGCGCCAGACACAAATTCACGGACGGGCATTCATTTTTTTCAGGGGGGCACAAATGAAAACAACCTCATTGCATAATAACATGAATCGATTATGATACTACTAATGATCGATAATAATTAGGCCTATATAGGCTACTGACGCTAAAGGTTCGATCTTGCACACTGAGTCCGAAATTCTCACATCAAATAGGCTACGACCTCAAGTTGTGTCAATCACGTTTACACACTGCCTCCGCAAATTTCGTCCGTCATACATTTTTTTTAAAGTATTTTGAGAGGTGTTTTCAGGGCCGCTGGAAGTAATTGTGATCAGTGGGTGCTGTGAATTATTATTTAAAAAATAATAATAAATTGGCATGTTGTGTGGACCTGTGTCCCTTGGGGGTTCGGGGGCATGCTCCCCCGCAAGAATTTTTTTTACATTTTAAGTTTAAATGCATCAATCTGGTGCACACATTGAGAGCTCAAAATTAAGAGCTTCAGCCGGCTTCGACCCATGAACTGTGCACGCACATTGAACAAAGAAAAAGCATTGACTTGTACCTAAAGAGGGCTCAAACATCTTGTTAGTTATGATAGTCTCAGTCTACATTACATTGTATTTTATATTACGCTATAGAACAGGAACATTACAATACGTTTGTCCTAATTTCTTCACTTGTAAGAAATAAACCCTTGAGCTTTTATTTAGGAGAAAACACCAGATCACCATGCTGATCGTGTGAGCAAGAGCGCACTTTTCTTTAAATAAATCACGCAGCATAAACAGAATGCCTATAACGTTACTTAATTAAAGTCTTGTGCTGTTTAGCCAAAAAAAAAAAACGAAATATAATACCTAAAATACTCGAGATGTCAACAAAACATAAACTTCTTCCCAAACACATATCAAGCTTATTTAAAAACCTCGAAAGCATAAACACTCATTCAAAGTACCTGAATACAACGTATTACGTATTCAGAATACAAATTATGAGTAGGCTAACAGTAGTCTCCACAGAGCATAAAATATTCATTTCATTTTATTTTTCGTGTTCGCATTTATGAGGAAAAAACAATTATACGGACGTGAGCGCTCTGAAAGCGGCACTAAAAGATGCTTTAAAACTTTCACAGAGACATCAAACAGAAAGCACAACATTTCTTTAAAGTGAATTTCGTTTTGTATTAATTGTATCTTAATTTTAATCAATGTTTCATCAACCATTTGCCTGGATTTATTAAATAAGAAGCAAATATATATAGCAGACAATATAATCACTAGAGGCGCCGGCGCGATCACTTGCATTGCACGTGAACTAGAGCGCATCTCTTCATAAATTAACTGAAACTCAGCGTAGCCAGACGTGAGAAATATATCTAGCCTATCTATAGAAAGCTTGAAATGTCTTTAAACAAAAAAAAGATCAAAACGAAAAGTACAGGCTCTCTGATTATGTAATCTATTATTTGCATTTCTCTCTATAGGCGCGTTCATACGGAGATGGCGGTCGTCAACTTTTGCAGCCGAGATTGACACAGAAAAAAAATTGTTTATTAATAAGTCAATGCACATGTCACCGGATTTACAAATACACATCTTGCTTGTTACACGCACACATTATGTCGAAATAACGAGATACGGTGAAATAACATTAGGCTTAATAATAATAAATCTTTAACAATAGGCTATTTGATCGAATGCTGAATGTTGTGCTTGTTTAATTTGATAAAATTAAACCTTTAATTGTGATAATTAAAGTAATTGAATATTAAATATCCAGTGGCCAAGTTGTGCTCATTTTCAATGTTTAGGCTATATAAATCGCGCAGCACCCCCTCAGCACCATTAAAAATCATCTGGCGCCGCCCCTGCTGACTACACAGTTTATGGGAATAAATTGTGTATTTCCCTCAAAATTGTCACAAAAAACTCACACTGTCTGTCTGATCTATTTGCGCGTTGCTTTGCGAGATCATGCGGCGCGATTTTTTTCCCCCTTACTGCTGCACGAGTGTCTGCGTGAGAATATGGGTGAGGTGGCATGAGAGCGTGAGAATAGGGTCAATTGCGTGTGCCTCACGCTGAATGCGTGAGAGTTGGCAGCCCTGTTAGTTGTGATATATGACAGCACTGAGCGCGTCTGTCTCTGCATCGAAAGGGTTTAAGTGAATAGAAGAATAAGTGACGATTTTGTAAACACTTGCCTAGTTTAGGTCATCTCCATTCGCGGACCACTAGGGGGCGATGGCGGACCACTAGTGGTCCGCGGACCACACTTTAAGAATTACTGACTTAGAGGAATGTAATGGGTGGACGACTGGGCGTCAATGTTTTTGCTGAATAACGCCCTTGAGGCAAAACCCAGCTTGGGCTCTTCAGTTCACAGAGGACACTCAGACGCTGGAAGAAATGCAACACACCATTCTTCGCCGAGAGGGTAATGGCCGCCTCAGAGGCACGGCTGTCTACAGAGTAAGTTGACCTGAGTGTGATCTGATCCCTTCTCGCAGTCGTGTGTGATTTACGGCTATGCCCAGGGCACTAGAGGTACTGAAGAAGCCGTTAAACCTGCCATCTGCAATCTGAAAGGGACTTACCAGGTAAGTAATGGCAGAATGTCACCTTGATAAGTCAGGGGGTTTTTTGTCATCTTTCCATTCCTTTTTTCCATATGAAAATTTTTTAGATCATGAGGTGTTCATTTATGCCATTAGTCGACTGGCCGCACGTTTTTTTAATTAATATACCGGGGTGGGGGGTGGGGGGGGGGGGGTATTATATGTAACATTATTTTACAGTACAGAGAAAGGGATGCACCGATATGAACATTTTAGCCGATACCAATAACCGATAATTCTTTATATTTGAAAGCCGATAACCGATATATTGGTCAATAGATCTAAATCCAAATTTTTATATACATTTTGAGAGCCTGATTTAAAAAAACAAAAGTCTCACCATTAAAAACCATGTCCTAAACACACAATTATAATGTTCTCATTTTCTGTAGCCGATATGACAGACTTGTGCTGCACATGTTGCTCTTTACTTTACTGTATTGTTCCAATCATATTTCAAGCAATTTAAAGCCATCACAACAGTGTGCAGCTGAAGGTAATAATCCATTATTTATCGGCTTCAATATATTGGCCAAATTTTCTTATCGGGCCAAGATCGATAACATTTCAAATAAACATATCGGCTGATACCGATATGGTGGCCGATACATCATGCATCTCTAATTTAAAATATCAATGAAGTCCTCAAGCACATGCGTCAAGTATAGATTACAAGTAATGACAAGTATATAACAAGTTATGATTATGAATGTCGCAAAGGAGTCTGTCTGAACATTTTACTCTGGTGTTTTCTGAGTTTTGATGACGCCGACTCGTCATCTTCGCAGTACATGCACCTATAGAGAAATGCACATTAAGTTAAACTTTAATGCATAAGCGCTGTAATAATTTAGCTTCCAAACCGCACGAACGCTTGGATATGCGCCTAATAATAGCGCACATTTATCTAGGTTAATGACGTTAGAGCGAGCGGCCATGTAAAGTGTCTAGCTTTAGGCTACTACTAACAGGTTTCAAATGATTAGCCATGTTTGAGGTTGATGAATGATAGGCGAACGTTTGGATTTTCCCGCCTGATAATTACCAAGGACTGCGTGACTACGCCACTTCCAACAACCAATTAAACTTGTCAAAGCTTCATCTCATTTTAACTGCAACATTATTTATTGAACAACGATCTGCTCTGACCCACGCAATGCAAAAGTGCATCTTAGTAACGCTTGGAGAGCAAATTTTCAGCACCAGGTGTTTTTCTTCCACAGTTTGAACGGATTCTATAGGAGCATCAAGCTACTGACAACTTCAACAAGCTGGATGATTGACAGCGCACAAAAACCCACTGCGGTTATGATAAGGGCAAGCAGGACCTGTCAATCATTGCCAGACATGCAGGAGACCACAGCTGTCAGATGGCTGTAAGAAACATGTTTACAGAAACCAGAACACCATATTAAGACAAAGGGGAAAACTATTTTAAAGCCTTCATTTTTACTGCATAGCAAAAAACTAAAACACAAAACGCAGGAGCAGTGACTGTAAAAATGGCTGACAGGAGCATATTACAGAATCCTTTCAGTCCAAAATAAGTCTCCCATTTCTGCTTCAGTTGCTTAGTGACTATAGGGCGTTATCCAAGTGACATGATACAATGAGACTTCTTTAGAGAAGTGAGAAGATATTTCTAATTCACCGAATCCGTCGTTTTACTCTTGAGAATAATGCAACACGAAAAATCAATAAAGCACACTGTTATATAAGATTTACTCAAGCGGTGAACTGAAAACAGTGGTGAAAATTTTATGAATTTATTCATCACTTTTATGACAGGCCTAGATGTTTGAAAAAATATGAGATCTCAAAGAAAGTTTACACGCACAGACCTTTAAAAGGAAAAATCTGTGCGCATTTCTGCACTAAAGAACTTTCTTCTAACCCTACACGATTAAAAGATTGATAAAAATCACAAGATTGATTAATTAAAAGATTGGTTAAATTAATGGATGGACGGTATAAACAAAAAATTATGGGATGGTACAATGATAGATAAGGGTATAGAAACCAAATAAATAAATAAAATGCCAGACCGATGGGCAGACGGATAGAATATAGACAGAATATAACCGTAAATTGGAAAATGCAATTTTTCAAAAAGCATTTTTTCATCCTTTTTTGTAGCGATTTTATAGATTAGTCATTGCCAACAACCCAAAAAATTATTTTATGCACTTTATGAAGGTTTTTCAAAATGGTACGCACATTTTTTCATTAAGACTTGAAAGATGTTAAAAAGTGATGGAGACAAATGGCGAGTATGAGACTCTTCCTGATCTCTTCATCTGACAGAACGAGAGAGAGAGAAAGGTCAGCATGATGATGGAAGAAATTACTTTATTTCTGACCGAGACAGACGACGACTACGTGACCTTATTGTCAGCTCTTCAAAGAATTAGTGCCATTTCTAAAGACAGAATCCATTCGAGGTGTTTTTTTTTCAGGTCTCTGCAACAAAAAACAAAAAGTTAATCCAAGAGGCAATTATATTTATTGGGCTTGGCCATCCATTAACGTGCACAAAATCAATGAATCAATAGCCTGTTTTCAGCTCCATCAACAAGCTTCTAATAGGGTCAACTTTACGAGAGGCTTCCATTGGCTAATGACATTTACTTAAACACTAGAGAGCCTTTCTGCGGCGGATGTTTAATGTTTAAGGAGGAGAGATGCACAATAAAACACATCTGCATCTTGAGCTCTTAGAAAATACAGCTTGAGATACTCTACATTAGAAACAACTGAATAATGAATGTTTGGCTTCTGCAACACTTTGTTTTACAGTCTCCTTGTTACATATGTTACATGTAGTAATAACAGTAAATTATGCATAATTACATGCAACTAAACCAAACCCTAATTATGCCCAAACCCTATAGTAAGTACATGTAGTTATTTAATATTACTCAGTACTTAAATATATAATTACACTGTAACAATGACATCATAAAATAAAGTGTAACCAAAATATCCAACCTATTATCCTTCTATAACCAGAATGAAGACTTCAAATCATCATTCACATACCAAAACTGGTATATTCAGACGGTTCTCATTGTTTTGTGACATTGACAGCAAAAGCAGGGCCACATGTGTGGATGAAAGACCGAGTGGACATGCCCGACAAAATTGCGAGGAAAAAAATATAAATAAAACACAGGTGCTGAATAATTCATCTTGTATTGCTGCCTGGGTTCCACATGAATGCTCACAGCAACTTATGCTCTGGTCCGAAAGCACCAGGGAACCGAACGGCTGGAGTACATCAGAAAACCGGAGGGGAACATCGGGAACAGGGAGACGGAGCACCGAAAAAATGTGTTGGATAACCATATAAACCACTTAAAGTTGCAAACACTCTCAGATTCAGCCCACACACAAGCTGGAAGTCCTGACCACACACACACACACACACACACACATCTCCACATTCGTTTCATATGAGGACGGGAAGGAATACAAGGAATTCATAAAAGCTGCGTAAACAATTACAGGATTCAGGGTTATGTTAGGTCAGTCTCGATGGAGGAAGAAATGGACTTTTTCATGTGCTAAAAGCATCCTATGAGAAATGTCTCAAAGTCTGATGCCAAGCTAAATGAATGTCATCATTAAACCGGGGAAGGTAAACAAACATGTCCAAAAAAATACTGAAACTCTCTCCTACAAATCGATAGGGGTGGAAATTCATTTCTTATGCTGAAGGATTGTGCACTAAACTCTGAATTGAATGCCAGCACACCAAACACAAGGCAGAACTGCAATTAGTATTTGAATAGAAAGTAGAAAATGAATTGAAACATCAAGAATAGCAAAAGAGATTGATAGGCAGATTGAGAGAATGACAGAAACCAAGATAGATAGATAGATAGATGGATTGAATGAGATGAACAACAGAATGATAAATGACAGACAGACAGAAAGAATGATATAATTATTTATTTAGGCCATGTCAGCAACAAGGCTATATGATGAAAACAGAATAAACAACTTCATAAAATTAACAAAAAAACATAAGACATTCAGATTAAAGATAGAATGATATACTGTGACCAAGAACAATAAAATGATAGACAAACAGATTGATATATGAAAGCTAAAATGCTAAACGAATCAATGTACACTTTATCTTCAATTCTATATCTATGATCTTTATAAAAAAATATAAAAAGTACACGTACTGCGTTAGAATAAACTGGGAATGCTCACAGATATTGTTGTCCTATTGTTAGTGTCACTGCTTCTATTGTTCTCATTTGTAAGTCGCTTTGGATAAAAGCTTCTGCTAAATGATTAATGCAAAATGTAAAAGTGAAAGAATGAAGACAGACAGACGTACTTTAAATTACAATACAGTAAACTTCTCTTGTCAAGTTGTGCCCAACCGCGTGTCATCATCGTTACAGTCACAATACTTTTAAACCGGCGTCTTATTCCCAGTATTCTGTGTGAACAGGTGTGCGATGACAGCCGTCACTGGAAGAACACACACAACATGCGCCAGATTTACAGAAAAGGCCTTTTTGCTTTGATGCCGTGAACAATGCTAATCCAGACGCGGAGCAAAGACGACGCGGGTTAAAAATAAAAAACATATGCATCCCCTCCATGACACGCTGCCAGAGAAGCCCATCGCCCAGAGCTGATGTTAAAGCTCTTTTGCATTGAGGCAGTCGATAACAAAGAAAGTCTCAGATCAAATTCTGCCAAGAGTAAACCAGAAGAGATCAGGATCCTGGAAGAGGAGAGCAGGCAGCGATATACCTGTGCACACCTCAGACTGCACTCTTACACTTCGTGTTGTGCAAACACTGAACAAATGCAAACAACTCGCGCTCAAAACTGACTTTTTTGTGGGCACTGCAATGCACGATACTGAAGAAAAGTGCGATATGCGATAAGTTCCAAGGCCACACGGAATTTGTAGTGTCCGTCATTGACAAGTACGACCTGCGCGTGTATGATATATTTTGTACTATTTGCTACTGCAATACCGGCGCATAGCTAAAAACAACAGATCTGTCTATTCACTGCCGATCATAATATCAAACTGCTTGATTGTTCAGCGAGTCTCTGTAAATGAGAGCCACAGGTTCATATACTACACATCACACACCGTACTCAAGTACACGTTCATCTTCAGCATTTCATCGTCAGGTACACTCAGAAACCCTTCAAAATAAAAGTTTGGTTTAACGTGAAGAAATTATCACAGAAATATATTACTATTGTACAATAGAATCGAACATACTTCTATATATATATAAAATCACTTTTTATAAAAAAGTATATATATAAAACCATATATATAAAATTCCGCAGATTTTTCCAAAAGTTTAGCACAGAAATCACAAAAAAAGTCTGCAGATTCCATGTGGCCCTGGCGATAACTCATTAAATAATGCGATTTTCTATATGCGATACGATAATGCTTAAAAAGTGTGTAAAAGTAAACTTAAATTATCTTTAAAATATATTTATTATATTATTAACCTACATGCATGTTTCACATTCTTTTTGTGACAAGAAAACAGTGAACATCAGTGTTTTACTGAAACACAAGAAGTGTTATTTTAACATCTGTGTAAACCACAGGTTCAGGGTTTCAGTAAGGTCTACATTAAGTTTAACAGAAACTGAATAATCAAATGTAAAAATAAACACTGCTCAGTTTTCACTATGAATTAAATATATATTGATTCTTATTAAAGCTACAAAAGTTATTTAGCCAAGAGCAGCGAGTGATTTTCTCTTGGTCTTTTGTTCATGATCCCAGTTATTGCAAGCTATTGCAGTATGCATATTGCGATATATACATTTGCGATATTTCAATCATTTCTATATATTGTTGTGCAACCCTATTAGTTATGATGATAATTGCGAGGTTTAAGTTATGTTAGCATTCGCTTTTAGTCCATGCTGAGGCACAAAATCAAATATTAAATTCATTATTGACCTTGCCCTCTTACCTGTAGTGAAAAATAATAGCAGAGGAACATTAATCTGGACTGGAAATTACCTCTCTTTTTATACAAGACAGTCAAGGTCAGGATGACCAAATCATACATAATTTATGGATTATTATACAGCTGGCTTTATGTGATCCCTAATATCTCATCCATTTTGGCTTGGAATTCTTATGTAATGAAGCTGTATGTTTTGGAACAAATAAATTCAGATTTCAGACAAGTTAGGCCTTGAGATAACTGTGTTTATTGTAATTTTTAAATTCATTTTCATGTTCAAAAACATTTTGCACTTAAAATTAAATGAACACATGAAGACCATTGTCTTAATTTACATTACGTTCCTACAACCCTCCAGAATAAAAGTTTGGTTTACCTTGAAGATATTGCAACAGAAATATTACTTTTGTTTTGTACAGTAGAATGTAACTCCCTTTTAAAGGTGCCCTAGAATGTGAAATAGAATTTATTTTGTCACAGTTTAATAACAAGAGTTCAGTACATGGACATGACATACAGTGAGTCTCAAACACCAGTGTTTTCTCCTTCTTACTTAAATCTCGTTTTTGAAAAACACCCCTGAAAAATAGGCGAGTCTCCACATAACACCGACTGTGACGCAACAGTCGGGATCATTAATATGTACGACTCTAAAAATCTGCATATGCCAGCCCATGTTCAATGACAGGCGGAACTGCAGCCGAAGCATGGCAGTCGATCAGTGTTTGGATGTACAAATTAGGGCTGCACGATTTGGGGAAAATGTCATATTGCGATTATTGAAGTCAATATTGCGATTGCGATTTAATAAACAAATGGTTTCATGAGTCAACTTACTTGGTTCTAAAGCAAAATGCACACACAGATTAGTGATTAGGATCACGTCAGCTAGAAATACCAAGGGTTCACTCTAAACAAGGAGAGTCCGCTTTTAGCTACTATGCCAGCCGCAGCTGGAACCAGCTTCCAGAAGAGATCAGATGTGCTCCTACAGTCACATTCAAATCCAGACTGAAAACACTTCTGTTTAGCTGTGCATTTACTGAATGAGCACTGTGCCACTGTATGTGTCCGACTGTTTGAACTGTATTTTATTTAATTTTTTATTCTAAACTGTTTTAATTATTCTTATTTCTGTTGATTATTTTAATTTCTTTATTCTAAACTGTTTTAATTATTCATATTTCTTTTGATTATTTTAAATTTCTTCTATGTAAAGCACTTTGAATTACCACTGTGTATGAAATGTGCTATATAAATAAACTTGCCTTGCCTTGCCTTGCCTAGTGATACTTCTGTGTATTAATGTGTATTTCTCCACTCAAACTAGCAACAACAACTAAATGATTAATAACACCTTTAAATGATCAATAAACCATTGATGTCTGGATGAAAATGACATTAATTATAGCCATCCAACATTACAGTCATTCCGTCATTACAAGTGAAAGCTATAAATTTTTTTAAAACATTTTAGGCTTCAAAAAATATAACAGCTTTTAATTTAAGTAAACTTCAAACAATCCTCACATAAACCCATAATAAATGTCATTGACCTGTGTCCTTCCTGTCTAACAGGTAGGACATATACAGAAATTGAATAAAGTTATCAAACAGTTTGCATAAATTATAAATGATATATAGACTAGGCCCTAATCCTTATTAAAGCTACAAAAATTATTTAGTAAAGAGCACCGACCGAGTAATTTTCTCTGTCCCCTTTGTTCTTTGACTAACTTTACTGACAGAGCATTATTGGATGCTGGCCCTTTAAGAGCAGCCGCTGTTGTTGACAGAGACGCGGATCTCACACGCGCCTCAGGCTACGTTTACACATAGCCGGGTATTTAGAGAAACGAATATTTCCCGCCCTCCGTTTTCAATAATAACATCGTGCACACGACCCGCATAAATACGCCGCGAGCGCCATCATAACTATGCCAAACCTATGGGCGGCAGTGTAGGGAGAAGGATAAAGCCAATCAGAATCCTCAGAATCGACACGAGAGAACCTAAAACCCCGTTTCTCCCAGTTGACACGGCAACACATAACCGGCGTTTTCAGAAATCTCCACTTTGGCCGGAGTTTTTAGAAATAATCGTTTTCTGTGATAAAAACGGGGTTTTCGTGTAAACGAGAGGCCAAACCGCAGGGAAATATCTGCGTTTTCCCTCCGTGTAAACGGGGCCTCATTCTCTCACAACTCTTTACGTCCATCATAAGACTGCTCTTATGTTATGAAGATACTCGACAAAACGATATTTTGACATCATTGTGTGTGTTATTCACTCAAAAAAATGATATGTTGGCTTTACTTAACTTTTTTTTGTAAACAGGTTCCACATAACTATGTTTCGTTAAACAAACATAATATGTTCATGTAACTTCAACATTATGAAATTTGGTCATTTTAAGGGACCCAATTAAACTCTGAGCTAATGAGTTAATTAAGTGATTAATTGAGTGATGATTGAGCATTATATAAGACACCTGATGTTAACAAGCAGAATCACTGAAGGAGAAAACTGGAATATTTAAGGCCATGTTTACACGGAAACGATCTGAAGAGAAAACGCAAAAGTGGCGTTGCGTTTTCACTTTTTATTCTGCGTTTAGACGAGCGTTATGAAGGGGAAATCTGCGTGCATATGGTGACGCAAAAGTGTGTGAAATTCGAAGTAGTATGCACTCCAGGCGGCTAGGTGGCAACGAAGCACTGCCACACAACAACACCAATATCTGAGAATATTTTGGACAACTGCTGAAAAGACTCTTGTATGTTTATCAGAGCTGCTGTGGCAACTTGAAGGTCCGACGTATGGAAATAATCCGACATGTTAGTTATTATTTTTCCTGTACTGGCGAATGCCTGTGACGTAAGCGCGCACGTGATCGAGGGCAGTTTTGCGTTTTTACCGGTTTTTACCCTTTACACGGGAACGCGACGGTGGAGCGTTTTTAAGTTTTCCACTCTGGAGGGTGGTTTCACTTTTTTGCGTTTTTAAGCCATAAAAACGGCGGCACCGTGTAAACGAAAGGCACATCCGATAAAATATTTTTGCGTTTTCACTCGGAATCGTTCTCGTGTAAACAGGGCCTTAGTCACCATTATGGAGATAAGTGTGTGTTTTAGTTGGGCTCTTGACCCTTAACTCATTCACTTTAGAGTTTGTTTGGCTGCTGTACGTGAGTTATAACAGTCGGATGAACAAAGGTGATCTGATGGTGTTGGTTGTGTTTTAACATAATCATTATTTCACAATCATTTGACCTGAATCACTGAACTTATATTGAACCCAATTTCTGACTTAAGTTTACCTTATGGATTATAGCAGCACTGTCATTGTAGAGCATATTATTTTTAGCCTTTCAATGAAATTCAAATGATCAAATCAATAAATAATAACAAACTTCTTAAAAAATCTCTTGAGTAGGCACACACAGACATCAAGAATCAGCCTGTGAATCTCAGCAATGGTGACAAACAGATCATAAGCTCATTATTTATTCATGCAGCAATGCATGATGGGAGCCATGAATGAGTTTTGATTGGTGGCACCCAGAATGCACTGCAACATGCTTTATAATTGTCACCATTGTTGAGATTCACAGTGCTGCTATAATCCATAAGATAAACTTAACTTAGAAATTGGGTTTAATATAAGTTCATTGATTCAGATCAAGTGATTGTGAAATAATGATTATGTCAAAACACAACCAACACCATCAGATCACCTTTGATCACTGTTCATTCGACTGTTATAACTCACGTACAGCAGCCAAACAAACTCTAAAGTTAATGAGTTAATGGTCAAGAGCCCAACTAAAACACACACTTATCTCCATAATGGTGACTTAAACATTCCGGTTTTCTCCTTCAGTGATTCTGCTTGTTAACATCAGGTGTCTTCAATAATGCTCAATCATCACTCAATTATTCACTTAATTAACTCATTAGCTCAGAGTTTAATTGGGTCGCTTAAAATGACCAAATTCCATGATGTTGAAGTTACATGAACATATTATGTTTGTTTAACGAAACATAGTTATGTGGAACCGGTGGAACCTGTTTACAAAAAAAAGTTAAGTAAAGCCAACATATTTTTTTGAGTGTTGTTCATTCAAGCGCGAAAGAGAACTGTATTCTGGCGCGCGGTCTGTGCATGCGCATGAAGGCATGATACTGGCCGCGCGCGTCTTTCTGTGTGTCAGTCAGGACATTCAGACAGCGCGCTCTCTTTTGACTAGTCGTGCAAGAATGGTTTTCGCACGAATAAGAGCAAGGGATGACGAAAAATAACAGATGCTGCATTAATTGCGTTAACAGCCCTAATTTAATTATTTCATATAAAATCGCGGCATTTTGCATTATATAAATCGCATAGGCTTGACATTGCGATTGCGATATGATTAATCGTGCAGCACTATGAACACAAAGGTATTTAGTTCCTTCATCCGAGCCTCTGAAGAAACAATGGGTTAATTTTATTTTCTCTGGAAATTTCCAAACATTTCACCGACGAGACTTGGTCCTCAACTTGGGCCAATACAGAGCTGGCCTCGATGAACAGCTGAAAATAAATCGATCAAGCTACCAAGCAACACTTTCTGATGTGTAATTGTTCAAGTTCAGACAGGTAATCTTTCAATACTATATATACATCATCGTGTTTGCATTGGTGAAAGCATTAGAGAGAGTGCAGAAACTGTGTTGCAATGATAAGATCTTTATTCTCGCGATCAACACACTGTCATCTGTTTGCTCAATGCTCATCACGGCAACATTTTATGTGATGGGAACAGATCTAAATACTTTAAAAACATCTCACGATTCGTTAATCTCGATAGCTGTAATAGTAAAAACGTATAATATCTGTAGTAAAAGTATTCGAGAGAGTTTCACATGTAATATGTAGCTATTTCATATGCAAGCATGTCAGCCAATCACAGCAGAGGCCGGTTACACACAGACACGCCCCTTCAAACAGAGCGTTCACATCAGAGGCTAAAATCAGGATAGGAAAAATGCCTTTTATTTATAAATTATGAATATTTTTTATCTAAAAAACATACTAACATTATAAGGGCAACCCAGAAAACATTATACAATAAAAATAAACACCATTCTAGGGCACCTTTAAAGCTGCTGTCCGCAACTTTTTTAAGTTAAAAATAATCCAAAATAATTATTTTAAAAAAAAACATCTTCATCCAGTGTTCAAAACTATCTGCTTGCCGTAGCTAGATTCAAAACGGTTAGCTTGTAATAATGATTTTAATTCCAGTGGTACTGGTGGGTTTCCGCGGGAAATTCGAGCATGTCTTTGCGTCATTACGTCACACCCGTACACATAGTGAAGGTGTTTCGGCTCGCCGGCTATACTGCGCCTGAGGAGATGTAGATATGTATAGGCTTTTCTCGCAGCACTTTACATAATTCAAGATCCAAACAACAATCATCAGTGTCAACTGGAGATTCACCAGTTATGAAACCCAAAAGACTTCGTACTTCGGATTTAAGGTGGCTTGAGAAAGAGAAAGAAATTAACCGTCTCATGCGAACACAAGGATTTAAACATCGAAGGTGCGTGAACTGCGTGTTTTGAAGGGGTTCAAAACGGAAGAAGAGACGGCTTTTTCTGCTTAACAAGTAAGACATTTCAATAGTTCAATCACAGTACCACTGTTTTCTTAATTCACACAGTTATGGAGTTTCCTTGTTGTGCCTTTCTCGTTTAGCTATTATGGAGAATATGAATTCTGAACTACACAGGTAATAAAACACATTAAATGCAACGTTAGTCACGCAATGCTGATGTTGTTAACATGAACAATTTGAGAACAAAGTAACTTAGGCTATAATTTGCACGGTTGCTGTAAATCGCGTTGATTAAATCTAACGATCGCTTAACATGTCGAATGCTTTTTCCCCCTTAGTTGATCAGAACAAAAATGGATGTTACTTACTTTTTCAGAAGATATTTTCCGGTGAAAATTCTTATGTCGGTCAAACTTTCAAAAAGTGAATCTGTGATTCTGAATGACAGTATCCACACAGCGGTGATTGACAGCAGCACTCGCCTCAAAACATTGTGTTCATCCGCGCTGTTTCATGCCGATTTACAACCCACGTAAAGTTGATAATTCCGCAAATAACTGCAATTGCAGATTTCGAACAGAGATGGTGACCAAGAGGAAAAACTACGGACTGTAGCTTTAATGTTTATTTGATTACATTATTTTTAAATGAAATAAATTGTTAATGTTTTATGCCTTCATTTGATAGTCACACATTTATGAAACATTTCATAGGTCCCTATTATATTTTGTGTGTGTGTGTGTGTGTTATATGATTACTAATATTTAATTTAACCATTAGATCAGAGTCTAGAAAAATTAGAATAGAAAAATAAACGGAATATAGAAAAATTAAACCGGAATTTCTGAATTCTGATTTCATAGGGCCAAATATTACAGTTAGTATAATAAGCTTGATTAAAAAACAACAACTGAAAAGTGAACTAAGACTAAAGTAGATCAAAGAGATACAAATATTTTAATGTATGTAATATTATTCATGTCATTTTACCCATATAGCCATTTAGAACATTATAGAGGACTATTTTTTATGATTTCAAGTGAAATTGCCAGTTAAAGTGTTCGTGTTAGACTTACAATTAAAGAGACGTGAAGAAAATGGATAATTACATTAATTATTTTTAGGACAATTAATCAGCAGCCAAAATGTCATTATCATGACAGTCCAACAACAAGTAAACAATTCATTTAGACAACTTAAATAAAGAGTGTTGGACCCGGCTCTGGCCAAAGCTCTGAATCATTTGAAAAGCTTTCTCTGCTACTTTGCAATCCTTGACATATTATTTATAGAACATGAAAAATGTTTAGAATTAAAGGTTACAACCACCGACACCAAAAACCAAGGTCCTTTAATGACATCTATGTTAAAAACGATTTTCACTTCAAGGTCCTTTTATCTTTGTGAAGACTAGATGTAGCATCAGAATGGGGAAGTCAAAGGGAAACTTTACCCCACACACTCTATAAACATTCATACGTGTGTCATCTGAGACCTAGTAATAATTAAGCCATTTCTTCCTGTGCAAGGAAACCTGCATCAATAAAGGTGTTAACCAAAGCGTGTCGCCACTATGGTGTTATGTGTGATTGTGATGGCTTAGATGTTGATTACTGGCTCAAGGCCAACGAGAATTGGGTCCCTCGATCAAAATATAAGATTTGACCATTTTATCATCTATTACTAGGATCACTTAGTAAAGTAATAGCACATCTGTTCCTGTAGTCAATCATTTTCTAATCTTTGATCACCAAAATGACACATTTAAAAGTTTTTTCCTTGAAAAATAAAATTCGTCATGTCTTAAAATATCTTGAATGTAACTCGACACCCATGCCTCATCGACACCTTTGCCTCATTTAGTATGCGCGGGTCTATGAATATGCAAATGAGCCCCGCCTCCACTCACTCACTCACTCACTCAGAGATCCACTGGTTGCTGATCACACGTTGATCTGATTGGTTACAAGGTCGTTTGTGACATTAGAAACACCAGCGATTTCATTTTGCGATTTTTCAATACTCAGCAATGCTGTCGACTTATGAACTTAAACATGGTTTGTCTTAAAGCATATTAAAAACATCACATAGACATATAAACAACATTAAAAGCTGGATTTTCACCACAGGGAGACTTTAAAAGGATAGTTCTGTTGTCATTCACTCACCCTCACGCAGTTCCAAACCTTCATGACTTACTTTCTTCTAGATGATACAATGGAAGTCAATGGGGTCCAAAACAACCTCATTGGCTTTTATTGTATTAGGGGGGAACATGGAACAAAATTGTTTGTTTTTTGGTGTTTCTTAGTGAAGAAAATGAGTCATACAGGTTTGGAATGAAATTAAGTATTTTAATTTTTCATGACTTGCTTACTAGATGATATTTTGAAGAATGTTTTTGACAATACAATGGAAGTCAATGGGGTCCAAAACAACCTTATAGGCTTCTATTGAATTGAAATGTTTTTTTTGTTGTTGTTGTTGTTTAGCAGAAGAAAAGGAGTCCAACAGGTTACAGGGCGAGTAAATAATAAAAGTATTAACATTTTTGGGAATCTCCCTTAAACAAGCCACACGGCTCAAGCACTGAACCATAAAATATCATGGAAACCACAAACAAGAATCGCCAGCGTCTTTGTGTGGCCTTTTGATTGATGTCTTCCAAAATTCAAAAGCCATGGCAGAAATCAGGCTTGTTTCACACAGTTGTGAATCCGAGTTGTAATGGGGAATAACATGGGAAGTCTGAAGGGTGGGGGGGGGGGGTTGTTCCAGAGCTTTTGGCAGAGGAATGGGTTCCTGTGGGGGGATGAGAAAAGGCCTCGGTGTCAACAAGGCACAGGCTGCGAAAGAATCTGAGCAAACTTTTACACAAAGAATCCCCTCAGCGCCCGGGGGCAAGAGAGCCGTTTCACTGGAGAGCTAGTCAAACCAAACCATAAAACGGCTTGGGCGAGAGCCATTAGATCAGCTCACACTTAAACAAAACGCTCTTTCTATAGCAGCCCCCCCACTGTCCTATACAGCCTCCCACTAGACTTGCATGTATGGCACACACTAACTACGCAATTCCCCTTTAAATTCCTCTGAACAGGGACGAAAATGTTTGTTTTTGCTCCTTGCGGTCCAAGCTGTGAGAGCTTTGTTTCAACACCTGATGGAGTTCATGATACGAGTAATAAAAGGCAACAAGTCTAGTTGCGAATTACCCTGAAGTTGTAAAAACATCGCTTTCTGATGAGCCAATCCTGATCTCTTTAAAACTTACACAGTCAGACAACAATTCATGCCTCGGCTGAAATCGTGACGCACAATGTGTATTTATTTAATCCTTTGAATATTCAATTATGCATTGTGTCATGTATACATCATGTATATCTCGCAATTCTGATAAATAAAGTCGCAAGATGTAAACTCGCAGTTGTGAGTTTAAAACAAAAACAAATCTTAATTCTCAATTTATCCAGAATCAAGCAGCTGTAATTTACAGCAAAAAAAAAGTATTTTTCAAGTAATCTGCAACTAAAACTGCTTTAAAAAAAAAAAAAAAAAAAAAAAAAAAATATATATAATAGCTATGGCCGTACAGCATTTTAACACTTAATAACGCCAGCATTTCCGAATGTTGCAGAATGTTTTTATGCGTCCCAGAATCTGACAGGTCTGGCATTGATTGGTTATTTTAGCACCAAATGAACATGTGAACTGCTGTGTGAGGCTGATCTACAGACGGCAGTGAAGACCGTCTCCCCCGAGAGCGGGATTAAAGGCCATGCTAACACTCGCGGCTAACGGTCACGGGTGAGTCCAGCACCCTCAGCCCAATGACACCGACGTCACGATCTCAGCTGATAAACAACTCAAGACCAAAATAAATACTCCTATGTGAGTGAAACCATTGGCTAAAATATACATTTCTTCAACTTTTCAAAGGTAGTGCACAAAAAGGGAACTTTTTGTGCACTACCTTTTAAAAGTTGAAGAAATTAATATTTTTATTCAGCAAGGATGGATTAAAGTGACATTAAAGAATTTTTTTGAGCATCAAATCATCATTAGAGGATCATGTGACACTGAAGACTGGAGTAATGATGCTGAACATTCAGCTTTGATCACAGGAATAAATTACATTTTTATGGAAGCATGTTTCTGACAAAGAATAAAAAAGGTAATTGCGACATTCTCACAATTCAGAATTTGTTTTCTTTTCTTTCTTAGAATTGGTCTTAATTCGCAATTCTGACTTTATATCTCGCTATATATATATATATATATATATATATATATATATATATATATATATATATATATATATATATATATATATATATATATATATATATATTGCCAGAAAAAAAATTCAGAATTGTGAGAACATTAATATACACTACTGTTAAAAAATTTGGGGTTGTATACATTACAGTAGTGTATATTAATGTTGGGAGAAATGATCAAAGTCTCTAACAGAATAAGTTTATGAACACTTCAGATACATTTAATAATGTCTCTTAAAAAGACATACGCTATTAGAAATCCCACTCAACTGTGAACCAATCAATGGCCTGTTTGGCAAATTCCTTTCGGTGAACATGTTTTCCTGGCGCCGCATGGAGAAGGAATGAAAGACGCTTTTCCGATTCTAAATCCCACTTATTAATTCATACTCTTCAAGAGCTCATTGACAGGCTTTGGATAAAACGAATTTTTTTTGTGTTCTGTATTTCTCAATTACTGCCAGTTCTATCGCTACGGCTTGGACTAGATTTTAACATTCAAAACTGAACTTCAAAGCATGCTACTTTTTTCTCTCCAAGAGCTGGTTGTAGTCACACTTAGTTAGTAATAATTGACTTACACCAGTTTAGACTGCAACGGCCATTTCCGAATCTGGCTGGTGGTCTTTTACTGCGGCCGGAGGGAATATTCCCGTGTTAATCCCACTGAAACTGGGTCAATGAGTCGGGGGGCGCGGATCCCAGGCAAATGGTCAAAACACACACACACACACACACACACACAGAAAACCTGCTGGGATAAGATCTACGCCTCAACCTCTCCAATATTTCAATGAGTTTTAATGATTAAAACCCATTAAATTACAGCAGAAACCTTCAAAGCTCATCTGTGAAGGAAACATTTCAAACTAAACACAAATTACCTCCTCGCTTTAACATGCAATTTATCCAGCGCTGCGATCAGATAAAGCCCGTCTTCGCCCAAGCACATTATGCACAGAAAAAAATATATAATCAACTAACAGTAATTAAGCAGAACTCTATTCAGGCTAATTACCTCACATTAGCATTTGTCGCACAAGCTCGGGCCACTACTTTATCTGACTGAGGTGAGATCATGAAAAATTCATGATTTATTATTAATGTGACAAGACAACAGAAACAAATAACAAAAACAGTGGGATAGCGCAGACAGAAATACCTCATTTTAAACAAGTTAAACTACAGTGTTCACTACAGCCCTTAAGACAAACACTAATGCACGATGTATCAGCACATCATATCGATATCGGCCGATTTATGTTTATTTTTAATGTTATCGTTATTGGCCTGATGAGAAAATGTGGCCGATATATTAAAGCCGATAAATAATGTATTATTTCCTTCAGCTGAGACACTTCAGATGCACACTGTTCAACATGATGGTTTTGAATTGCTTGAAATATGATTGAAATCACTTAAAAAAGGAGTGATTAATCAATGGAACATGTGCAGCGCATGTCTGCCATTTAGGCTACATAAAAATATAATGAGATTATCATTATAATTGTGTGTTCGGGACATGAACTTTAATGATGAGACTTTTGTTTTTGTAATCAGGCTCTCAAAAATGATAAAACTTTGGATTTTGATTTATCCGCCAATATATCGGTTATCGGCTTTCAAATATAAAGAATTATCGGTATCGGCCAATATTTTCATATTTATGCATCCCTAACTAGGGGTGGGCGGTATGACCAAAATTCTGTTTCATGATATGACTCATTTTATTTCACGGTAACGATATATTTCACGATATAGTTATTTATATATGTAGTTATTCTCGAAAAATCAACAAAAAGGGCTTATATGTATAATAAATGAACCCAAATAGTTTAGAAATGTTTAGAAAAGTACTTCACCTTGTTTGATTTTCTTTCGTTTATTTGGTAACGTATCGGCCAATATTTTCATATTTGTGCATCCCTAACTAATGCAACTTCATCATATTTTTTACCAGTTTAACGCTGACATTCAGCAGAAACCCATTCATCAAACTACAGGTGGGGGAACTGGTTTGAGTTCTTTCGAGTTCCTGCAATGATTAAAAAGGCTGTGAGCAGAAATAATAGATGAAATATTAAATTATGTCCTTTGCGGTGTCCTTGAATGCCCTGGTGAGGAGAAGCTAAGGGACACAGTTAATGAAGTCTGACAAATCTGGTTAGGTATTAAAGAAAAAAAAAAAGAAAGAAAAAAAACACGGATACTGTAAGGGAACAAATGTTGACATTGCAAATATTACCCTTCTATATCTATGCAGGGACTCATTTACCAGGAATCAAGATTAGGACGAAAAAAATAAAGTCCTAGACTATGACTGAGTCTAATAGCAGACTGAATATCATTTGCAGAAAGGGGATTTGAAATAATTTCCTTCATCTGTATCAGATCAATGTGACAACTTCCACAAATCACACCGAGGCAGATTGGATTTCCTCCACTGGTCCAGCTGGGGAAGTGACCAGCGCTGTGCTTTTGTGACACAGTACTGAATGAATCTATTGTTTAATAACGCTTGGCACTGCGGAGTTATTCCAGCTTGGTAAATTCCAAACCGTGGCATGGAGGAATTTCAATCGCTGGGCCAAGTCTCAAAGACGAGTCTGGCATGGACCAGCGGTGCCTGAAGCCATTCAGATGCAAGTCAGTCTAAAAGCTGGAAAATCATGCAGTCTAAAAAATACTTCTCTGAACTTAAAAACGAAGCTGAATAATGTAGTTTATGCTCATGATGTCACTGTCGACCGGAGTGACTGCGGCGGTACCCACTGAGTGGCAGCATTGGGTTTCAGCGTGAATGCCGTGAAAAACACACAAAACAACTAAAACGGGAAAGAGGTTTGCGATAGACTGTACAACTAGATTGGATTTGGTATATTTTTACAGACTGCCGAAAGCTACAGAACAGAGAAGAAAACAACTGGCAGCGAAATTTGCAGTTCTCATTTTGAATATGCTGAATTTAGGGGTAAAAAAAAAAAAAAACACTCTATATTATATTGTATTGACAACTCATCAATTAAATATTTACCATTGTATATTCTGCATAATTGGATGTTTGTAAATAAACACTGACAAAAAAAAAAAAAACAGCACAAGTTTTAGGGCTGGATGATGTGATACAGGCGAAACTCGAAAAATTTGAATATCCTGCAAAAGTTCATGTATTTCAGTAATTCAAATTAAAAGGTGAAACTAATATATAGCATGATTATACTTTTCACAGGGCCGACATTTCTGTATTTAAAATCCTTTTTATTTTTTTGATTTCATGTAATATTCTAATTTTTTGAGATTTTAAATGTGGGGTTTTCATAAGCTGTAAGCCATAATCATCAAAATTATAACTTTTGCACGATATTCTAATTTTTCGAATTTCACCTGTATAAGTGATCACTCGGATTTAGATCTACCTATATTGTATATGAAGTGTTTGAAGTGCAAATTTGCTTTATGTATTTGACATATCGAAATCAGGCTCATATAAATGTCAGGAAACACGATTCCTGGCTGCATTTCAATATCCATGGATCTTTGATAAGTTTTAAGGATTAGGAACACTTTATCAAGTTTAAAACTGCAAATCGTTCATTTTGCCCATTAAATCCAGTCCAACTGCAGGAGTGTGATCCTGTGATCAATGCATATACACTCAACAACAAGTATTTTTGAGACTGCAAAAGAAACATTGTCAAATTTCAAACACCAACAATAAACCAAATAAAATAAAAATTGCAAACCCGTCAAGCTGGGTCATTTTTGCATGGCTCAGCTCGCTCATGTTCCAAACAGCTGTTCTGCGCCACACACACACACACACACACACCAATTAACAGCACCACATCCTGCTGAGAAGCACCTTGGCAGCATCATGGGAGGGAGAAATATGGTGCCAAAAATATCTGCACACCGACCAGCATTAGAGCCATGACTAACCAGGAGTGAGTGGGATACAGAGCGCTGACTGAGTCTGAAATCCCATTAATGAGCACTCAGGCTGTTTAGAAGTGATATGCACCAGGTAATTACCCTCACAATGTATCAGTGAATTCTAACGGATTGTGATTCAATGTGCTTGACTATGCAATCCATCCATTTTAGAGATTGGCAACCGTTAAAAGTGGATTATTGATTAACTTCATCTATCTGTTTAATCAGAAATCGCAGCTAGCGTGGCCGATCTACTTGTGAGCGTGTAAACATTTCAGAACAAAAAAAAAGATTCCAATTACGGTTTATTTACACTGGGTCAGCTTTCTAATTATGCAAGGTCGTATGCCCGTTCTCTATTGAGAGAGTGTTATATTTCATTTCGAGTATATGAGACGTGTCCAAACATATCCAGATTGGATTGCTAACTTGCTATAATATCTGAGACTTTCCCATGTTTTCCCACTAAAAATGTTCCTACTAAAATTCCCAAGGTGGAGGTGTTTTACAATGAGTGCAATAGAGTTGGGATATTAAAAACAACTCACTGCTGTACCTGGATATGTGTTTGTCATGTCAAATGGCTTTCTAAAGCAATAAAAGTGTCGCAATCCAGTGCAAAAACACAGGTTTGCTGGTTTCCATGGCACATGAAGCACTGCTTCAAAAATATTCAAGATGACACATCTCACTGAAACAGCTTGTGTAAAAATGGCACATTGCTGGGTAAATTGGACAGCTTGACGCTTTACAAAACATCTTTCAAGTGGCCCAGCCGTGTCTAACTGGTATTCTAAGTTATAATCACAATGGCAAGAAAGTGTAATTATGAAACAAGTACATACTTAGTATTTATGTAATTATACAGTAGACAGTGCAAACGATAAAGTAAATTGTTGTGACCCAGTTTGCAACTTAAAGGCAACTTTCCTACACTAAACTTTACCATGGTAACCAGTTTCCCAAAATATCACAGGCTTTGTGTGCTTTATCTTGTTTAAACGTTCCTTTAAAACTTCAGGTTAAGGCCACTTATGTCTCCGAACTTGTCTTAATCACCCAAAATTGAAAATTGTTATCTACTCTCCCTTTAAATTGTTCCAAACAAAACTGAAAGTTTCTTTCTTCTGTTGAACACTAAAGATGATATTTAGAAGAATGTTGGTAATCAAACAGTTGATGGTAGCCATTAATAGGAAAATACTATGGAAGTCACTAGCTGCAAGTTACCAACATGGTTTAAAAACATCTTCCTTTTGTGTTCAACAAATGAAAGAAAACCATACAGGTTTGGAACAACTTGAGGGTGAGTAAGTGATGACAATTTTTATTTTTGAGTGAACAATCCCTTGTGCAAGGAAAATGCAAGGATTCACATTTGGTATTTAAAGAAACGTGGTTTACACCGCAATCTGGGTTGGTACTACAATAGAGAGTAGATTAGCAACAGACAACCAATCATAAAATGCATAGGTGTTTACCTAATTAAACATTCATGCACTTTGTAAAGCAGCAGATAGCCTACTTTCGCGCGCTGTAAAGTTTTAAACCGTTAAAACAGTGACGACAAGTCGACAACCAAAACAGACATAGGGTAAATGGCGAAATTTTCTCAGGTAAGCTATTAAGTTATTAGAAAGGATAATACAATTTATTGGATTAATAGGCAATTCGTAGCATATATTCATCCAGTCGATGTTACTGACCTCATACATTTTCAAATAAAAAACGTTTAAACGTAGGTAAACTACGTAAACCTGACTAACCAACAACAATTGAAGTAAAGTTATATAGGGCCTATCGTGAAACACGAAGGTTAACCCATTGCTAAGTGTAACAAGTTAAGTTGTCACTTTAAATTTTAACTTCTAAGTTCCATGTAGTAAAAAAAAAAAAAAAAAAAAAAAAACTATTGTAGCATTACATTGACGGGGTAATTTCTAAAATTTCGCGACCACATGAGAAAAACATAAATTTGAGGACTTACTTGTCATACTCGGCATTGTCCTGGTCACATCGCGCGTCCTTGTGTTTCTGCCAGTCTTTACCATGTTTGCAGGTGGTGAGAAGAACTACATCCTCCGCGTTATGAACATGATGCAAGGCATTCCTCGTGTCCGAGCCGATGCCGGTCAAATAGCGTTTCCCCTTAAATACCAACATATACTTTCTAAAAGGTGGAATGGTGTTGTATTTCAAGTACCCCCTGTCCCCTCCGGTCCTTGGGTGATCCTTGGAGAATAACGGGATGGATATGTCAAAGTTAGGTCTGAAGTTCTCCATACTGATGCTTGCTTTGGCCAGCATGGCCTGACCAATGTCAAAGCCCAAGTCTTCCGTGTAGTCAGGCCATGTGCCCGAATACAAATTAAATATGAGGTGATTTCTACCATTGTTCCAAAGAGGCAAGCTCTGCACCTTGGTTTTGAGATTGTGCACGTACTGTGGCGATAACTGGTCTCGATCGAGAGTGTCCAAGCTCAGGACGAACAAACACGCTTGACCAGGATCAGAAGTGTAAAACCTAGAGCCCTCGATGGTGGATAAAATGTTCTGGTAACTTTCCGAGATCTTCTCGCCCTTCTGCTGCGGATACACGTAGACTTTGAATCCGTTCTTTTGACATAGAGTGAAGTCGAAGCATGATTGCATGCGGCACCGTTTGCCCTTGTAAACGCTCGAGTTAACGTCTCTCTTCTGCCTGGGCGATATATGCACGTTATATTCCTCCGTGTCCGAATGGTCCCACGGGATGAAGTGTTGTAAGGGATCGGAAAAGTGCGGCCACGGTTGATCGGGACGATTATATCCATGTCGGCTCCTGGACCCCGTGGCCGCCGGACCCGGGACCGCCCCTCCTCCGAAGTAAAAGAGCAAAACTAGAAAGGCGCCAGTCAAGAGCGAGATCAGATATCGTTTTTTGGCCTGCATGTGTCCAGATCGCGGTGTTTGCAAATAAATCTCAAGTTTGTATCTCAGCAGAAGCAGCCGCACCACCTCCTCCAGCTATAGTACCGCTCCGCCATCTTCCAGCCTGCGAGGATTTACAACTCTTCAGATTCCGATCAGCAAACAGCAAGCGATTGATCCAGCGCATGTGGGCGATTTTACATCGGGCTCCTCGATCTCCCTCGTCTGTCTAGTACTAGCGACATTTCACAGTGCAGCCATTACCTACAGTAAACGCACCGGTTTTGATAATTATAAACACACAATCAGGTATAAATACTCACTGATTAAGTTTTCCCGCGGCGGATTAATAAAAACGCAACGAAACGCGTCGCGCCGGAGAGTTGCGGCGGCACTGACTCATGGGGTCTTTGGAGAGCAGGGGGTCCCGTTGGAAAACATGCAAAGTCGTAAATAATAATACAACGACCGAGGTTTATCTCCGATGCTTTGCGTTTCCAAACCACACGTCCAGGCTAAACTAAAGCGTAACTCCATGCATTCACCTCAGAAACAATAACACACACGGGGCAGATCACCGTAACCTCACGAATCCCTGCATTTCTCTTATTCCTGCGCTCTCCGTGGACCTTCACACACGCAATAAGTGGATTTCCTCTTCATCGGTACACCGGCTCTGGAAAGCGACGTTTCGCGAAAAAAACACGAGCGAGTTTCACAGGATGTTTCCTTAGCGAATAAAATCAACTGAGTTCCTTGATCCGCGAGTCCAAACACCTATTGCTCAGTTGTTCCGATTGTTACTCTGTTACATTCCAATCCCGACACGACGCCAGTGTGCGTGACGTCACGTCATGGTGCATCGTGCGTTTTCATTGGATAAGAGCAACCGGATGGGGCGGGGCTTCAACAGCACCCATTCATTCCCAGAGTTTCTCGCAGAATGTGGATTTGGACTTCTAACCACTACACATTAAAAATTGACTAACTTTTTCCCATGTAGATGTTTTCTTTTAATTCAGCTTTCACTAATTCATTTCCCCCTATAATAACATTAGCACGTCAGAGCAGGATTCGTTTTTCAAATAGAACACACAGTTATTTCAGTTCCATTTAAATATTTATGTTAGTTATATTGAAGGGCAGTGGGAGTGGCTTTTTTTTTATTCTCTTCTTACCTCTTGCTATATTATGCTATTATTATTTTTATTACATACCTCATTTATGAGTTGATTAGTTTTTTTCTTTGTGATGATGATGTTATTAGAGTCATAAAAGCTTTATTTGACTTATGTACAATATTGCCAATACAGTAGCCTACTTGAAATAGACAAAACTGAAAATTAATATAGCTTAAAAAATTAAATGAAGAGAAGCATACGTGAAAGCATATTGACAACAACATAATCAGTTGTTAATATTTTTTGGTTCTTGTAAAAATTTCTGGCCAAAAATTATGTCACACAATCTGGCATGTTTCATTGCATTATCACAAATAAAACAATTCTCCCAAGAACAACTACGCAGTAATTATTGTTATTGTAATGGTGATGATGATGTTATTAGAGTCATTGTCAAAAAAGCTTTATTTGCATGACTTATTTACAATATTGCCAATACAATACTTGAAATAGACAAGCTGAAAAGAAATATAGCTTAAAAAAGAAATTAAGAAAAATGAAGGCGAAAGGAACCAGGTAAATAAAATAGAAAACAGCTAAAATGAATTTACATATAACAAATGCTATGAACAGGGAGTGATGGATCAGTAATAAATGATCATCACTGGTGGTGCCGACTCTGCCAAATGAAATGTGTTATCTAGGAATAACTTTTGATATTGCCTTCGATTAAACCCCCATTATAATGATTTAACAACTGAACTACTAAAAAATAACTACTGATGAACAATCACTGATTGATGAACAATCACTGATAACTCTCACCATTGCTGGACAAATTACTCATTTGCTGTTTATTTAACTAATAACTGAAAGAAGAGGCTGGATTACCCAACGGATTTGCTTTTATATCTTTCTGCTGATAAGAAGCCCGGCTCTATAGCACTTCCTCTTCCCAAAGCCTCTCAAAGCTTGTGATAAAAAGCCCCAAATTTGGGCCGCTGTAAACAAATACCCGTGTCTGGACCGGGTAAGCCGTGAGTTCAGAGAGTTCTAAGCCCTAGCAAAGACAAAACACTCTTTGAGAGTCCTCTACCCTCCACTGTTCCAGGATCTGATAAAGTGCTCGAGATGATGTAACACTGCATTCCCTGAGTATTGTGGGAAGGGCTGGGCTCAGTGATATGGAGACGCGACACAGGTGAATGTTGGAAGAACACAATAGGAACACCTAATAAAAGGGATATGGAATGCAAACACAAATGCTTAACGAAGCCAACATCAACTGTACTGAAGATTAATGCCTTTCTAAGAGGATACATA
>JAULUF010000022.1:41852500-41882500 GCA_031834385.1 Semotilus atromaculatus
CTATTATAAATTATTTTTAAAAATATTTCACAATATTACAGTTTTTATTGTTTTTTTAATTTAACTGTATTTTTAATTAAACGCAACCTTGCCGAACAGTAATATATCTTACAGACCCCAAACTTTTGAACAATAGTGCAGATCAAATTCTTGTATTTCTCATGATATGACCATTTCAAAATATTCTCTATTCTATCAATAATACAGAATTACAGATGCCTGTCATATCAGGGCTGGAATCATATAATCTGACAAAACAAAAATAATTTTCAGTCAACAGAAGACAAACAGAGAAGTTCACTGTGATTGAGAAACAATATGACGCACACATAAAAAAGCTCAAACTGACAAGTGTGGACATGTAAGGCTCCTCATGAGACGTGACAGCTAGGGTTAATTATGTATCTTCGCCACGTCGCCTGTGAACACATACAGACCCAAACACAGCATCTTCAACACATCCTCAGTGTCACACCCCTGCATTAACAATTCACATGCTTAACTAAACTGTGAACATGATGAAAGCCTTTTTAAAGTCAGCCAGGCGAAGCCATCAGTTGGGGTGTTGGTAAAATAATTTTAAGATTGCTTTGTGTTCTTTCACTTTGCAAACTGGCGTAAAGGCCCACTGAAGTGCCTTGAAACGCATCATTATTCAGTGTTTTGATGTAATTTTCACTGAAACAGGAAGAGAGGGCGGGGCATAATGAGCAGCTCCTCCCCTTTTTAAAAATAGCCAATAGCGTTTCGTTTCGTCAATCAGCTCGGCCAGATCTCATTAAAGCCGGCTTTTAACAGCCACTGTCCAATAGATTCCTCTTTTAGATTCAATAAGAAACTGTTACTAAAGCATCATAATCATGCTGAGGATGTGTAGTTTGAAAAGTGTGTAATTTATAAATTAGATAAATGTTGGTTCATCTCTTCTACTCGTCAGAGTCTGTCTAACCGTTTCTCCTCCTAATCTCCTCCATTTCACTTTAAAATATCATTCTGTGCAGAATTCAAATGGATCCGATATGTTTTCTGGTCTTCAGCGTCTCGATCATATGATTCGCTCTGTGTGTCGTGTCTCTGGACCGGAGCTGCGGTGGTATCGTGACACTAACATGAAACCAGACTTCATTCACACCAGTGGAAAGCATTCTTATTCTGATCATTCCCTATATAGTGCACTGTCTGATCGTTCCCTATCCCCTATAGTGCACTGTCTGATCGTTCCCTATCCCCTATATAGTGCACTGTCTGATCCTTCCCTATCCCCTATATAGTGCACTGTCTGATCGTTCCCTATCCCCTATATAGTGCACTGTCTGATCGTTCCCTATCCCCTATATAGTGCACTGTCTGATCGTTCCCTATCCCCTATATAGTGCACTGTCTGATCGTTCCCTATCCCCTATATAGTGCACTGTCTGATCCTTCCCTATCCCCTATATAGTGCACTGTCTGATCCTTCCCTATCCCCTATATAGTGCACTGTCTGATCGTTCCCTATCCCCTATATAGTGCACTGTCTGATCGTTCCCTATCCCCTATATAGTGCACTGTCTGATCGTTCCCTATCCCCTATATAGTGCACTGTCTGATCGTTCCCTATCCCCTATATAGTGCACTGTCTGATCGTTCCCTATCCCCTATATAGTGCACTGTCTGATCGTTCCCTATCCCCTATATAGTGCAGTCTGATCGTTCCCTATCCCCTATATAGTGCACTGTCTGATCCTTCCCTATCCCCTATAGTGCACTGTCTGATCGTTCCCTATCCCCTATATAGTGCACTGTCTGATCGTTCCCTATCCCCTATATAGTGCACTGTCTGATCGTTCCCTATCCCCTATATAGTGCACTGTCTGATCGTTCCCTATCCCCTATATAGTGCACTGTCTGATCCTTCCCTATCCCCTATATAGTGCACTGTCTGATCGTTCCCTATCCCCTATATAGTGCACTGTCTGATCGTTCCCTATCCCCTATATAGTGCACTGTCTGATCCTTCCCTATCCCCTATATAGTGCACTGTCTGATCGTTCCCTATCCCCTATATAGTGCACTGTCTGATCGTTCCCTATCCCCTATATAGTGCACTGTCTGATCATTCCCTATCCCCTATATAGTGCACTGTCTGATCGTTCCCTATCCCCTATATAGTGCACTGTCTGATCCTTCCCTATCCCCTATATAGTGCACTGTTTGATCGTTCCCTATCCCCTATATAGTGCACTGTCTGATCATTCCCTATCCCCTATATAGTGCACTGTCTGATCGTTCCCTATCCCCTATATAGTGCACTGTCTGATCGTTCCCTATCCCCTATATAGTGCACTGTCTGATCCTTCCCTATCCCCTATATAGTGCACTGTCTGATCGTTCCCTATCCCCTATATAGTGCACTGTCTGATCGTTCCCTATCCCCTATATAGTGCACTGTTTGATCGTTCCCTATCCCCTATATAGTGCACTGTCTGATCGTTCCCTATCCCCTATATAGTGCACTGTTTGATCGTTCCCTATCCCCTATATAGTGCACTGTCTGATCGTTCCCTATCCCCTATATAGTGCACTGTCTGATCGTTCCCTATCCCCTATATAGTGCACTGTCTGATCGTTCCCTATCCCCTATATAGTGCACTGTCTGATCGTTCCCTATCCCCTATATAGTGCACTGTTTGATCGTTCCCTATCCCCTATATAGTGCACTGTCTGATTGTCCCCTATCCCCTATATAGTGCACTATGTGCTATTCACCATGTAAAAAAATAAGTAAATGAGTGAACAAGTGACCGATTTCAGCCGCAGCTTCAGCATCTATTAATAGTGTAGGGGGCGGGGCTTCAGATTCTAGAGAGCATTTGATTGGACAGAAAATCTGATGACAAGCTGAAGTGCAGAGTGATGTCATCAAAATCATTAAATCAAGTGAGAGTCTGTAAGTTTTTAATGTTTATATCTTCTGAATGTGAATTTTGACATTGTTTTGGAGCACACAAGCATAGATAACAATAAGACTAACATATTCATATAAGAGCCAAAAAAAATTTAATTTTGATTTCATGGGGACTTTAAAGGCATAATTCATCAAGAAATGGAAATTCTGTCATAATTTTCACAAATGAACAACTTTTAATAATTTTGAATCCTAAATAGGCTACAATCAATAGACATCAAAAGCTATAAGCGACTTCAACAACACGATCACTAAACTTCCAACAGCTCTTTCAGCTTTTATTTAAAAACATTTTCCCTGAAAGTGTGAGAAAGAAGAGTTTGCTGCGATTATAAAGCGACTAGTGAGTAGATGAGTTTCCCTGTTCAGCATGATGGCGTTTAATGCATTTAGACACTTGTTAGCCTGTAAAGCTTAACAATCACCAGAGGGTATTACTGATGCATTTTATGCTGTAGAATAAAACATGAAAATATCTGGAGCTTATGTTCACCACAGACCTTATTTCAGGCATTTAACCCCAAAAAAAACTGACTTCAGGATGATGGAAGAGATAAAAACACAACTCGTTTCCGATAGTCTTCTATAGTCATATGATGCATTCATCATTTCCTTTCATTGCAATTAGGATTTTTCTTACAAAAAATAGAAAAACACTATAGAATAGAATTCCACTATAGAAAAACACACTGATTTAAAGCAGCTTGAGGGCGAGTGAATGATGTCAGAGTTTTTATTTTAGTATGAACTACTGCTTCAATTATGCGGATCACATCATACCTACTGCTGTTATTTCATTTGAACAGAGCGAGATTACGACTGCGGTTCATCTCAGATGTCACCTGGTTTAAGCGACTGCTGTGCACAGAGACAGAGGAGAGGGTTTGATTGCTGCGGCTCCGGGCTCTTCTTTCCATCCAGAAACTGTGCTGTAATTAGTTCACTGCAATAATATAATGCAAGCAAGCTTCCCACAGAGTGTCACTGACGTAACAGCGTCTCAGAGGGACTGGAGACATTTCTACGGACCTGAATTTGATTAAATTTGGCCATACGTCAACATTCATTAAAGAGCACCTATTATGTGTTTCTACAAAGTCTTGATGTTGTTTTTGTGCTCTACTAGAACAGGTTTTCCTGCTGTAATGTTGATTATCTCCCTCATATTCTCCATTGTTGCGGCTCCTCTCTTCCCAGTCTGTCAGTAACGCTCTGGACTGTGTTTCCCGAAAGCATCGTTAGCCAATTATAGTCGCAAGTTCTGTCGTTATCAGCAGTTCAACGAGTCGTGTTTCCTGAAAACATCGTTCCAACGAACATTCACAAACGGCATCGCAGAGTTGTGTGTGTGAGCGACAGATCTCGAGCTGCGGTCAGAAGCAGTTGTTTGCATGACATCTCAATAAATCATTATGAGCAAAATCAGCAAGCTGACATTCAGTGCAATCTTTGTCTTTTATTTAGAACACATACAAATGTCATTTACGTCTTTTAGTTTGTCAAGAGATTTAAACCGTCGTTTTGAAGAGTGTGCGTGTGTGAACAAGCTCGAGTGCGTAAGAACGAGTCTATGAGTGAATCTGGAAATAAAGCAAAATAACTGAAAGAAATTTGAAATATTCCTCAGATGCCATGTTCATAATTTATAGCGAAACATCTAGCATTAATTAGATCTCAAACAGATTAATTAAAAGTAGTTATTACTCCATAACCAGCGTAACATCATTAAACAACACAGTTGAAGAATGTCCCATTTGCGTCAATACAGTTTCGGGAAACAGTCGTGACTGGCTAGATGATTTCTTCAATAATGCATTTTACTTTGAAGTGAAACAGCAAGTTACGGGAAACACCACCGTTTACTTCCTGTCTCTATGAAGCTCCTCCTTCTAAAAAGCACACTGTGCTCTGATTGGTCGGCTGGATCAGTGTGCTGTGATTGGTCGAGCGCTTCGAGTGTGTTTGGGAAATGTCCCGCCCCTTACCATAACCGCCAGTTTAACACACTACTAACTAACTCAACCAGGCCCCGCCCCTTTATTCTGCGTATGAATTATTATAATGAGGAATATTGTGACGTGTTCGTTCCCGGAAGAAACTCAAGACTACAATGGAGGCGTTTCAGGAGTTCAGAAACACTGACACTGATATAGAGAAGAACTGGAGCTTTCTCATGATCAAACAGCAACATGGAAAATAGCATTTAATATATAATTTTTAGTGTTCTTTTCAGTTAAATTACATGGAAACCCTGTTTAGATTGCATCACATGTGTGTGAAGAACACAACTTCGGCGTCTCATGAAGGTTAAAAGATCTCTTTTGATGAACTGCCTGTGCAGTCCCTGCATAAAAGCGACTTTCTCGTGTCGCTTTAATATTTCAGATCTGCACTGTGAGGCAGTGACAGCGAGCCCGAGGCGAACTTGCCAATTACACTAACACTGACTATTCTCTATGATGTGCCATGGAGCCTTTCATCACTGATGCATTACCGAAGCAAATTATAGATTTTACAACAAAGTTAACTCGAGAGCTGTCAACCAGATCAACCTACCTCGCCACATTCAGTCAGTTTTTCCACTGAGCGTCCGTCAAATACACACGCTCAATCTGTCTCTGGCAGAGTAACACACTGACAAGACTATCTGCTCTTTACATTAATACCCTGCAATAAACACCAAAGGCCCTCTGCTGAAACCATTAAGCTTGCATAAGGCTTGCTAAAAGCACTTAGCTGAAAACAAAACGTAAGGAGTGTTCTGGCATTTGTTGTTTCCTCTGCTCTTTGTGTAACTTTTATTGATGAAACAGATATAGCGCTGCGTCTCTATACAGATTTCCTCACGCGATTTTGATTCACAAGCTTAAAAGCAATTAAAATGTCCTGAAAATTTACTCTCCCCCACATCATCCAAGATGTTCATGTCTTTCTTTCTTCAGTCGAAAAGAAATTATGTTTTTTTGAGGAAAACATTCCAGGATTTCCTCCATATAGTGACTTCAATGGGGTCCAACGTGTCGAAGGTCCAGATGTGAGTTTCAGTGCAGCTTTAAAGTGATACTCCACCATTTTTTCATATTAAACTATGTTATTCCCTTAACTAAGACGAGTTGATGCATACCTCTCTCGTCTCAGTGCGTGCACTAAATCGCTCTGTCTTGCGGCTCGGCGCAGAAACGTTTTAAAACTTTTCGACTCGGTGCAGTAATATCATCACTCCTCCTCCCTCTCATTTGCGTCAATAGAACCAAGGATTTTTCATGAGTGATGATATTACTACGCCGAGTCGAAGTGCTCCCAAGCACTTGCTATGGTATTCTGCCATACAATATAGTTATCCATTTTACACGCTTAGAAAAGCGCAACGTTTTATTTTGTGTCACTGTTCTTGTTCGAGTTACACTACTCGAGTAACTGTATTTAAATAGGGAAAACGTGGAGGTGTTTGGTCTCTTCTCTGCTTGGATCCTATTGAATGAACTGGGCTAAGCTAAGTGCTAACAAAGTTTCACCGCAAGAGAGCGATTTAGTGCGCGCACTGAGACGAGAGAGGTATGTATCAACTCTTAGTTAAGGGAATAACAGTTTAATATGAAAAAACGGTGGAGTATCACTTTAAAGTCTCGACACAGCCGAGGAATAACAGGCAACCTGTAACCCGTGTTTTTCCAACCTTAAACCCGTGAAAGTGCACTGGAACGGCAGTCAAACCCGTGACTTCCCACCCGTGAACTCGTACTAGATCGATGTACTCCCAGTTACGAGCTCTGACGTCACGGGTATACACGGGTTACAGGTTGACTTATCTAGACCAACCAGCGGGCATTTTATGACAAAAGAAACATGTAAACTGGAATTACTGACGACTCGTTTCAGGAATCAGTCAAAAAATCGTTGATGTTTGAAACTTTCCAGACCTTTTAATTTCACAAACAGATCTTTTACACACTGCATGAAAGGTCATTTTGAATTCAATGCCGCTAGTGAAATTTACAAGCAATTCCTGACTGATTGTTTCTCCATATATTTTTTTCTCAGTGCAGATACTCCAGACAGTTCAACTTTCAACTCGCCTCTGCATAGCTTCGCCTCATAAATCCTGCGCCTCAGGTATTCCTCGTGCCCTGGAAAACCAGGAATTTCTGACCTTTCAGCTGTGCTTTATGTAAACACTGCGGTCTGGGAGGGCATGGTACAGTGCGCTCAAACACACACTCGTAGATGTGATAAACACACGCTGGGCATGATTTACCGGCTGGCACTGGAGGAATAGACAGCATGTAAACGCAGACTGCCACTGTTGGAGGATGAGTGAGAAAAACAACAGGTTTTTTTTCTCCTCTGAGAAATATAGATGCTGTCTCCGGACAGGTTTGCTCAGGAACACCGAAGAAATTCTTCATAGATGACAGCTCCTGACGGTGAAGACTCAGGTCAGCAATCGGTCGCTTCCATGATATATGGAGCTCAACTTATTTTTTTGAATGAGCTGGAAAGAAAAGCATAGCTTCAGGTCGGGATTGTTTTTGCACAGTTTGAGGACTGTCGAATCTGACATTCAACTCCCTTTGTTATGAACCCAAAGCCAGAGGGCTGATGGAAATAAAATGTGAAACATCGTTTGTTCCAGCCTTGGAGGAGGGAAGAATATGAAAGTGTTTGAGGACCATCAAATAGAAATTAGAGCCGTTCCCCAGTGTGACTGAGAGTTGGACGGACTTTACAAGATCCTGAAAATCCCACAAGCGTGTCGTAGATGAAGAATAGACAGAGGCCTTGTAAATTGGTAGCCCAAAAATTGTAGAATGAATATGATGATGCAATAGTATATTGTATCGGAATAACAATTTTAGTGCAAAGTTGAACTGAAAATTAATTTCCGAATGTCTTAGCATTTGTTTTTCCCTTCACTTTGCTTTAATGACAGCATGAGCTCCTTAAGTTGATGAAATACAGCATGATTTGAGAAAGATCCCGAGAGCATTTTGATCTTCAATGGAAGAAAGAACATCTACAAGGAGTTCAGATTATAAATCTATATATATATATTTATATACAGGTGAAACTCGAAAAATTAGAATATCGTGCAAAAGTTATAATTTTGATGATTATGGCTTACAGCTTATGAAAACCCCAAATTTTCAATCTCAGAAAATTAGAATATTACATGAAATCAATTAAAAAAAAGAATTTTAAATACAGAAATGTCGGCCTTATGAAAAGTATAATCATGCATATGTACACTCACCGGCCACTTTATTAGGTACACCTGTCCAACTGCTCCTTAACACTTAATTTCTAAGCAGCCAATCACATGGCGGCAACTCAGTGCATTTAGGCATGTAGACATGGTCAAGACAATCTCCTGCAGTTCAAACCGAGCATCAGTATGGGGAAGAAAGGTGATTTGAGTGACTTTGAACGTGGCATGATTGTTGGTGCCAGAAGGGCTGGTCTGAGTATTTCAGAAACTGCTAATCTACTGGGATTTTCACGCACAACCATCTCTAGGGTTTACAGAGAATGGTCCGAAAAAGAAAAAACATCCAGTGAGCGGCAGTTCTGTGGGCGGAAATGCCTTGTTGATGCCAGAGGTCAGAGGAGAATGGCCAGACTGGTTCGAGCTGATAGAAGGGCAACAGTGACTCAAATAACCACCCGTTACAACCAAGGTGGGCAGAAGAGCATCTCTGAACGCACAGTACGTCGAACTTTGAGGCAGATGGGCTACAGCAGCAGAAGACCACACCGGGTGCCACTCCTTTCAGCTAAGAACAGGAAACTGAGGCTACAATTTGCACAAGCTCATCGAAATTGGACAATAGAAGATTGGAAAAACGTTGCCTGGTCTGATGAGTCTCGATTTCTGCTGCGACATTCGGATGGTAGGGTCAGAATTTGGCGTCTACAACATGAAAGCATGGATCCATCCTGCCTTGTATCAACGGTTCAGGCTGATGGTGGTGGTGTCATGGTGTGGGGAATATTTTCTTGGCACTCTTTGGGCCCCTTGGTACCAATTGAGCATCGTTGCAACGCCACAGCCTACCTGAGTATTGTTGCTGACCATGTCCATCCCTTTATGACCACAATGTACCCAACTTCTGATGGCTACTTTCAGCAGGATAATGCGCCATGTCATAAAGCTGGAATCATCTCAGACTGGTTTCTTGAACATGACAATGAGTTCGCTGTACTCAAATGGCCTCCACAGTCACCAGATCTCAATCCAATAGAGCATCTTTGGGATGTGGTGGAACGGGAGATTCGCATCATGGATGTGTAGCCGACAAATCTGCGGCAACTGTGTGATGCCATCATGTCAATATGGACCAAACTCCCTGAGGAATGCTTCCAGCACCTTGTTGAATCTATGCCACGAAGAATTGAGGCAGTTCTGAAGGCAAAAGGGGGTCCAACCCGTTACTAGCATGGGGTACCTAATAAAGTGGCCGGTGAGTGTATATAGTTATATACTAAATATATTAGTTTCACCTTTTAATTTGAATTACTGAAATACATTTTGCACGATATTCTAATTTTTCGAGTTTCACCTGTATATATATATATATATATATATATATATATATAAGAAATAGTGCAGAACATGCAGCATTTTACATTATAATGTTCCTTTGTTTAAAATATTTTAAAGTCCCCCTGTGGTGAAAATCCAGCTTTTAATCCTATGTTACACCAAAACATTATTTAATTCTTCCAAACTTTTGACCGGTAATATATACAGCTTTGCATGAGAAAAAGACCAAAATTCCAGTCTCAACTTAAAGTCAAGAAAACCAAGCTTTTAATGTTGTTTATGTGTCTATGTGGTGTTTTTAATACGCTTTAAGACACACCATGTGTAAGTTCATAAGTCGACAGCATTGCTGAGTATTTCCTCCTTAAAACTGCAGTGAACCAAAGACAGTCTCAAAAACACGGTGTGAAATCGCTGGTGTTTCTGACGTCACAAACGACCTTGTAACCAATCAGATCAACGTGTGATCGTGAGTGAGTGGAGGCGGGGCTCATTTGCATATTCATAGAACCGCGCATACTAAATGAGGCAAAGGTGTCGAGTTAAATTCAAGATATTTTTAAGGCATGACAAAAAAGTTATACAATGAATTAAAAGAGTAAAAAAGTAGATAATAAGATAATAAAAAAACACCGGTGCATCATATCTTTCAAAACTCCCAGTTTTATCAACAAAGCGATAATAAAACTAAAATAACGCGGGCTCTTAAACATTTCTCAAGAGCACTTTGAAGATCAATCACCTTTTCATACCTGGATAACCTTAGTCGATTAAAACCACCAAAGTTTCCACAAATCAAAAGGAAATAGACGTGCATTAAATAGGATGCACCCATCACTGTCTGACCAGCCCAGAAGGGAACTAGAGCAATCAGTTCTGTGTGCAATTAATCATTGTGAGCCCGACAAACTGCTACAATCTCAGGCACTTATAGAGGCAGAGACCACAGTAATTATGACAAGGCAGGGCGATATAATAGTCGACAAAGCCTGCCTTCACTCCCATTAGGAAGGGAGGGACAGATCCCTTCTGAACACATCAGCAGCAGCGAGGAGATAAGCGGCTCGTGTGTGTAGCTGAGACAGAGAGAGAGTACAAAGGGAGAAGGAGACAGCGTCAAACGCTGACCTATAAAGAGGCTCGAGGATGTGGGTGGAGACGACTGGAGTTAATTCCCACCACACCTCACACTCTTTCTGTTTCGGCATTCAACGCTGATTAAAAACGAGAACGAGCTGTGAGAACACATCCAGCCGAGGCTGCCACGGATGGGTTTTTAAAATGCAAAAAAAAACTATTTCTAAACATTTTGTCTGTTTTTTTCTCCACCAGTGAAAATAGTTCCGAATTTATCCAAAACTATTAACTGAGTCACGGAGAAACGCACATGAATTAACGTTTTTGAATGAATCGATTGAGTGAATGATTCAATGATTCATTCACTTTGGCTGCATCTGAAATCACAAACTTCCATGTGAAAAAGATGTCTGAGTTAAAAGAGTATTGAAAATACACGACTTCCGATGGGATTCTGAAGTGTGTATATGATGGACACTTTAATATCCCATGAGGCCACAGGAGAGGATTTATGAATGACAGTGAATACTCATTTATACTCTAAAGAACATACTTTTTTTTAGCAGTTGTGTAGTAAGTAATTAAGTAATTACTTATGAATGAATCAGCGTTTTAAGGAATTATTTCAGTGAGTGACTCACTCATAAAGACAATGGCTTAATCCAAGACCTGATTTATTTGAATAAGTAATTAGGTAATCAGCATATTGATTTATGAAAGATCATGAATTTTTAGAATTGTTCAGAAATATTCTAATATGCTGATTCGCTGCCTACATTTCTGATTATTATCAATGTTGAAAAAAAGTTGTGATGCTTCATAAACCATGATGCTTTTTTCCTTTGATGAAGAGAAAGTTCAAAGGAACAACATTTATTTGAAATCGAATCTTTTGTAACTTTATAAATGTCTTTACTGTTAATTTTGATCAATGCATCCTTGCTTATAAACTTACTCACTTTGAACTAAGTAAACTAAGAAAAAGTAAGTAAACTTACTTACAAACTTTGAACATTTGAAATGAATAATTCACACATTTTCAAGGAAACAATAATTCAGACAATAGTACAGCACTACCGGATAACATTATCCAAAGTGACCTAAGAGGAAAAGGAACTGAGGATGAGCAAACAGAGGATGAGCAAGTTATTCAATTTTGATTAAAAAGACAAAGACAAACTATTTTCTTCTTCTTTGGAATAACACACACAGATTAATCATTCATGATAAGATCGGGAACATACATTAAGAAAGTAAACAAGAGCATAAATGCTCTTCATTTGTGTGTCATGTTCCCAGCCAACAAAAATATCTTCTAAAAATGGCATACTGTTCAAATTAAGTTATGAAACCGTCATTGAACTGAATGTTCTCTGAAGCATCAGCTTTAAAAATATAAATTTTATATAATTATCTTATAAATATTTTTTCTTGGTTATGCAAACGTTGAGGGAACATTCCATTTCATCATTCTTCAAACATTATGAAAACGTTACTTTTGAGTGTTCTCTGAACATTCTGAAACAAGTTGTAACATTTAAATAATGTTAGACGAACATCCAACTAAATTGTTTCAGATCAAAAATATTCCATTAATAATAATAATGAGAACATTATTAAAGACTTGTTTCATAAACCTGAAACCTAGGAAGGAGGAACACACTTCTACATGATGAATTATTGAGTAAAACACTTTTTAAACCAACTGTCTGGTTCATAATATAGAGTTAGTTATTGTTTGTTTTATTAAAATGTCCTTATTATTTGCATTCCCCCACTGTACAAAAAAAAGTTGCTGCCTTAAATTTTTAAGTGCAATCAACTTTGATGTTTAAGTCATTTCAACTTAAATTACATTGAAATGACTTAAAAAATCTGTAAATCTTGTGTAAACTTAAAAAAAGTTCAATAAGTAGTTTATTATTATTTTTTTTTTACAGTGCACTAAACTTGGATTTGGAGACGTATTTTCACGAACTGTCCTCTGTTTTGTGCATACGCTTCCCTGATTCCCCAAACAAAACCAACAAGCATCTCACATCGATTTCAAACTCGTTTGTTCTTGATTCCTCACGGATGCATGAGGTCCGGGAAGACCCTTTAGGAAAGCAAGCCATTCTTCTCTGCGTCTGGATTGGGACCCTTGAGATTGATGATGGTGTGTTTGAATGTGTCACATTGTTAGCGCTCCTGTCGTGTTGTGACAGCCAGTACACGTGTGGGCTGGATGCCATGCCGTTTCAGTGCGGTGTGTGTGTGTGTGTGTGGATTGAGAGCTGGAGGATGATCTTGAGAGTCCGGCGGGCAGCTGGAAGCGGTTATTTGCCTCATGGGCATCAGGACTGGCACAGTGTTGTTGTGCACCAGCTGGGACTAGAACGACAGAACGGGCAGTTTTCTGCTGCAACATCACATTAGCAGAGAGAAATTTGTAAAACAACATTGATTGGGTTGTTTGACAGCTTATATAGCAGATTGCCAATTCATTCACGCATTTACATGCTTAAAGTCCCCCTGTAGTCAATAATAGTATCCCATAAAATTACATATTTTATGTCTTCAAATAGCTTGAATGTAATTTTGCCTCATTTAGTAAATGAGCCCCGCCTCCACTCACTCCCTCACTCAGAGATCCACTGGTTGACGATCACACGTTGATCTGATTGGTTACAAGGTCGTTTGTGACGTCAGAAACACAGATTTCACACCGTGTTTTTGAGACTGTCTTTGGTTCACGGCAGTTTTAAGCAGAAAATACTCAGCAATGCTGTCGACTTATGAACTTACACATGGTTTGTGTTAAAGCATTAAAAACACCACATAGACACATAAACAACATTAAAAGCTTGGTTTTCTTTACTTTAAGTTGAGACTGGAATTTTGGTCTTTTTCTCATGCAAAGCTGTATATATTACCGGTCAAAAGTTTGGAAGAATTAAAAAATGTTTTGGGTAACATATAGGATATGTTTTTAGGATAATGCTATGTTTAACCTGCAGGCAAATCTGATCGTTTCAGGCAGACTGTCTGCATTGCAAGTGATCAAATAAGATTTGTGTGTCCTGACATTAACCAGCCTATCTGCATGGGTTGGTAATGGTGAAGGCGTTTACGGAGGTGCATCATCTCTCTCTCCAAACCAGCGTCCGTGCAGAACACAGGAAAATGCCAACATCTTTGGACTTCTCATTTGAACACCAGGAATACTTCTGGTGTTAAGAGTTACACAAAAGACTATTTGAAATCGGATTTGAGCAGCCAGAGCGTCCAGACCGAGACTAATCTGATTGGAATCGCATTTCACATCTAAATGTGGTTTAAATCAGATCTGCAGGGGGATACAATCTGATTTCATGTGTTTTTTTTGCTGTCCAGGATTTTAAAAACCCATCCGAATAAATTCTGGAAAAAAAGAGTTTTGTTAGCAGTCTGAACATAGCCTTAAAGCCATATACTGTATATATAAAACAGTTATTTTCGGGTGAACAATGTATTAATTAACTTCAGACTGGATTCTGAAAGACGCTGACAGAAGTTTCGTGCCTCTAAAAAGTGCTTTCGATCTGAATGTTGGAAAACACACATTTGTCCCAGCCTCTAGAACGCAACTGAATGCTTTCATACTTGAAAAACCCTGGAAAACTACTTTTAAACAGGAAATGACGGAATATTTACGTACATATTTACAACGGGTCTCTTCGCACAAGATTATTAGGCTGAGGTATTTTTTCTGGTCCTTTAATCTTTACTGACATTGTCTGTAATGATTACTGAGATGCACATTCAGACGGGACTAAAACCACTGAGAAGCTCTGGAAATAATGACTTTACCCCTCCTTTAACATGTTAAACTAATCCAGTCCGAATAGGGCTTTATATAGATGTAATCTGACTCTATTTGCAAGTTGGTTTTCCATTGACCTGACATGGGAAAAGAAAAAAGTCTTTTGTTTTAGTCACTGAACTTCCAAGCAGTGAAGGCACCTTGATTCCAGCACACTATCGGACACAAGTGTGGGAAATGGGAATGTGTGCAATTTCCTGTGGTTATGATTGGAACTAGGCCAGAAAGGTCACAACTGCACAGACTTGTCTCGAGAAAAAGAGAAAGGGGCAGGGTGTGTCAGTGATGACACACATCAGATTCTTCCTCCAGAACACCTGTTCACACACACACACACACACACACACACACACACACACACACACACACACACACACACACACACACACACACACACACGCGCGCGCGCACACACACACAGGCGTACACACGCACAAACACGCACACACACGCGCACACACACGCATGCACACACACCACACGCACACACACGCAAAACAGTACTTGAATTTATGTGGTTTAATGTCCACATGAATCATTTAAGACATTTATTTTTGTTGCACATTTTGGTAACACTTTACTTGAAGGGGTGTGCATAAGACTGACATGACACCGTCATAATCATGACATGTGTCAATATGAAGGAGGTCTTATGCATGTTTATGACAACTGCCATTAAGTGTCATTCGCTCAATTATGACATTTTTTATGCAAATATGACATTGTGTGAGATGTCTTTGTTATGACAACCTTTACATTACCAAGACAACACAACCTGTCATAAATATGTCATAAACATGACATAGCAGATTAATGATCAAACTTAAGAAACCACTTAGCTTTATGGGTTAACATGTCATTAAACTGTCATGTGGTTGGTTTTGACATTAGCTGTCATGAAGCCATTATGACATTTTAATGACAAATTACATTTGTACCACTGTAGTTGAGGTCAAGAAAAACATTCATGACACAGTTATAATGGCTTCATGACAGCCAATGTCAAAACCAACCACCTGACAGTTTAATGAAATGTTAACTCATAAGGCTAAGTGGTTTCTTAAGTTTGATAATTAATCTGCTATGTCATGTTTATGACAATTCATGTTGTCTTGGTAATGTCAAGTTGTCATGACAAAGACACTGACAGGTTATAATGTATTGGTTTATGTCAAGTTGTCATAAAGACATCTCAAATAATGTCATATTTGCATTAAAAATGTCATAATTGAGCGAATGACACTTAATGACAGTTGTCACAAACATGCATAAGACCTTCATATTTATGACATCTGCCATGTCATGATTATGAAGGTGTCATGTCAGTCTTATGCACACCCCTTCAAGTAAAGTGTTACCCAAATGGTCTGCAAATTTTGGTTTAATTGATTAATTACTTGTTAGAAAGCATAATTTGTTGATTTAAATTCAACATAATGGAATACATTTTTGTGTAAAGTAGAATACAAGTGCTTCTGATTTATTCCTTAATTTTTGTGTATCATCATTACCATAATTTCGGCTATACATTCTATTATACTTTGCACAAGCATTTTCATAGTAATTCTTACAGATTTAACTTCCTTACCCGAGCAAAAGCTCAATTCTTCACACACGGGTGATCATGACAAAAGCTGTTCTAAAACCCAACACAACCAGACATTAAACACTTTTAAGTTTCCTCCCTTTCTCATCTTGCAAAAACACATCAAATAATAAGATTTAATTTCATAATTTGATGTCCCCATCAAGTCACAACCAAAGCATGCTGGGAACTGCAGATGCAATGCAACAAAAGTGATTCATGCCTCAAACACACGATTAAGTAAACTTCCATCGTAACTGGATTGAACATAATGGACTAAAATTGATGCAAAATGATGAATAATTGTTGCATTAACTCACTTTAAGTGATTAAAATAAATTTGAGCGCTCCCATGATTTCAGCAGAAATGCAAAAAGCAGAACTAAAGACGTAACTGGAACATAAATTGTATTCAGAAACTGCTAGCAAAGCAAATTGTAAACATTGAAGGCCAACTTCCTCAGCAACCCATGAAAATAATGTTGTTGCTGCCTTCATGGCCCGTGTGTCGAGAGCTGGTGGCTTTCTGCGATGCAACTGTGCAAGAAAGTGTTTGTTTTGGTGTGTGAATGATAAAGACACACTGTGTCCGAGTGAATGAAGCGCAGTAGCTGTTGGTCAAGGGAGTGAAAAAGTGATGAAGTGTGAAAGAGAGGAAATAATGAGAATGCAGAGCGAGTGAATGGGGCAGGAACACGGACTGGACTTCATTAGTGACCGAAGCTTTAATGTGCAGGATCACTGTAGCCTTAGGTGTTCGACGGCCCGCTGTGTGTGAAGAACACCACACATGCCCTCGACTGGGACTGACACACACACACACACACGTCAGAGAAGACACATACAGACTATCAGAAGTGCATTCAAAAACTCTGGTTATCTGATATTTAATGATGTTCTTAAAACATAAGTACAAAACATTTTTTATGTGACTAACTTGTTTTGGAAGATACGGACAAACGTTCTTCCCGGAATATTAATAGAATGTTCATTCAAAGTTTTTTTTATTTATTTAAATGTAACTACTTGTTTCAGAATGTTCAGAGAACATTCGAAAGTTTGTTTGCAAAATGGAATGTTCATTTAAAGTTCACATAGCCAAGAATTTTTTTTTTTTAACTGGATGTTTTGAACGTTCAGAAATAATGTTTTCAGAACTTAACATTAGCAAACCGTTCTTAGAACCTATTTTTGTTGGTACCAGCTCACTGTATCGAGGTGTATGATAAATTTACATTGATACATTTAGAAGCTTTAATCTAGCGAGTTTAATTTTATAGGGATATATTGTAATTCATGTTCACACTGACTTGAATGAATAAATCAGATTGTTTCAAACTGTTTTTTAGATTTTGAAATATATTGATATTTACTCCAGTCATTCAGACAACATAATCTTATTCATATAATAACATGAATTAAATGCAAGAGCCATTTTTTTCTGGTCTTTCTATCTAAAATACTATTTATTTAAAATTAAATAATCTAAAAATCCCAAACAGTCACAAATAAATACTTAAACTTATAATATTACCCTCTAAAACTGTAATCTCATCAGATCGGTGGCCTTGTTAAACTAAATATGATAGGCTACAGTCTGATTTCATCATTAACATAAAAGCCGTAAAAATAGTGCGTCTTAAAGGTCAGATTAAAAAAAATAATGAGTAATGTGTAATGTGAGAAAATAACGGGCCATCAATAATGGCAGGTGTTCATGATTATTCCTCCACACTTGCCTGGCATGAAGTGTCCCAGAAGGCTAATAATCATAATATATATATATATATATATATATATATATATATATATACAGTGTACTTATTGTGTTCATGTTGTATTGTAAAAATTTTGCTGCTATTGAGATGTGATACGGGTAAGGTTAGGGACAGGTGTGTGTTATACGGGTAAGGTTAGGGACAGGTGTGTGTTATACGGGTAAGGTTAGGGACAGGTGTGTGTTATACGGGTAAGGATAGGGACAGGTGTGGTGATACGGGTAAGGATAGGGACAGGTGTGTGTGATACGGGTAAGGTTAGGGACAGGTGTGTGTGATACGGGTAAGGTTAGGGACAGGTGTGGTGATACGGGTAAGGATAGGGACAGGTGTGTGTGATACGGGTAAGGTTAGGGACAGGTGTGTGTGATACGGGTAAGGATAGGGACAGGTGTGTGTGATACGGGTAAGGATAGGGACAGGTGTGTGTGATACGGGTAAGGTTAGGGACAGGTGTGTGTGATACGGGTAAGGATAGGGACAGGTGTGTGTGATACGGGTAAGGATAGGGACAGGTGTGTGTGATACGGGTAAGGTTAGGGACAGGTGTGTGTGATACGGGTAAGGATAGGGACAGGTGTGTGTGATACGGGTAAGGTTAGGGACGGGTGTGTGTGATACGGGTAAGGTTAGGGACAGGTGTGTGTGAAACGGGTAAGGTTAGGGACAGGTGTGTGTGAAACGGGTAAGGTTAGGGACAGGTGTGTGTTATACGGGTAAGGTTAGGGACAGGTGTGTGTGATACGGGTAAGGTTAGGGACGGGTGTGTGTGATACGGGTAAGGTTAGGGACAGGTGTGTGTGAAACGGGTAAGGTTAGGGACAGGTGTGTGTGATACGGGTAAGGTTAGGGACAGGTGTGTGTGATACGGGTAAGGTTAGGGACAGGTGTGTGTGATACGGGTAAGGTTAGGGACAGGTGTGTGTGATACGGGTAAGGTTAGGGACAGGTGTGTGTGAAACGGGTAAGGATAGGGACAGGTGTGTGTGAAACGGGTAAGGTTAGGGACAGGTGTGTGTTATACGGGTAAGGTTAGGGACAGGTGTGTGTGATACGGGTAAGGTTAGGGACGGGTGTGTGTGATACGGGTAAGGTTAGGGACGGGTGTGTGTGATACGGGTAAGGTTAGGGACAGGTGTGTGTGAAACGGGTAAGGTTAGGGACAGGTGTGTGTTATACGGGTAAGGATAGGGACAGGTGTGTGTGATACGGGTAAGGTTAGGGACAGGTGTGTGTTATACGGGTAAGGTTAGGGACAGGTGTGGTGATACGGGTAAGGTTAGGGACAGGTGTGTGTTATACGGGTAAGGTTAGGGACAGGTGTGTGTTATACGGGTAAGGATAGGGACAGGTGTGTGTGAAACGGGTAAGGATAGGGACAGGTGTGTGTTATACGGGTAAGGTTAGGGACAGGTGTGGTGATACGGGTAAGGTTAGGGACAGGTGTGTGTTATACGGGTAAGGTTAGGGACAGGTGTGTGTGAAACGGGTAAGGATAGGGACAGGTGTGTGTGAAACGGGTAAGGATAGGGACAGGTGTGTGTTATACGGGTAAGGTTAGGGACAGGTGTGGTGATACGGGTAAGGTTAGGGACAGGTGTGTGTTATACGGGTAAGGTTAGGGACAGGTGTGTGTGAAACGGGTAAGGATAGGGACAGGTGTGTGTTATACGGGTAAGGTTAGGGACAGGTGTGGTGATACGGGTAAGGTTAGGGACAGGTGTGGTGATATGGGTAAGGTTAGGGACAGGTGTGTGTTATACGGGTAAGGATAGGGACAGGTGTGTGTGATACGGGTAAGGTTAGGGACAGGTGTGTGTGATACGGGTAAGGTTAGGGACAGGTGTGTGTTATACGGGTAAGGATAGGGACAGGTGTGTGTGATACGGGTAAGGTTAGGGACGGGTGTGTGTGATACGGGTAAGGTTAGGGACAGGTGTGTGTGAAACGGGTAAGGTTAGGGACAGGTGTGTGTTATACGGGTAAGGTTAGGGACAGGTGTGTGTGATACGGGTAAGGTTAGGGACGGGTGTGTGTGATACGGGTAAGGTTAGGGACGGGTGTGTGTGAAACGGGTAAGGTTAGGGACAGGTGTGTGTGATACGGGTAAGGTTAGGGACAGGTGTGTGTTATACAGGTAAGGATAGGGACAGGTGTGTGTGATACGGGTAAGGATAGGGACAGGTGTGTGTGATACGGGTAAGGTTAGGGACAGGTGTGTGTGATACGGGTAAGGTTAGGGACAGGTGTGTGTGATACGGGTAAGGTTAGGGACAGGTGTGTGTGATACGGGTAAGGATAGGGACAGGTGTGTGTGATACGGGTAAGGTTAGGGACAGGTGTGTGTTATACGGGTAAGGATAGGGACAGGTGTGTGTGAAACGGGTAAGGATAGGGACAGGTGTGTGTTATACGGGTAAGGTTAGGGACAGGTGTGGTGATACGGGTAAGGTTAGGGACAGGTGTGTGTTATACGGGTAAGGTTAGGGACAGGTGTGTGTGAAACGGGTAAGGTTAGGGACAGGTGTGTGTGAAACGGGTAAGGATAGGGACAGGTGTGTGTTATACGGGTAAGGTTAGGGACAGGTGTGGTGATACGGGTAAGGTTAGGGACAGGTGTGTGTTATACGGGTAAGGTTAGGGACAGGTGTGTGTGAAACGGGTAAGGATAGGGACAGGTGTGTGTGATACGGGTAAGGTTAGGGACAGGTGTGTGTGATACGGGTAAGGATAGGGACAGGTGTGATATGGGTTGGTATAAGGGTGGGTTAGGGTGTAAGGCAAGGGTCAACTGTAATTACAAATGTAATTTCATAAATTACAGCTGTAATTACATGATGGTATTTTTTAAAGTATAAGTACAATGTAAAAACATGTATGTACACAATAAGTCCATTGTATCAAATGATTAATTTCAATGTAAGTACATAGTACTTAAAGCCACTTAATATAAAGTGGGACCATATATATATATATATTGCCTATGTATGCTGTGGACCTGTGGTGGAGAGCGAAGGCTGACACATTATATTTGAGTGTGCATTTATAGATATACAGAGACTGCTGAATTTTAAAAGTCGTGACAGAGACGGTGAGATTGAGGGAAGACGCACGCGTGCAAGCATCAGGAGCAGAGAGAAGGGTTTTACATAGACAGATATGGAAACACCTCAGAAATAGATATGAGAGGACTGAGCAAGTGCAAATGCAGTCAAGAATATGAGGGAAAAGAGCACGAGAGAGAGAGAGAGAGAGAGAGAGAGAGAGAGAGAGAGAGAGAGAGAGAGAGATGTAAAATGCTGAGAATGTCTCAGGTAGAGTTGCTGGAGAGAGGGATTGAGGAGGAGTGATGTGCTGTCATATCTCTCCGTCTGTTCATCTCTCACTCTTTCCTCACCGTCAGCAGCAGAACAAAGTGTGTGTGTGTGTGATGGCGTTCTCACCGCTGCATTGTGTATGTGTGTGTAAGACACAGCCCAGTCAATATCAATAACGTCCCGGTGAAAACACAACAGCACTTCTCTTTCAAAAACACTCTCATCCACTTTCCTCATCGTTTACTGTAATTAATTAAGCAATAGCGTGCAACGGAACCCGCTCACTTTTTTCCCTTCATTTCTCGCATAGTGATTTAACAAAAGTCTTGGATAACGCTCATGAATCAAGGCAACAAGCTCTGGGGAGAATCATAACATTACTAACTTTGATTTGAAGCAAAAAAAGGACAAAAAGAAAGGGACAAGACTATGTACGATTTAGATTCAGTGAGGGAAAGAACTACAATCCAATGAAGCATTGCAATGACATATTCAAATTAAAAATGATGGGGAAATATGTATATATATGAACAATATACTTTAAAGGAACACTCCACTTTCTTTGGAAATAGGCTCATTTTCCAGCTCTCCTAGAGTTAAACAGTTTTACCGTTTTATAATCCATTCAGCCGATCTCCGGGTCTGACGGTAGCACTTTTAGCATAGCTTAGCATAGATCATGGAATCTGATTAGACCGTTAGCATCTCTCTCAAAAAAATGACTAAAGAGTTTCTATATTTTTCCTATTTAAAACTTGTCTCTTCTGTAGTTACATCGTGAACTAAGACCGACGGAAAATTAAAATTTGTGATTTTATAGGCCGATAAGGGCTAGCAACTATACTGAGCAGGCGCAATGATATACGCAGATAATAGGGTTTTACTCTATTAATAGGGTTTTAACTGTTTAACTCTAGGGGAGTTGGAAAATGAGCCTATTTCCAAAAAAAAGTGGAGTGTTCCTCTAAGTTTATTGGAAAATATACATATGTAATATAAATAAGCGTAGGAAAATCAACTCGATAAAGTCATTGGCAGTGCTTCATGGGAGTGTGTGGAGCTAAAGAGCTCTTCTGGCGTGTTTTGCTTATCACGACTCTCTGATTGGTGGAATTTTCTGTACAGCATCATGGGTAATGTAGTTTTCCCACCAGGAATTCTGCCATTAACCCGATTGTTTGAAAGATATTAGGCTGACGGCGTCACCAGAAGCAAATGCCATCAATTAACAACCTCGTTGCTCACAGTAGGTTTTTCTATAAAGGTTTATAAGTTATTGTTACAAATCTATTTCCTTGATTGAAAATGATTGAAGTTTTTAACTTCTGGAAGCGACTGCTGCACTTAAATAAAGACCATATAGACATGATCACCTAATAAAGAGCTATTGGTTAAGCATCTTATTCACATAGCTTGTGCGTTCAATAAGACACAAAGAATAACCTTGTTATATTAATATGTTTATTTGAATATTAACATGTTCATAATGAGTAGGCACACTATATGGAAAGACGGGCTCTGATAGTTTAGTCTGCATGCCTGTCAAATTAAAAACATAACAAATGAACAAGAACAATAGAAAACATGCTCGCACAGTGTCAAAAAATAATTTACGGGTGTAAATAATATTATTCAGATTAATGCAAACAGCTTTATGAATTTACATGGGTGTGTTGTAAGTGAATATAGTGAATGCATCAATATAGCAATACTGCAAGAAAATAAACATATAGGCTACTTATGTTAGCGTATCCATGAGTAGTTTGTGCAGTTTGAGGCTAACGTTCACTTGATTTGTGTGCATCTCGTTCAGAGCTAATAAAAGCTCACATCAACAACTTCAGTGCATAATAATCCACAACGTGTGTTTATATTATTTCAGATTAAACTAGAGGGAAGCGCATCTAACATCAGTCTTATTCTCTTCCTCAAAGAAGTTTTGGAGTCTATGTGGATCTAAAGGCAAATCTCACAGATAGGGAATGTTTATTCATGAATTATCCTTGGACATTTGTGCATTAGTTATGATTAATTTGTTTTTCCAAGGTCTAGCGTCTTGAAGATCAAAAAGTATCCTTAGTGTTTGCCTTTTTTGTTACTTGAAGACTCTAATGAGAACGACTGAATCATTTTTTTTTATCCTAACATATCAAAAATCATTATATATATTTTAAAGTATAAGAACTAAGTGTCTTTTTTATGTGATTATCAAAGAGTTTTAGTATTGTACAGCTCTAGTATATGCTATAAAATGTAATCTTTAAAAAAAATCTAATAATTCCTATGCACTTTTAAATAACAAAAACGGCCTAAGGCGAACTAAGAGTCTGAATCGACAATATGATGTTATTGAGTTTTTGCTGAACATGTTGAATTGACTTGAACTCTACGGTTAATGTACCATGAGATGGTCTCATAAAGTTCAAATCAAAAACAACCCCCTCGTGGGTGAACATCTCTCCATCTCATAATCTAATCCACACGAAAAGACCTCAAACTCTCCTTCGGTGTCTTTTAGAGCTGATTTAGAGTCGCTCGTTTCATTTTTTCCACTTCCTACTGTGGCTCATCAAGACAAACTCATTTTGAAACACATTGTCTAATGATATCTCTACTAGTTTAGCAGCTATAAATTTCGGTTTTCACCCTCTCAGCCCTTCACAGGTTCCCTCGGTCCTCGAAGCCCTCTCGAAGGAAAAGGCCCACAAAGGCATGAAATGGTAGCTAGTTTTTAATTGGAACATGCTTTTCTTCAGATTCCCAGTATTGACTCCATCCTGCGAGCCAGACAAGAGCCAATATGAGATCTAATCGACGAGGTCTAATCGATACCACTCAATTTTTGGATCTCGAAAGCGTCTTGTAAGGCAGACCTTCCATCATAGGCATGGCCGGACAGCATGTAAGCTATTACTGTAGCCCTCAAAACACCTCTGGTTAATCAATGTCGGGTCTGCGCTGTCATGGATCTGTGTTGGCGCCCGTGTCGAGGCCTTTGAGGAAGCTGTGGGATATTGCGGAGTCATGCTAGAATCGAGGCAAGTCTCTCAGTGGTGAGAAGTTTGTTGACGCCGGAGGCTCTGGTTTGATACAAAGGTGACAATGATCAAAGGGTACAAAGACACAGTTCGTTTGATTCAGAACTTGCATGTGCTTCCAGGTTAAAAATGTAACAGTGAATGGCCATGTGGTATTAACAGTGATGCCTTTGTGAGGATCTCTATTCAAAAAGATACAGTGAATGGGAAGGTTTTTCTCCAAAATAATGCTCAGTCACGCTTATACATGTTTTAATAATGCCTATTTTCTTCCTTTCCTTGTCTTTCCCAATGGCAGGATGAGACTTCACAGAGGCATATCCTCTATTTTCTTTCTCATTTCTCCATTTCTCAGTCCTTCTAGTTTCACAGCTTCAAGCTCAGTTGCTTCATCCTTCCTTCTAATTGAATTCCACCATGAGTCAAACTCCAAGATTGGCTCCAGATCAAGAGATGATGGTATAATGCATTTGGTCCGGCAATGAAAGAAGGATTGGTGGTGAAACGCAGATCCCTGTGGAAGGGTGGGCTTGTCTTTTTAAGAGACCTGGTCCCAGTCACAGTGCACTTCAGTCGACGGGATACGTAATAACGGGCCCTTGCTTTTGATGGATGACGAGGGAATTCAAGCTTAGGGACATACAGAGACAAAGAGACAACTAACCAAGCAAGTCGACCAGACGTCTTACATTATACTAAGAGACGGCAGACACACAAGAGAGAGAGAGAGGAAGAGACAAGTATTCAGACGTGCAAAGGGTGGAGTCCTCATGTCACTATTGTAGGTTTACATGTGAAGAGATAGATAGAAAGATAGCTTGTTTATTTATCTAGGCAGATAGATGGATAGATAGATGATAGATAGATGGATAGACAAATAGATAGATGATGGATAGATAGATAGATAGATAGATAGATGGATGGATAGATGGATGGATGGATAGATAGATGACAAACAGAAAAATAGATAGATAGATGACAGATAGATGATAGATAGATAGATGACAGATGGATGGATGGATAGATAGATGACAGATAGATGGATAGATAGACAGATAGATGGATGGATGGATGGATGGATGGATGGATGGATGGATGGATGGATGGATGGATAGATGACAGATAGATAGATGACAGATAGATAGATAGATGGATAGATGACAGATAGATAGATGGATAGATGACAGATAGATAGATGGATAGATGACAGATAGATAGATGGATAGATGGATAGATGACAGATAGATGGATAGATGACAGATAGATAGATGACAGATAGATAGATGGATAGATAGATAGATGACAGATAGATAGATGGATAGATGGATAGATGACAGATAGACAGAGAGATAGATGGATGGATGGACAGATAGATAGATGACAGATAGATAGATAGATGATAGATGGATAGATGGATAGATGGATAGATAGATAGATGGATAGATAGATAGGTTTGCTAACAGGCTGTGTGCTGAGCGCTGGCAGGAATAGAGTTTAAAGTGCTACACTTCAGAATTACATACAACAAACAACACAATTCAGCAGCAAATCTTTCACATTGTCCAAAAGTGAACATCAATAGTCCAGACGATTCTTCGAGGTTGTATGTGCTGTAAAGAACTGAAGATCAGTTTTGATCCGAGGGAGGTATAGATCCGCTGGAGAGAGAGTAAGGAAGACAGCGGTGTGTGAAAGTGGACGTTGTGGAAGATGGAGCGGGAACGCCGGATCTCCGGGAACGCTCGAGTTACGGCGAACTCTCCAGAGACGCTGAAAACACAGAGCAGAGAAAAGACGAAAATAAGAGAGGATCACAAACACAAACAACAGAGAGGAAATTAATAAAGAGAAATTATAGAGGAGATACTGAGAATGAGATATCTTTATTGCAATACTTGGACCAAAAATATGTGGACATCCCCTTTAATTAACAGCTTTGGCTGGACTCCATAGATCCAGTGAAGACAAAACAGAGGCTCTGTTCAGTTCACTGACACAGCGCGGTCAATAAAGAAATGATTTATAGAGTCTCGAGTAAAGAACTCGTCTGGCCTGCATTAAAGGCACCAGCTGGATGTGAAAAGGTTGGGTGTAAGATCTGTGCTGGGCTTTACTACAAAAAGAAAGTGAAGCCACCACACCATCTGATTTTAATGCGTTAACGTTACCTAATTAATCTTGTTTTTATATCTGAACTCCCTGTGCATTCTTACAATGCAAACGTCCTAATCAGGGCTTGACATTAACCTTTTTTTTTGCTCTCCAGCCATTTGGCTAGTGGTTCTCCAAAGTTATGAGCCACTCAGCATTTTCACTGGCCACAATTTTGACATCTATACCATGGGGAAAAACTGCCATATAGATATTTTAATAGTATCTCATATTTTGGCAGCAGGAATATTAGGCTGCTGTCACTTTAAGAGCTGACGCACGGATCCATTACACTGTTACACATGCATTTTCTTTCTCAACTGTTTACATTCATTTTAACATAACTGACTGTGTTTATGTGAATACTCACCAAGACTGGCATTTTTAACATTATTTTTGTGTGTATTTGAGTGTTTAAGCGGAATAAGCAGCGGGAAATAACTTATTTTAGTTCTGAGAGGCGGCTTTATGTGTGCGTACTTTTCACAAAATCTGCGGGAATGAGTAAAATTATGCACAATACACGCAATCCCACGCCGAAATTCAAGCCCTGTAACACCAACAATATTCATCCGGAGCAAATGAAGCGAGTGAGTGAGTGAGTGGAGGCGGGTTTGTGTGTCACTAAAAGAGAGAGAGAGAGAGAGAGAGAGAGAGAGAGAGAGAAAGAGCTTCCAAAAGTATTGGAAGCGTTTCAGATATTTCAATATTGACACATGTCGATAAATCTATATTTTTGTCAACACTACATTGCACTTAGTTTATTATTTCAGATGCCTTTTTAAAAGACTATAATTTAAAAATGTATATGTAAAATGTAAACAGCCAAAGTGGCTATAGTGACTGTGTTTCACAACACTGCTGAAATACACATGCATAATGCCAATCCTACGCGTGTACATGGTTATTTATTTAAGGTCGGGAAATGTCCCTGCTTATTAATAGTGAGAGCGAGCTACGTATACGCCTAATGCAAATGTCAAATTCTGAAGTCTGAATACAGATTTATACTTTTATAACGTATATGCAAAACTTTATTCACCTTGTAGCTTACAGTTATCCCCCTTTGTTATGTTTTTTATATTTTTTTAGTAAAGTAACTTTTCACTGGCTGTAAATGGACTTAAAGATGTGAAATATTATTCCCAAGTATACTGTCCCTCCAAGCAATGGTATTCAATTTCTACTAATAATCCCAGATACAGTGCTTAGCATAAGTGAACACACCCATGCTAAAGTTGCCTAAAAAGAGGCAATGGAGGCAAAAAAGAGGCACATTTTTGGATTTTTCCCAAGTTCTTTAATTAAAGGCATTAAGATCAATTTCCAAAAGATGATTTTTTTATTCCTCTTTTTAGTCAAAAAGTGTGTTCACTTATGCACAGCACTGTATATGTTTATATTTAATATTTCCAACATAATTACACACAGAAATTGTGTGTTAGGTCAGGAAGTGTGCAGTACACACACACACACAAAGAAGAAAATGCAACAAATTAAGTCCGTTTCAGAACAAAGCCAACGATCTACAAGTTGGAAACCGGGCTTAGACGTCTCTGATGGTGCACAGGTATTCATTTTACGCTGGACTTAAATGACATTTTGCATGAAGCCTAGTCTTAAAACCGGGTGTTCTCCGTAACCCTTCTCCTCAGCGTTGTCGAGAGCGTGGAGGGATGTACACGGTTTAAGACTAGGCTTAAAGGAACCGTATGTAAGAAATGTATTTCAATTAATCATAAAATGGCCCTGATATGTCACTAGACATTAAGAAATCATGTTCATTTCAAATACTTATATCACTGACAACAGTAGTCCGGCCAGGATATTGTCATAAAAAAATGTCTTAATGTTACGAATCCAAAAAAACCTCGTTATGATTCCGAAATACTTCGCGACAAAGTCCGAAATAAAACAAGGATGTGTATAGGAGATGCCTTTGAAAGATGGAGACGGCTGAAGCCTCGAGTCAGTGGGGGGGTACACGCTCTACAGTCATTTGAAAGTGATTGCAGTACCAGTTTTGGCCACAATCTTACATATGGCTCCTTTAATGTAAAATGTGTTTCTGCGTAAAATTAATAACTGCTGCAACCGGCCCTAGAAGTGAACCAGATTGTGACCCCTTTTCCCAACATCAGTTCCTACATGGAAACAAATTCCTACAGCCATGATCTAACATCAAGAACATCAACGCCTCGATGAAAGAGCAACAGAACTGTCCTCTGGGGAGGAATGGGAATTAAATGGGAAGTACACACTCAAAGCCCACGTGTAGAGAGAAACAGATGAACTGATATCTCCAGATGGAAAAGACAGTTAAAGACACAGAGTGCGAGAAGATAGCCGACTGGAAAAAGAGGGAGAGAAAGAAAACACAAAATGGTGGAGAATCGATAGCAGTGACGCTTTCCAGCATCCAGGAGCAGAGACTCTCTCAGAGAAGCTCATCTGACCTTTAGGAGAGGGAGACAAGGAGAACAATAAAGCCCAGAGCAAAGTACATAACTGACACATGACATCTGTGACATTCAGATGGAAATATGAGCATGAATTCACCATAAAAAAGCGTATGTAGGCTATATGAATCCCGTTGTGATATAGATTGTATTAAGCCTGCGTATCTCCCGGAGAGCACACACAGTCCAAGAACACACTGGCTTCTGGGTACAGAGAGCAGATCTAGCATTTGAAATTCATTATCATGGGGTATCCTGACAAGCTGTCAGCGCGGCGAACACAAGCTCTCCATCCGAGCGCTGATGTTGAGGAGCGGGGAGTGAGAGGCGGCTCTGGAGGCTCAGCGCAGACACACACACGCACGCTTTTGTGTTTGTTTGTTGCAAATCAAGGTCAGGAATTTTACTTCAATTTGCCAAGGACTGCTGACACGCTGCACAGAGACAGGTACATATTTAGACTCACAACGGAACACACACACACACATATGCACACACACCCACACGCACGCACTCTCTCACACACACACACACACACACACACACCCGCACGCACGCACGCACTCTCACACACACACACACACACACACGCGCATGTATGCACACACACACGCATGCACGCACTCTGTCACACACACAGACACACGCACGTATGCACACACACGCACACACATGCATGTATGCACGTATGCACACACACATGCATGCACTCTCACACACGCGCGCACATATGCACGCGCACACACACACACACGCGCGCACATATGCACACACACACACACACACATGCATGCACGCACACACGCACGCACGCACGCACTCTCTCTCACACACAATCCTTTTTATACTGTACAAACCGTATATCTCTACTTTTACACTAACCTGACCCCTAAACCTACCCAAAACTTTCTGCATTTTAATTTTTTTTTAAAAACATTTAATTACTTTATTTTTATACCAGATTTACAAATGAGGACGTCCGTAAAGGAGGTTTCTGTCAGGTTTTGGTCACTTTTGGGTACAAATATGTCCCCAAAATATAGTTAAGTAGGCACACGCACACACACACACACACACACGCACGCACGCACGCACACACACACGCACACACACACACACACGCACAAAACCATCTCAACATCTAACTAGACAAAGGGTGCTGCACTACGGCTATCAACATCATAGAAAAAAAAGAATTCAATTTATGTACATCTTTACTAATTGCTACCGTGATTTTAAAGTGATTCTTCAAAATGAAATAAC
>JAULUF010000022.1:41885000-41910000 GCA_031834385.1 Semotilus atromaculatus
AAGGTTTTGGCACTTGCTGTGTGAACACACACACACACAGACAAAAATCATGGACATGATTCGAACAGGTTAAATGGTCCTGAATAAAATAGTCATCAAATTGTTTAGGTTATCACTTTGATTTTCTTGCAGTTTTAGAGTAAAACGTGTTTTTGAATATATATATATATATATATATATATATATATATATATGTATATATATATATAAATTTAAAATAGTATTTTTGTGGGTTTTTTAAATGCACTTTTTTACACTTTATTTTTACTTCAGCAATAATCTGCCAAGTGTCATCTTTGAAAAGAGATCTTAATTCTGTGCTCTAAATAGATTATACATACAGCTTAAAAATATATATATATTTTTTTTTTACCATAAAATCCCCTAAAAATACAAAATATGAAATAAAAAACATTATCAAACTGAAATATAGCCTACATTCATTTAATTAAAAAAAAAAATAGATTAAGTAATAGATTAGAAATAGATTAAGTAATAATAAAGGATTGTCCTACAGACTTTAAACTTGCAATGGCGTATAGATCCATCAATCATTTATTAAATAATATCATGATCAAATAGTATCCTGGGGTTCATTTTCAAGACTCAGATCTGATGAATTGTCGTGTGACTTAGACACGAACACTGCAAAAATGCGTTTCTTAATATTTTTGTCTTGTTTCCAGTCCAAATATTAAAAAATTCTTAAATCAAGATGCATTTACTAGATGAGTAAAATGACATATGATAATGTATCTTCTTTTCAGGGGAAATAAATAAAAATTAAGTGAGTTTTTGCTTAAAACAAGCTAAATGATCTGCCAATGGGGTAAAAAAAAAGAAGAAGATCTTAAATCAAACAGAAACAGGATTATTTTTCTGACCCCATTGGCAGATCATTTAGCTTGTTTTAAGCATAATTTTTTATTTATTTCACCAGAAAACAAGACATTATCTTATGGCATTTTACTACTTTAGTAAATGCATCTTGATTTAAGATTTTTTTTATATTTGGACTGGAAACAAGACAAAAATATTAAGTAAGAAAAGCATTTTTTTGCATGCATCAGCATCTGTTCTGTTCACACGTATGTATATCCGTCACATGTATATCTGTCCCACTGTACCCTGTATAGTTCAGTCTGCAGGGAAAACATGAACACTACACATGTACAGTACACAACACGCTCAACGCATCCTCCCTTGCTCACTGCAAAGACTTAAATAGGTCGTCCTGTTCTGCGGCGGCTTGTACGTTTCTTCTCTCTGCCCTGATTTCCAACAACAAACAAAAGATCACTGTATCTGAGGTGAAATAAATGGGTCTATTTATGTTGCATCTCATCTCTCTCCTCACAACAGCATCCTATGATTTACAGTGAAGGCTGGAGACAGATGAACAAAAGAGACTTTTAAAAGCTTACTGGTGGTGTTCGTATCGGGTTGGCCTTCAGAACCACCTTGACTCTTCATGACATGTATTTAACAAGGTGCTGGAAACATTCCTCAGAGATTTTGGTCCATATTGACATGAAAACATCCTTTTTGTCAGATGCACATCCATGATGTGAATCCCCCGTTCCAGAGCGTCCCAAAACTGCTCTATTGGAGTGAGATCGGGTCACTTTCAAATGAATATTCAAATTCAATATTCAAATATTGAAAATATTGGGGATATTCAAATTAATTAACCAATCATTAATACCATTGATCAGCCCTACCAAACGTAGATGTCGAACATTGTTATGTTGTTTTGATTGATACTGTGAAGCTGCTTTGATACAATCTGTATTGTGAAAAGCGCTATATAAATATACTTGACTTGACTTTCGTTTTGAGTTTAGTGAACTCATGAAACCACTCTGAGATGATTTGAGCTTTGTGACGGTGCTGGAAGAACTCAAAATTATTATTTTTTTGCCTCTTGTTAAATGTAATTAATTAAAATAAGCAAAAGTAACACGATTGTTTAATATTTTGTCACAACTTAATGTAATTGTGTTCAATCAACCTAATATATTTAAAACTGAAGTTTACTTAATTTGTGTGAAAACTACATGAATCGTTTTTGTTGACAACTAACTGGGCAGTGGATCTGTAGTTCCCAGCATGCTTTGCAAGGGACTGCATTAGGAGGGTAAATTTAGGGATTAAAGTGTTATTTTATGTGTTTTTCATTAAATGGAAAGATGTTGTTAGTTAATGTTAGTATTTAATGTTCAGTAATGTTAGAAACTTGGAGGACTTTCTGTAATGTTTTTGAATTTTGTGGTTACCATTATGCAGAAGAGTGACGACTGTGTTTAGGCTCAGTGTACAAAACATCCATTACACCTCACACATAGACCAAGTCATATCTAATATTACTTTGTAAAACGTTGTTTTAATTAAATTGAACACTAGTAGCTTCTTGCATTGGAAGTAACTGTAGAGTCAAATTAGCTAAAATTATAATGTTGGTGATATTAGGCAGGACAAAAATTCAATTAGTTAACTTGACAAAACTTTATCTAGTAGGAATGACACAATTTTTTTTAGAAGTCTTGACTAAATGAATTCAAGTTCATACAACAAGATTACAACAAATCATATCAAACAAATTAGATCTTGTTGGAACAATGTAATTCAATTTCGTGGAAAAGCTTTCCTTAATTTAATTAAGTTCGTTCAACAATTTTTTTATTTGAGTAGAAGATGGTCCACTGGGGTCATAAAGAGAAACAATACTCAGGTATACTGTGGCGTTTAAACGATGCTCAGCTGGTACTAATGGCCCAAAGTGTCGTCAAGTCTCCATTTATACAGCGCTTGTGTCCTTATACAGGACTGTTTCAAAGCAGCTTCACAGTGATAACAGGAGATTAAAGTAACAGAGATTGTTTTGGCTTTACAGCAGCTCTAGAATAAAGTTATTGTCCAGCTAAAGTTAGTTTTGATTGATTCACTTCCGTTGAATCATTAGTTATTAACTTATGGGCCGCTTACATGACACCGTTCTAACAGAAAACCCTTTATGAGATCCGACCCGTTCATTCACAACAGTGTTTAGTTCTCAAGAACACAAGCCTTGAAGAAAAAAAAAAACACACAAAAAAAGTATAAAAAATAAGAGATAAAAATATATATAAATATATACAAGTGAAACTCGAAAAATGTGAATATCCTGCAAAAGTTATAATTTTGATGATTATGGCTTAGAGCTTATGAAAACCCCAAATTCAAAATCTCAGAAAATCGGAATATTACATGAAATCGATTTAAAAAAAAGGATTTTAAATACAGAAATGTCGGCCCTGTGAAAAGTATCATCATGCTGTATATAGTTACTAAATATATTAGTTTCACCTTTTAATTTGAATTACTGAAATACATGAACTTTTGCACGATATTCGAATTTTTCGAGTTTCACCATATATATATATTTTTATTTTTTTCTGCGCAAGCTTTAAAAATGCAAACCTGTGAAAAAGCTGACGCGTGCACATGCGTATTACGTGTTTAGTCTATAGATATGCATTTTGAATATGTGCGCAGGTGTGTAGTCTTTCTTTACAAATTGACCTCAACAAATGACTTTTCTGGCCTTGAAAATGTGTAATACAGAATTATTTATTGCTTCTGAGTAGCCATGTGAGCCAACACACCATCACAGCATCCGCAGCCTGAACGGCTGATGAAGTCAGGACAGATCCATGTTTTCATGCGGTTTACATCAAATTTTGACCCTTATTTCTGAATGTTGCGGCTGAAATCAAGACTCATCAGATCAGACGTTTTCCCAATCCTCTATAGTTCAGTTTTGTATATTTCCTCTTTTTCGGACCATGTAGAGATGGTTGTGCGTAAAAATCCCAGTAGATCAGCAGTTTCTGAAATACTCAGGCCAACAACCATGACAAAGTCACTTAAATCACATTTATTCCCCACTGAACTTTAGTCTATATGTCTAAATGCATTGAGTTGCTGTCATGCGATTGGCTGATTGGATATTTGCATTAATGAGCCGTTGAACATGTGTACCTAATAAAGTGAGTGTACATATACAGTACTGTGGAAAAGTAGTATTTTCACCCAAAAAATTTTTCTAGAAAGTTATTTGTATATTTTGCTGTAGTTGGAAATATCAGTTTACATCTCCAAACATTCCTTTTACTAATGAAAGGAATTGTGATTACATGAAGAAACCTTCCAGTAAAGCTTCAGTACTGTGAAAAGACACTTGTGTAAAAATGCTGTAAAGTGAGGATGATTTCAGAAATAATGCCATAAATAGATTTTATTTGCCAATTAACTTCTATTAAAGGAACACTCAAAGCCTACACAGAAATAGGCTAATTGTCCAACTCCACTAGAGTTAAACTGTTGAGTTATAGCGTTCTTGAATCCATTCAGCTGATTGGTAATTTTTTGAGAGAGATGCTAACGGTCTAATCCGATTCAATTATCTATGCTAAGCTATGCTAAAAGTGCTATCGCCAGACCCGGAGATCGGCTGTTTTTGGATTCAAAAACGGTAAAACTGTTTAACTCTAGGGGAGTTGGAAATTGAGCCTTCTTCCAAAGAAAGTGGAGTGTTCCTTTAAGTTTATTGCAAAATATACATATATAATATAAATAAGCGTAGGAAAATCAACTCGATAAAGTCATTGGCAGTGTTTCATGGAAGTGGGTGGAGCTAAAGAGCTCTTCTGGTGTGTTTTGCTTATCATGACTCTCTGATTGGTGTAATTTTCTGTACAGCATTATGGGTAATGTAGTTTTCCCACCAGGAATTCTGCCGTTAACCCGATTGTTTTAAAGATATTAGAAGCAAATGCCATCAATTAACAACCTCGTTGCTCACAGTAAACACAACTCTAGAGGAGTTGGAAAATGAGCCTAATTTAAAAAAAAAAGGTGGAGTGTTCCTTTAAAAATCAATATTTGCATTTAAAACAGCTTTTGTCCTTGTACATAGTTTTTCAGGTAGCTTTGTTGGAAGGTTTCTTCAAGCGTCTTGGAGACGTTTCCTCAGTTCCTCAGATTTAGTTTCTTCTGTTTCTTGATGTAATCACAGAAAGACTTGATGATGGTGAGATCAGATCACACCGGCTGTTGTCAGAAAGATAAAAATCTCACTGGATTATTACAATTAATGGCAAAAGGACTGTTTGGAAATGTGGAAATGTCCTAATGACACTACAGTAAAATATACAAATAACTGGCCAAAGAAATAGCCAACGAAATTACGCATATCCTCCTCTTCCTCTCGAAACATCGCTAAGATCCACTGCTCTCTAACTACGCGATCAGCTGGTACATCTAAATCACCTGGGATATCATTTGAATCTGGTCCTGTGGCATTGTCCATAACTTCATCAATATCACTTCCTTCGCTTGAGTCACCCATGACGGATCGCTAGCACGGTGTTTAAAAATGTTGACCAAAACAATATAGACAGTCAAATAAAACTTACTGTATGTGTAGGCTTATATCGACCAATCACAAAGCATTTTACTAGTCACATGAGTTTAAAAAAAATCTTTGTCACTCACCCCAAGAATATTTCAGCCAATCACAGTGCATATAATTGGCCATGTGCCTTAAAAAAGACGACACCGCTCAAAATGACGCAGACGCGTTTGCCGGGCTTAATGGTGACTACGCACAGATGTGTGATCCGGTCTTAAAGGTAAACACACACAGATGTGTGATCCGGTCTTAAAGGTAAACACACACAGATGTGTGATCCGGTCTTAAAGGTAAACACACACAGATGTGTGATCCGGTCTTAAAGGTAAACACACACAGATGTGTGATCCGGTCTTAAAGGTAAACACACACAGATGCGTGATCCGGTCTTAAAGGTAAACACACACAGATGTGTGATCCGGTCTTAAAGGTAAACACACACAGATGTGTGATCCGGTCTTAAAGGTAAACACACACAGATGTGTGATTCGGTCTTAAAGGTAAACACACACAGATGCGTGATCCGGTCTTAAAGGTAAACACACACAGATGTGTGATCCGGTCTTAAAGGTAAACACACACAGATGTGTGATCCGGTCTTAAAGGTAAACACACACAGATGTGTGATCCGGTCTTAAAGGTAAACACACACAGATGTGTGATCCGGTCTTAAAGGTAAACACACACAGATGTGTGATTCGGTCTTAAAGGTAAACACACACAGATGCGTGATCCGGTCTTAAAGGTAAACACACACAGATGCGTGATCCGGTCTTAAAGGTAAACACACACAGATGTGTGATCCGGTCTTAAAGGTAAACACACACAGATGTGTGATCCGGTCTTAAAGGTAAACACACACAGATGCGTGATCCGGTCTTAAAGGTAAACACACACAGATGTGTGATCCGGTCTTAAAGGTAAACACACACAGATGTGTGATCCGGTCTTAAAGGTAAACACACACAGATGCGTGATCCGGTCTTAAAGGTAAACACACACAGATGTGTGATCCGGTCTTAAAGGTAAACACACACAGATGCGTGATCCGGTCTTAAAGGTAAACACACACAGATGTGTGATCCGGTCTTAAAGGTAAACACACACAGATGTGTGATCCGGTCTTAAAGGTAAACACACACAGATGTGTGATCCGGTCTTAAAGGTAAACACACACAGATGTGTGATCCGGTCTTAAAGGTAAACACACACAGATGCGTGATCCGGTCTTAAAGGTAAACACACACAGATGTGTGATCCGGTCTTAAAGGTAAACACACACAGATGCGTGATCCGGTCTTAAAGGTAAACACACACAGATGTGTGATCCGGTCTTAAAGGTAAACACACACAGATGCGTGATCCGGTTTTAATGGGTTAACACCATTGGGTGAAAATAATAACATGCCTATGATTTTGCACAGTAATATATACACATTAACACTTCTGAAAAGTTCTAGAAGTCCTCAACTTTTCTAAAGACCTCCATTTTTCACTTCGGGATGCTGTGTCAGTAATGGCCGCTCGCCCTCACCTGACATTGATGAATACCCAAGGACCCGAGCACACACGAGAATACAGTCTCCCATCCATCGTTAACCTTGTAAAACCAGCCTTGCACTGATGATTAACAGCATGCCATTATGTGCTATTAGATTTCATTAGCAGAGGCCGAATCTTACACAAAATACAACAAACTTTATGATGGAGGAGCAACAGCACGAAAGAACCATCAGGGCTCAAAGTTGCAAAAGTTGCACTGATTATGCAACGCAGCGTCGTTCTTTTCAGTGCAAACACCTTCTTCACACTGCCTATGGAAAGTAGTGGATACATTTTATTGATCATGGCATGCATAATTCATCAAATGATGGAAAACAGCACTAGAACGGCTCGCATATTTAAATTTAGAGTAAATTGGGTCATAAAACAATGCAACAATACTATCGGGTGCATTTTTTGTGAATTCCCTCATCTGTCACTGTGTGGCGGCGCTATTGCAATGGCATTTGTTTAATATTTAATCAATTAATTTCAATTGTTCTTTTGCGATTTGTGCGGTGCTGATGTTTAGAGTGGAATTTACATCTGGCATTCACATCAGAGGGAATAAAACATCATGGCTAATTTAAAATGAGAATGATGACACACGATGTGAGAGAAGAGCAGAGATGAGATGTGCCACTGGATCCAGACTCTTCTCAGCTTCTGCTCCGAGGATTACTGCATTTACACTTCAGCTTAAAAATAGCCCTGTGATCATTTATTTAGCCCGTCTGCATTGTGTTCCTGGAGAAAAACGAAAAACTTCCTCTGCCTGAGACTGACACACTTCCACAAACCTCACATGGAAACGCAGAACCTTTCAAAACATTACAGCTAAAATCAAGATTACAATGTTGGATTACAAAGTCTGTTTGAAAACACTGGAAATCTGTGATTTTTTCAGAATCATTTTTCCAGAGATGATAAAATTGACAAAATTTGAAAAAGCTAATTTGTCTAATGCCATGTACAGACGACATAGGAAAAGTCACACTGTGATTGGCTGATTGACCTGTCAATCAAATAACAACTGCCTATCATGTTATGTAGTAATAAAAAATAATTAAAAATTTGGAAATTTATACTTTTATTCAGCAAGGGCACATTCAATTGATCAAAAGTGACATGATTACCATTAATAATGTTACAAAAGATTTCTATTTCAAATAATAATTCTATTCAAAGAATCCTGAACATCACGGTTTCCACAAATATATAATAAGCAGCACAACTGTTTACTGTATTACAGTATTAATACTGTAATACTTTTATTCAACAAGGATGTATGGTCAAATGTAAAAAAAAAAGAAAAAGTTTTTAACTTTCTATTCGTCAAAGAATACTGAAAAATAAAATATATGACAGTTTCCACAAAAATATCAAGTGTTGTAACATTGATAATGATACAATGTTATCATTATACTGATTTCTGAAGGATCATGTGACTGAAGACTGGAGTAATGATGCTGAAAATACAGCTTTGATCACAGGAATATATTCACATAGAAAACAGTCATTTTAAACTGCAATAATATTTCAGAATTTTTACTGTATTTTTGATCAAATAAATGCAGCCTAGATGAGCAGAAGAGACTTCTTTCAAAAACATTAAAGCAATCTTATCGAGCCCAAACTTTTGAACATTAATGTATTAAATAGCACTGATTCACGTCCCGTTCACACTGACCATCCGAGTCCTCTAGTCCTGGATCTGTGCTGGATCATATAACTCCCGCATGTATGAAAGCAATCCGGACACAATGAAATGAGCCATTATAAGCGTGTACGTTCACAGTGTCGACGTCGTGTGATAATCAGCAGGTTCTGGATCTCATTACCCTCTCAGTGATAGGGATGAGACTCTCCAAAGAGCCCTTAAATCTGATGACTCGACACTTTAATCAGCCGTGAACCACAGAGAACGTGAAATTAGTTCAGGAAGGAGTCCTAATGTTTGGAAGCAGTGATTTATGTTCATAACCTTGAGTAATGACCCCTCTATATAAGTGGACATCGTTCATAAGAGGAAGGATATTGTATTTCTCCTCTTCCACTTATTTGATGTGATGATATCTGGTAAAGATTTTAAATCATCGAGCTCAAGTTCACGTTAAAGGTTGTACTTCCTCAACGTTGTTAATGTATCAGAATTTAGAACAAAACGTGTAGAAATCTTTACTACACTATTAGAGATGTTCAGTTACGATGACATCAATTTGAGAACCACTTTATTTCTATATTAACTTCAGACATTCTATAACTAGAAATATCTTGTCAACTACATGTCAACTAGCATCATTAGAGTATTAGTACACTGTAATTTCTGCTAACACTTTATTCTGAATCAACAGACATTCTACTAATTTGCAAGTAAATACTAGCACAAGTATGTGAGATTACAAACTTAACGAATCAGATATAGACAAAGCTCTTATGTAGCTGGCTAGAAACTTTTTTTTAACACAATGGTTTTAGATATATAAATATTAGTTAAAAAAAAGTAAAAAAAAAAAAAAAAAAAAAAAGAAGAAATGCTTTCTTGGCAATAAACTGAAATAAGTTAAAATGTTGAGGCACTAAATCTGGAAATAAATAATTGAAATAAATGAATACTAACTAAAACTAAAATAAATAAAAAAATAAACCTAAATAGCAATATTTTAAAAAAGACTAATGAAAACAAACTAATATTACTCTGAAACCTAAACTTACTAACTAATGGTAATAAATGTATCGCTCATTGTTAGTTAATGCCTTAAATAATGTTAACTAATGGGACCTTATAGTAAACTCTTTAAGTAATTGTTTACCACAGACCATCATTTACATAATATATTGAAAACTGCTATTTTGAAAGCACTCTACAAAAACTAAACGGCTCTATTATCAGAATAATACGACATTCATAACCAGCGTCACCACAAAAGACATATATATATTTTATATACAGATATATTTTTCTTCAAACTTACTCAAACTACAGTTTGAATTGAATTAAAAAAAAAGACTAAATAATGCAAGAACATGTGTCTTTCTATTGTGTCAACCTTACAAGCAGAACACGAAACAAACACAGTCAATTGACTCTTATGAACTGATTCTTTTCACAAATCTTTCAAAAAGGCTCTAGAATTGGGTTCTCAAATCTGGCTCTCAAGGTCCACTTTTATAATCAAACTTAGGCTTACTATACATTTCCCCGCAGGTGAGATTGAGCTAAACTCTACAGAAAAGTAGACCTTGAAGAAAACCTGCTCTAGAAACTCAGTCTGAACTGAATAGACTCACTGACTCATTTAGAGTTTGTGAATCTAGTTGTTCATAAGACAACATGTAAGATACACCTTTGAAAAATGTTTTAATGTAATGAAGAAACCTTTCCTGGGTAATAGACCTTTCCTCCCCTCAAATTATTACGCATCATAAAGCTTCATGTAACATACAGTCAGTAAATAAACTAAACATTAATTTGTCTGGGAGAAGAATGAACATTGCGGTTTGCATGTGGGTGTTGGAATCGCTTCATTACCTACAATTACATTTTTTCCTCTCGTTTCCTTCTGGTTTGTTTTCAAGTCTGCACAGGGCAAGTCTGGGCCTAATTATTACACATATTTTCTGTTCACATTACAACAGGAATAACAGAGATAATGAGAAGAATACAAGCCTTGCATTTTCAAGTCAATGAACAAATATTTCTCCAATACTAAAGCAAAAATAAGTAACTCCCAAGTGCAAACTACTCACTTGATGGCATAAACTCAGTGATAAATATTAATACGACAGCACAATGGCTCTGGGGAACACCCTCTTTAAATATCATATCTTCAGTCTCATCCATCAGTAATGAAAGGAAAAAAGCTTCCAGCTTATTGCAGCAGTATTATGACGAATGTTTAATGTAAGTGGGACTCCAGATAAATCTCACCCTGCTATGATTGAACAACTCAAAAAGACAGAGAAGGCAAGGGAAACATTTACACAATCTGGAGTGACTAATTTGCAAACATTGAGGAACTAGGATTTGACGCCTGATAAAATCACACTGACTAATCACACACTCGACCCCTCCTACTTCCCCGAAATCCATTCAGATGTCACATGTGTGATTGACAAACACAGATTTTTACCACAGAACAAAACGCCCTGGTGTTTTTGGCATGTGTGTTGGAAAATTCACACTAAAGTCTCTTTCACAACAGGAAATTTCCAAAATCAAAAATCAAAGTCCAGAGTAAATGTTTTCTTAAAGGTTAGTGAGCACAAAAAAATATATTCTGTTATCATTTACTCACCCTCATGTCTTTTGTGGAACATAAACGATATATACAAGAATTAAAATTAAAATGGCATTGCATTGAAAACTAAAATCCTTAAAGGTGCAGTAAGCGATTTCTGAGAAACAGCAGTAAGGGGCGTGTCCACGCATTAAGGGGGAGGAGCCTGTGTTGCATGGCGTGTTTGTGAATCTGGGGGCGGGGCTATCAAGATAAGGGTGTGATCATTGTGAGTAGGGGCGTGTTTGTTTTTGGTGATTTAAAAAAAATCAACACCCTTTTTCAGAAATCACTTTAAATATTTAAGACAAAAGTTTTCACAGAAAAAAATATGTATAAGGGATGGGAATAACATGAGGGTGAATACATTATTTTCTGTGTGAACTATTAAGGAATGAATTGCACTCCCAATAACGCTATTTATATTGTTTTAGCGCCAGATTCACAAAAAAAACAAGCAAATTATATAATGGAGAGAATGTGCTAATCAAACAATGCTGAAATTTGTAAATAACACTGTGTCCTGACCAGATTACAATGACAATCTCTCAACTTTAGATGTGACATGACTACAAGATGCAAAAAAATCAATCAAATATCACAGCCAATCAGAAGAGTGTGTGGGCGGAGTCTCACTGCACTCACAACCAAACGGATAAATAGATACATTCATAAATATTACACTATTTTAACATTATTAAAAATGCACAGTGAGTGACCGAACCAATCTTTGTCATTGAATACGCTTATTTCTTCACAGTTTGAACACTCCTTTAATGTATTTTCAAGATCTGAGGTGATTATCCATTGTCGCTTTCGGTACGGCTATAAATGATAATCAAGCTCACATTAAATTCTTTTAAGCTCATAATCAGCACCTAAGATTATCAATGTCATATTTGTATGTTGTTGTTCCAGCTCTGACGTCACAGAAATAGAAGCCATTTCTAAAATATAATTGTCACGTATTGCCATCACAGCTGGTTAGGACGAAAACTCAGATTAACATGGAAAATATGCTTTATATGGTGTGTCGCAGCGTCACGTCTGGTTAGGACACAGGCTCAAAATATAATAATGTTCTGCACTATTTCAGTGCTTTAGCACCAGAGTTATTATGTATATTTTGTGCTTGTCTGGATATATTCCAGCTCCGCTCCATCATTTGATGAATAAACGCTGCACTGATCAATAGAAAATGTACACAAATATTTCTTCTAAATGAAATTGTGTTCCTTGAATTCACCCCAGAGTCACAATTACTACAAATGAGAGGCAGAAGGTGAGACAGATTCACTTAAACCAAAACTTTTCTAAAACTTTTCCTTTAAGGGACATCAGGAGAAGCGGAAATTATTTATAATCCATTTTCTCTGTAGATCCAAATGCTAATCACTTCTTTCTATACAGAAATGGCCTGATACGGTCTACCAGAGATATCTAATTACTCTTTAAAACGGAAAAGCCCATGGAAATAAGCCAACTCATTTCCAGCTCGGAAATCAGTGGAAGACGTTTAATCAGGCGTGACAGACGCACTGAACACTGTCATAAACAACACACACAATACTTTTGTGTCATTTTGAGTCTATGCCATTCCCAGTAGTTTAGACCTTATTTTAAGCCCTAATTGAAAGGGACTAGTTTTCTTAATGATGTCTGACTGACGTCTGTGATTTCATGTACCGATCAATCAATCAGAAATCACAATCAGAGTGTGGGAGGAGTCTCTCTGTAAACACACTGCACTCACAACCAAATCAAGCCAAAACCACAGCCAATCAGAAGAGAGTGTGGGCGGAGTCTCTCTGTAATCACACTGCACTCAACCCAGAGCCATATAGAGAGAGAGTTGCGACAACTCCATTCACTCCAATGGAACGTTTTTTTTACAGCAATGGCGGCTCACGGAGCCTCTCAATAGTTCCCGGAAGTAGCAGCAGCGCCGTACAGTTACAGCAGAACAGACCGTTTGTGATGCACTTTTAAAAGGTAAGACGTTTAAAGAATAAGATTGTATATTATCAGTACATCTGAATCAAATTAACTTGTGTATTAAAGCATGCTAGTTGATCATTGCTCTCTAAATAAGTAGTTTTAGAGGACGTTATCAGAGAAAAGATGGGTCATGATACCGTTAGTAGCGCATAACAAACCACGAACAGCCTATTATAGTTAAAATTAACGTCATATTAATGCAGTTTTGTCCTTTGTTGTGTAATAAGAGGGAAAGGCTTCTAACAAGGGTTAAATATAACATTGGGGATTGTGATAGTGATAGAAGTGATAAAATGCAGACATCCCAAGTCTCCCGTTAGTTCCGTTAGTCTCCCGCATATAGCGGCTCCCTGATGACCATAACTGTATATACACTACTATAATTTGTCCTATTTGTGTCTCCTTTATCTCTTTCAACACAAGAAGCACAAAGTGATTCAGTGGATCCTGAAGACTCCCTGCACTGACGCTGTACCCTCAGCTTCAGTCTCAGCTCCTTGGATTTTGCAAGACTTTCCTTGCTCCCTATTTTTAATAAACATTAAACTTCCCAGTGTTGGTCTTTGTGAAAAAGTGTAGATACACCTAAGTATGATTAGCACAAAATTGAGCATATTTTCTCCTCTGTGTCAGACAGTACAAGAACACTAGAGGAAAGTACAGACAACATGCTTGACGTTTATTAGACATTTATGAATCACATTGAGATAAATAAGTACAAAAGTATATATATATATATGTCATTGACAAATTAACCTTCAAAAAGTTTTTTTTATCTTTTCAAAACTTATTGTTATTCTTAAGACACCATTTAAAATAGGTTTTTTTAGACTTCATTTGTGCGGACAGTTGCACAACCTGACATTTTTGAGGATTTAAGATAACAAAACATAAAATATCTGTTATTTATATAGCCTATTTTAAATGTACTAAAAATGAAATTAAACTAAATAGGTTTTATAGATTAAAGTGATGTATGTCATGAATTTGTTAATTATTTTAAAAGGAAATAATGCACTTGGACACATTAAATATGTGTGTGTATAATCATGATTTGTTTTAAAATTAATTAAATATATTATGTATTAATGTATATAGTAATAAGTGCATGGGGTGCATAAGCATTGTAAACATTAAGATTAAATAAATTTTACTTGTTTGCAATAGCCTAGATTTTTTTTAAGACAATCACCTGTTTCCTGCAAGTCTCCTGTCCTTGTGAAACCATAGTGAACATTATGTGATACCCTTAAATAACATACAAGTTTAAGAACACAAAAATACTTAAAAACAACTGCAATATGGTCTTTATCCAAGGTAACGTTAGCCAGAAATATGTTAACAGAGGCAGATAAGGCTGGTTGAACACACTAAAAATGAAATATTATCAGATTTTTATCTTTTAAAAACAACATTGCTGTACCTACATACACATACAATATTCACGTATCAGTGTATTATACACATATTGTAAATCAATGCATTTATTGACTATAAAACTACCAAAAAGCACAGTTCTGCTCTCTAACTCCGTCGATTTGAATTGGCGCCGAAGCACTTCCTGGAACTATCTTAGGTCTACGTGAATCACGTGACAACTAAGCATTTCGAACTTCCGTTGTCGCAACTCTCTCTCTATATGGCTCTGACTCAACCCTGACTCAACCAAAGAAACCCAAAACCACAGCCAATCAGAAGAGAGTGTGGGAGGAGTCTGTAAACACACTGCACTCACAACCAAATCAAGCCAAAACCACAGCCAATCAGAAGAGAGTGTGGGCGGAGTCTCTCTGTAATCACACTGCACTCAACCCTGACTCAACCAAAGAAACCCAAAACCACAGCCAATCAGAAGAGAGTGTGGGTGGAGTCTCTCTGTAAACACTGCACTCACAACCAAATCAAGCCAAAACCACAGCCAATCAGAAGATTGAATTTCTATATGCGGGCGTTACAGAAGGTGTGCTTGCATGCATCATGTATGACGTATATATGTCGATTAATTAATTATTTATTGATAAAAAATTTAAATAAACTTCACTTAAGTTTATATAAGAGGCTGTTTACGATAACTTCAAATATTTTCGTTTATTGCCAAGGCAACATTCCTAATTTTCAAATAATATTTGTATTTTATTTGAGTTTTATGTCAATTAACAGAAATGTTTTAAATAGTTTGAGTTTTAGTTAATAATTATAATAAACCTGCATTCCACGATTTGGCTCTATCTATACCTTTTTTTTCTGCGTCAGACACCATCTATATTGAAATGAAATGAAAGCGTGTGGAAGATCGGTGGGCGAGGAGAAGCATAATAAAGATAAAGGCCTAATATCTCACATTGCAGTGTGGAAAATCATAATACAGGATTGAGCAGACATAACACCACTGTCAAAGCTAACACTAATATTCTGTTCATCTTCATGTCTAATGTGATTAGATAGGACTAACCATAAAACAAAAGATTCAGAAATATAGTTAACGAGCAGCACATTAATAATGAGCATGTTGCTGAATGTGTAAATGCAGCTTGCGTCTGTCTAAATATAATGTCTGTATTTGGTGATTCATACGCAGAAGGTCTCCAAATGTGTTTGGAAAGCTTCCGTCTGAAGCGAGGATGGATTGGCAGAAGGAGAACAGCGAGAAATGGCAGGATTTCACTCTTCATTAAGGGAGAGGAAAATGAGTTGTCTTTCCAGAGCAGAATGGCACATTCACACACAGCTTTAGCTTCTGCGTTTTAATGATGGGGAGAAGAAAAGAAAAAGGGGATTATAAAAGCCTTTTTCTTTTATTTAAAGGAGTTTTGTTGTTGTTTTGCTGGTAATTGACAGCCATAGCTCAACATAACTTGTTTTGAACTCAGCTCAGAATTGCCTTTAAAAGCAGTAATAATGGCAATTACAATCAAAAACAATTCACAAACTCATGCATCAGTACATGAATGGGAGATTTGTAAATGTGTAGGCGGAATAGACAGGACTGAGCAAAACCTTTCAGCCTGAGCCTAAAAACGACTGAGGTAAAAGCTCAAAACGCATTCTTAATGCATAGACGTATGTATTTGAAACTCCAATATTACTGTAATCATTTTGTGTACACTGCACGTTCAGAGAAAGCTGTGTATGAATTACAGAACTCAAATAAGGGGAGTCTCGGGAATACTGTACTGGTTTCTAACAATAGCCTCAAACTGAAATGAAATGTCTTAAATGATTGCACAATAATTTCATGTTTTTAATTTTTTTTCTAGTGTTAAAGTACTGTATGGTTTTCAATGTATTCAATTAAAATTTTTTTAACTCTTTCCCTGCCAGCATTTTTAAAACAATTTTTTTATAAATTCGCCATTTAGCATTTTTGCAATTTTTCACAATTTCATGGCTCCCAGAATATTTTGTTGTATGAATATCCAGACATGCAATATATATCAAAAGAAAGAGCAGAGCCTTTGCTTTTAAACAAAAACAAAACAAATAAAACATTTTCTTTATTCTAGATTCATGTATTCTTATTTATCCACACTTTTTTTGTTATTCAAAAAAACAAACATTTTGAACAAAAAGATAAGAAAATAGCGTGTTTTTTTTCAAAGAATACAATATACATAAGCGATGCTATCTCTTGCTTCAGCTCCTGTTTTTGCCTGTGTTTGGATCCGGAGACTCAGAACTCTTTCAGAAAAGAAAACATGGAAAGCCAGTAAATTCTGTCAACGGCAGGGACAGAGTTAAAACTAGTGATGGGGACGAGACCGCCTATGCCGAGTCCAAGTCAAGACCGAGTCTTTGAGGGGTCGAGTCCGAGTCAAGACCGAGTCTTTGAGGAGTCGAGTCCGAGTCGAGACCGAGTCTTTGAAGGGTCGAGTCCGAGTCCAGACCGAGTCTTTGAGGGGTCGAGTCCGAGTCAAGACCGAGTCTTTGAAGGGTTGAGTCCGAGTCGAGACCGAGTCTTTGAGGGGTCGAGTCCGAGTCAAGACCGAGTCTTTGAAGGGTTGAGTCCGAGTCGAGACCGAGTCTTTGAAGGGTCGAGTCCGAGTAAAGGCCGAGTCTTTGAGGGGTCGAGTCCGAGTCAAGACCGAGTCTTTGAAGGGTCGAGTCCGAGTCAAGGCCGAGTCTTTGAAGGGTCGAGTCCGAGTCAAGACCGAGTCTTTGAAGGGTCGAGTCCGAGTCGAGTCCGAGTCTTTGAAGGGTCGAGTCCGAGTCGAGTCCGAGTCTTTGAAGGGTCGAGTCCGAGTCGAGTCCGAGTCTTTGAAGGGTCGAGTCCGAGTCGAGTCCGAGTCTTTGAAGGGTCGAGTCCGAGTCAAGACCGAGTCTTTGAGGGGTCGAGTCCGAGTCTTTGAAGGGTTGAGTCCGAGTCGAGACCGAGTCTTTGAGGGGTCGAGTCCGAGTCGAGACCGAGTCTTTGAAGGGTCGAGTCCGAGTCAAGACCGAGTCTTTGAAGGGTCGAGTCCGAGTCGAGTCCGAGTCTTTGAAGGGTCGAGTCCGAGTCGAGACCGAGTCTTTGAAGGGTCGAGTCCGAGTCGAGTCCGAGTCTTTGAAGGGTCGAGTCCGAGTCAAGGCCGAGTCTTTGAAGGGTCGAGTCCGAGTCGAGACCGAGTCTTTGAAGCGTCGAGTCCGAGTCGAGACCGAGTCTTTGAAGGGTCGAGTCCGAGTCAAGGCCGAGTCTTTGAAGGGTCGAGTCCGAGTCAAGACAGAGTCTTTGAGGGGTTGAGTCCGAGTCGAGACCGAGTCTTTGAGGGGTTGAGTCCGAGTCAAGGCCGAGTCTTTGAAGCGTCGAGTCCGAGTCGAGACCGAGTCTTTGAGGGGTTGAGTCCGAGTCGAGACCGAGTCTTTGAGGGGTTGAGTCCGAGTCAAGGCCGAGTCTTTGAAGCGTCGAGTCCGAGTCGAGACCGAGTCTTTGAAGGGTCGAGTCCGAGTCAAGGCCGAGTCTTTGAAGGGTCGAGTCCGAGTCAAGACAGAGTCTTTGAGGGGTTGAGTCCGAGTCAAGACCGAGTCTTTGAAGGGTCGAGTCCGAGTCGAGACCGAGTCTTTGAGGGGTTGAGTCCGAGTCCAGACCGAGTCTTTGAGGGGTCGAGTCCGAGTCGAGACCGAGTCTTTGAAGGGTCAAGACCGAGTCAAGACAGAGTCTTTGAGGGGTCGAGTCCGAGTCAAGACCGAGTCTTTGAAGGGTCGAGTCCGAGTCAAGACCGAGTCTTTGAAGGGTCGAGTCCGAGTCAAGACCGAGTCTTTGAGGGGTTGAGTCCGAGTCAAGGCCGAGTCTTTGAAGGGTCGAGTCCGAGTCAAGACCGAGTCTTTGAGGAAGCAAGTCCGAGACGAGATTTTGTCTCGACATGTCAGTTTTGATATTCATGATTTAATATCACCCCAGCTAATAATCAACACTTAGGCCTACAGACTAAGCTAGATTGGGAATTGTTTACAGGAGCAGTATTAACGTCTTAATATGGACTATGCTTTTACTATCATTAAAAAAATCCCTACCACATGCATCATCTTCTGCCTATTTTTCAAAAATGCTTCAACAGCTGCTCTGTCATAAACATGTTAAGCCCACCCTGACTTTTTTAATCATAGTTAGGACATGCAGAGCAAATTAAATTTTTTTAGTGGCATGTCTAAATTAGTAGGCTTAGCTACTTTATAACATTTTCCAATATTTCCCAATTTTAAATATTTTGACAATACACTCGAATTCAGTATCTTTTAAAACTTTATTCCCATATAACACACAAACATTACATAAACACATTACACTGTGTAATGGAGTTAATGACAATACTGACTCTTTTACACCCCCCTCCCCTCCCCTTTATATGAACATAAAACATAAAAAACAATGCGTTGAAAAAAAAAATATTGAGAACTCGTCTGAAATTACTGACCTCCCACTGTGGTCCGAGACCGAGTCTTTGAAAGAACAAGTCCGAGACGAGTCAGAGAAAGCAGAAATCGGTCTTGAGTACTACATCACTAGTTAAAACTAAATACATAAGATTATCCAAAGATGGGAACCCCGAAATGGTTGTGTATATAAAGTGCCTGACGAACACTTTAAGCTTCTTTCTTCTGAGAGTGTAGATTGTCTTTATTGATGTCAAAGTCTCCTGAATAGAAAAGCACAATCACTCGTAGAACCCTAAAGGCTTAAATAACCATTAAACATGAAAGCATTATTCAACAAAGACATCTCTCCTCATATATTCAATAAAACTGAGTCAAGAACCCATATAAATCTCCACTGAACCTTTTTTAGAGGGTTAGCTATTCCTTCAAATGCAAAAATGCTTTTACTCCCGCAGTAAACACATAAAGGCATGCCTGCTTTTCATCTTCAGTGTGTGTCCATTTGTTGAGTTCTCTGACAAACTCTGTTTGGTAATTGCTTCCAGCGCTCGAGACCCTGATGAAGGTCTTGACAATCGTTTAAAAGACTATTTCTGCTATTCATCTCTTCCACCCATCTCTCAAAGCAACTCCACAGGTGAACACACACACACACACACACAGATGAACACAAACACAGGTGAACACACACAGGTGAACACACACACACACACACAGGTGAACACACACACACAGGTGAACACACACACACAGGTGAACGAACACACAGGTGAACGAACACACACACAGATGAACACACAGGTGAACACACACAGGTGAACACACAGGTGAACACACACACAGGTGAACACACACAGATGAACACACAGGTGAACACACACACAGGTGAACACACACACACAGGTGAACACACACACACAGGTGAACACACAGGTGAACACACACACAGATGAACACACACACAGGTGAACACACACATGAACACACAGGTGAACACATACACACACACACAGGTGAACACACACAGGTGAACACACACACACACACACGTGAACACACACACAGGTGAACACACACACAGGTGAACACACACACACAGGTGAACACACACACAGGTGAACACACACACAGGTGAACACACAAGGCAGCGCTTCAGGTTTCAGGATTTCAGATTTCTGCTTATTTAAGATAAAAATGGTGGGTTTGCATGTCAGCAATTATGAAGCACAAACATTGCCCTCAGAAATGAAGGAATTGCTGAATAAAGTATGTTGGGTTATGAAGATGCTGACAGACGTGGATGATCTTTTCCTCATCATTCTACCGAGTTTTTACAAGCTGTGAGGTTTATGACGAGTTTTATTTCCCCATGCCGAGGTCATCCAAGCCATCCGTTTATCGGGCTGGGATATGATGTGCTTATATGACTTCTGTTTCATCAAGATCAACAGCTCATTCAGAACGTGTTTTTTTACCCTCAATCTGCATATTTTTCAGCACTGTAATTAATCTTCTGGAAGAAAAATACTCATCTGCACAAACACACACAATTACAGATTTATCTTTTATAAAATATACAACTATATGAGAACATTATAATCTCCTCCTCCTGCAAATCATGCAATCACAATGTTGAATTTAAGTTTTTAGGCTTCAAAGGAACACAAAAACACCATCAATCCTGCACTGTACACGCATATATGTCTTCGATTCTGAATCAAATCATTCACTTCGATTCTGAATCAAATCATTCACTTCGATTCTTAATCAAATCATTCACTTCGATTCTGAATCAAATCATTCACTTCAATTCAGAATCCAATCAATCAGATCTATTACGAATCAAGTCATTTAGAATGATTCATTCACAAATCAGACATTGATACAAAACTCTCATGAATTATCGCTACTGTACGGCTTCAGACTTAGTATACAGTGTATGAGCTGTTTTAAGATAGTTTTGCAGTATTTTTAAAGATTGAAAGCTTCTGTGTTTAAATTTCTCACGCAAAGAAAACAAGGATTGTGCGGGTTTGAAACGGCAAGAGGGTGAGTACATGACAATTGTAATTTTTCCAGATGCTTCCACAGTGTGTATGAATCCTGCATGAGTCTCTGATAGACCCTCGACCGGGACAGTAAAAAGCAACACTCTCGTACTGTGAACCCAGTCTCTGACACCGGTGTAAATTACAGCACTGAGGAAACCCTGCCACCCCTCGGTTATCATCTCACATTTATGATTGCTCCACGCGGGAGGGACGAGAGAGAGAGAGAGAGAGAGAGAGAGAGAGAGAGAGAGAGAGAGAGAGAGAGAGAGAGAGAGAGAGAGGGTTTATTCTGTGAAGGTCTGATGACACTTTCCCAGAAGGAAAAAGACAAGGAGCGATTATAACAATCGGCTCTCCTTTCCTGGGACGCCGGTGTGATTGGGGTCTTTAACTCAGAGACCATCACTCACTCTTTACAGACATTAAATACTCTTTTCTGCCTCCTCCTCTTCCTCTCCTCTCATGCTGAAGGATTTCTCTTTTAAAGGTCAAGTGCCAATGCATTTACTCCCTTATTCATATTTTACGGAATTCTTAAAAATGAAGTTGCAGGTATGAACAGCATTATTTGATTGGCATTTGGCATATAGTAAATGCAATGGGCGTGCAAATCAAAAAGAGAGAATGCCAAGAGACCGGTTCGATTTTCTCTTTAGTTTTTGGAAAGGTTTATATGGAAGTGCACGGTTATAAAAACTGTATCTGTGAAGGAGGAATAAAGTTAGGGAGACATCTGTGTGACGGTAATTCACTCCGATCTAAAGAGAGGGAATTTAATGGTTCCAGTTCCACTAATTCCAATCACTTAAAGGATTCGATTATTTAGGATATTAAGGAAGCGATATGTAGAATTCAGAAACCCTTGTTAAGTGAACTGCAGCCAACAACTTATACACGTAACTAGGGTTGGGAATTGAAAATCGATTTCAATTCTGGAATCGAATACTTGAGGTCAGGAATCGGATACTTGTTCGAATTCGATTCCTCTTATCGATTCCTTTGTGAGCATTTCAATATGACTTTAAATTGAAATACGAGACGACTCACGCACTTTTCAGAGAATCAGACTGATTTTGAATCAAATTATTCAGACCAACTTTGAATCAAAACAATCAGACTGATTCTGAATCAAATCATTCAGACCAACTTTGAATCAAATCATTCAGACTGATTCTGATTCAAATCATTCAGACTGATTCTGATTCAAATTATTCAGACTGATTCTGAATCAAATGATTCAGAATGATTCATTCAAATGATACATTTTTACATATAGCCCCTTTAAATCAGGTACTCACAATACGCTGAACACAAACTAACATAAATAAATAAATAAATAAAAATTCTGAGTCAAACTTGACTGAGCTCCAAATCAAAAGGATTGCAAGACAAAAATGACTCGAAAGTTCATTCATGTGCATAGCCAATGCTAATCATCACGATAATGACTAATGCATTCAGTACATTGCATATTTAATTATGATGTTCATGCATCTGCGGAAGTATGCAGCCTATTAAAGCAAATGAAAACAGAGTATTTTGCTAGATATTATAACACAGGGCAGTTTCTCTCCTTCTCTCGGAGCTCTTCAACCCCTGAGGTACAAACATTTATAATGAAGGTCACGTCAGAATCGCTTCAGTCACATGACACTCATGTATTCCTCTTTTAATTGTGTTTGGGATTAAAGAACTGCTGGTTTAGGACTCGTGTTTTTGAATCTCTCTAATGTGAAACTGAGAAAGCAAACAGCAGCTGCTAATACTAGAGATTTATCAATATCAGTCTCCACACATATTGATAAAGATGCCAATCAATGTATCTGTACATGCATCTTCATCTCCACATGCTCGAATTCCTGTATAATTGTAACACTGGTTTTCTTCTGTTTGCGCCTCGGTTCCCCGGCTGACGGTGTGGAGATATTAAAGACATGAAAAGAAATAAAATCAGAGAATGATTCCCAAACATCAAGCTTTTCCCTGCTGATGGAAGAGATACACGGATACGACACACAGCTCCTCGTCGGCGGATCGGATCCGCAATACTCTCTGAAGCCGGAACACACAGTGATTTATTACCTCTTATAACTTTCATGTGAGACTTCATGAAAAGCTCAGCCATCTTACATTTTTTATTGTGCTGACAGCATTTATCAGTCGAGGAGAGGCAGATCTGAGGCAGAGAAAACGAGGGATCGATTGTGTCTGCATTTCATCCTTGTAACCTTGGTTACTGCACACATGTGTGAGGGCAAGCTTGCACACACACACACACACACACCCTTTACATGCATGCATGCACACTTTAACACAACAAGCTTTACTTTAGGTTTCCGGTAACATGCTTCTCAATGCATGAGGCACTATTTCCTAATCAATAATCATGGGCAAAAAAACTCAAACATTGTTGGGATTTACACTAACATTTAAAATATTTATTTTCTTTTGAAAGAAATTAATACTTTCATTCCACAAGGATGCATCAAAGTGACATTTAATGCTGTTCTTTTAAACTTTCTACTCATCAAAGAATCCTGAAAAATAAATGCATAAGTTTTTCATTGTTAATAATAATTATCCTGATTTCTGAAGGATCATGTGACACTGAAGACTGGAGTAATGATGCTGAAAATACAGCTTTGATCACAGGATATAACATTTACATTTACAGATATTTTAAATAGTTATTTCATATTTCAACATTGTTACTGTATTTTTGATCAAACAAATGCAGAATTAATGAGAATAAGAGAATTCTTAAAAGACCTCAAAATCTGAATTTAATCAAATCTAACCTCTCTTAAACGGACAGTCCACCCATTAATTATATTCACTCATGCCGTTGCAATCCTGTACGACGTTCTTTCTTCTGTGGAACAACATGAGGTGAGTATCTTTATTTTTGGGTTAATTAAGAAGTGCATTGCATTATTTACAGTAAGTAAGTCTTTAATTATAATTTTTTTTCAACATGAAAGAGATTTTTATGGTTTCAAATCAGAAACTTGGCCTGAATGGAGAGTTACAGGAAATGTCAACAGCGCTTCATTACTCTGTGTAATGTGTCTTTTCAGCAAAAAAAGAAAAAATCAGCTTAGATTCAGCACAGATTAGATGGATGTGTTTATTGTTTTGACAACATGAAACCGTTGCTTCAAGCACCAAAATAACACTCTGCTATTTTTAAGTCAATGCATAATGAAGTTCATGCAGCAAAAACTCATTTCAACCTGGTTTCTTGCAAAGGTTTTTTAAAAGAATCCCTACCATTAATATATAAAATACAGCAGGGCAACGATTAAGTGGATAATGTACATCCAGCCAGTAGTTCTCTGAAAATAACCCACCAGGATGATCCGTCTGAAGGGGTTTATTCTGAGATAACAACCGGCTGGATGTACATTATCACGCTTATTCCCTGGCTACTTGCCACATAAATCAATAATTAGACATGAAATATTGATGCGAGATGAAATATTTTATTAGGTCTTTAAACAAAGCTTTCGCGGCGAGATCAAACTAAACAGACGTTTAAGAGATACGTATACAGTAATAACACTTATTACAAAGCATTTCATCACATAAGTGATTATGGAGATAAGAGATATTGACTTCAGATTAAACTGTTTTAAAATCATATCTGTTTGTATCTTATAATCCAACAGTGTACAAAACAATAGTCACAAAATGGCAGGAGCGTTTGTATGAAACGAGAGCGAGTCCACGATACTGGAGGGCATAATTAAATAACTGTACACAAAATATTGATTCGACTGAGTTTTAATATTTTATTAGCTCACCAAACGCAAAACTTCCCTGAAGAA
>JAULUF010000022.1:41915000-41997500 GCA_031834385.1 Semotilus atromaculatus
AATTATGCGAGTGAAGGGTGTAAATAAAACAGGCTGGGCTTTTATCGGCGCTCTCTGTAATTGATTTGCTCGATGTGTGTGTTGCTAATGGCCGGAGGAAACATCTCTGACCCGCTGGAACACACGACGGGGGGTTTGATTTGATTTGTCGGGGTTCTGGAACGTTTGCCTCGGCTCGACTTAATCACACGGCTTAATTAAAACCCGTGAGCGTGAGGGTTTGGACGGGTGACTCCCTCGCTGCGTGCAACCTGTCCAGACCACATCATTAAATAAAGGAAAACCCCCCCGACCACGGTTAAGCGGAACATTGGGCTAATAACCAACGCGTCACGGGTGAGAACGCTATATTATAATAAGCCAGAGTTTGTTAAATCAGGGAGGTTGAGGAAGGAGTGTTATTTTAGTTTTATTCATATTTAGAATTGTATAGCTTCTATTTTTATATTTTTTGTTTCATTTTTAGTTGGTTCGTGCTTTTGTCATTTTATGTTTTTTTGTTGTTATTTTTTATTTCAGTTCTAGTTACTTTTACGTGTATGCAGTGTGAACAGAGCTGAAGTGACTGGCGATCAGCTAAATACTACATCAAATGCCTCTACATATCATATAACACGTGCTTACACTGAGAAACCCTCTTTTATCTAATCTGAAAAGAAAGCTACAGTAGTTGTAGTGGAGATAATGAGTCAGTCTAGGTGCTAGTTCTGGGTTTATCACCAAGTTCACTCAGGTGTGTCGGCCAGAACACCACTTAAGGCCAAATGTTCCAGAGTATGAAATAAAGAGCAGAGAAAATGTTCTGATTCTGTTTCTTTATTCCTCTTTCTTGTTTGAGTGAGTTTGAGGGTGAGTTTAATTCTGAGTGTGTTAGTGTGTGTGTGTGTGTGGTTTCTATAAAGAGAGAAACAAATACAAATGAAACATATGCATACACTCATTCCTCTCTAAGCACTAATATACATTACTAAACATAAGCAAACAATAGTCAGAATATAGTACAATATATTACTGCTTACAATATATCTCTTAAACTCTAATAATGTAAACAGAGAGAAAGGATTCAAACACTTATTAAATGGGATTCTCAGATTTTCTATCATAGGCATAGACAGCACTTACTGTCATCTACGATACACTTTATAGCTTCCAACTAACTAAACAGCTGGATTCTTTGACCGAATGCTATGTTCCGTTCAAGCTAACAAAGCCTTGATAGAGAAACCTCAATAACGATCCAAATAACTATATTTACCACCTCTTACTTCTTATTTTACTCAACCACAAAGTACGGATCAATCCTAACAACAAATATAAGAGTATAAACACATCTAAACAAGATATTACATATATAGAGATTGCTAATGTGACGTCATCATGACGTATTACCACTGATGAACGCAAAGCATTTTGGGAATCCGCGGCACAAACACAAGGCGCCAGACTTGATTGCATGGAGAGAAAAACGCTGTGTTCAAGATGCCGTCTACCTGCTGTGTTATAAACTACAATAGTCGTTCTCACGATAGAAGTGGCATTTGTCCACAACAACAGTAAACAGTAACTGTAAGGCTGTAAAGGCTGTAACTTGTAAACAGCCCCCACATGTAAACCATTCATCCCCTCTATCTTAATCCAGCCCTTAGCCACCCCCATCAGTTTGGTCTGAAGTGTGCTGCTGGGGACAGAGACGCTTTCGGAAGTGCATTTTCAGAAGTGCTGGGTACAATGACGCAATATACATAAATGTATGGTTAGTAAAAAATATAGGCCTACTAATGTCATAGAACGGATGTACCTAATACAAATAAACAAACATCTCCAGTTAACTAGCAGAGCATTCATTTAGTTCGCTATTAAATACGAGATCTAGCGCTTAAATCTGTTTTTGAGATCCAGCTGAGCGCTCGTTGCCGCTGCTCATGCATAGTGTTGTGGCTCGCGCACAGTCCTCAGTCGGACGCGCGCTTCAATCTATCGCCGTTGCAGAGACTCTCTGTTCGTTCCGGTAAAATCACAAAATAAACTGCACACAAACTTGTCCCTGCTTGATATAGACTGTAACCACTGATGAACATGTTCGATTTTGTTGACAGAGAAAAAAACTAAACGTTGTGTGGATTAGAACCCGAAACCTCTGACACGCTTGGCAGAATATCTACCACTAGACCATTTAAGAACTCAAACAATGTGTGCGGATCGAAGTATTTAATTTGGAAAATGACAAAAATAAACTGGTGCCACAGAGGGGACATTCTACACTCATGATATTCTTTAAAAAAGGAAGCGCGATAGTCAGATAGAGAGAATTATACCAGCATCATGTCAAAAAGAAGTGGACAACAAGACAAAGCTTTTTTTTATTTTAAGTGGTGGGTACAAAATGACTCATATGAAATCTGCTGGGTGCTGCAGCGACTTGAAGTTACTGAAAACTTCGTGTGTGTATGCACTAACACCATGTAGTTGTATATGGGTGCTGGAAGTTGGGCAACAGGATGACGTCTCCTGACCTGTCAATATGCTCGTAAGGATCCAGTCCTTTGATTCCCTTTATTTTCTCGTCATATCTCATCTTTGCATTAGGATTTAGTTTTAAGCAGTATGGTCCAACAATGTTTTCTTTAGCCCGCTGCATTTTGTAGGATTATATTCTGTTTTTCACGCTAATTTTTTTATTATTTTTATGCCAGAACACTATAGCCTGCTATGCCAGCCCATGTAAACGGGCCAAACATACCCATAATTCTTTGCGTTCTGATGACGTTGCCGCCCAGTTGGTCACATGTCTTAGCGATCTCTATTTAACCTGACGTACTAAATCAGATGAGCTGAAGGTCGAACGTGAAATGTACGAACACGGATATAATTAGTACCACGGTCGCATAGCGACTCCTTAAACTCCTAACTCTTATCCACATCAAATAACAGAAATAACAACTAGTTTGACGAATAATACAATATTACAGATGTACTTACTCTTCTCATTTACGCACACTCTGAAGAAAGGTGCAGCTCACATCTACAATCTGACCGACCGACTGACTGACTGTCTCTATCGTACTGCATACTAACTGTGTGACGTCAGATAGTATACAAACCAGCGCGCGCTTTGACTACCGTTACAAGCACTGAATAAACGGAAGTAAACGTGAAACAAAGCCTAATATGGTCAACTATACTAAATAATAGCAACACTAACATAACTTTGGGGCCTTTTCTACAGTAGTACTACTGTAAAAATGAACCAAACCAGTATGATGGGTTAAATAGACAAATCAATTTGCTGGGTAAAATTAACCCAACATGTGTTCTGTCCTATATTTACCCAGTCCTTTGGTTGAAAACAACCCAAATTGGGTTGTTTTTAACCCAGTGATTTATATAATAATAATAATAATACATTTTATTTGTAATGCGCCTTTCTCAGACTCAAAGCGCTACAGTACAGAACAAAATAATCAAACATGAGGATAAAAATATATATAGAAGTAACACAAAAAAAAAACATAAAAATAATACAATTATAAATTGAAAGCTTGACTAAAAAAATGTGTCTTAAGAAGTTTCTTAAAACAATCCAGAGAATCAGCATCCCTAATAAATGTGGGTAATGTGTTCCATAACTTTGGCGCGTTATAGGAAAAGGCCCGTCCCCCCATGGTTTTTAATTATAGTACTATTTACAGTGTATGCTGTGCGAATAAAGCCGAAGTGACTGCCGATCAGCTAAAAACTACAACAAACGACACTACAGAACTCGTGCTTCTACTGAGAAACCCTCAACACAACTGGGTGATCTATCGGCTGTAACTGGAGGCGGGATAATGACCCATCCATCATGGGTTTATTGGAGCACCATTGGCTAAAAGAAGACCCCATCTGTGTCCTCCGTCTGTAAGAACAGGTGACGCCAACATCACTCCTTCTGCTTCTCATCATCTCACTCTCAGACCAAACACAACATCTCAACGCTAACAGCCCCGTAAAATATGAGCATGTCGTGCCATGCGGAGCCCACGCTGGGAACGGACAGATCACCGCCGGAAGAGGAACATCTGAGGAGGAAAGAGGAACAGCGCTGACACCGGATCGGTTATCAGGACGAGAGCCATTAAGACGGGTAATTACATAAGGGATGACAACGAGATGGAGTGAGAGGGAGAAGAGCGAGTGTGCACTGCATACACACGGCTTCATCTGTAGATCTGCTGAACACGAGGGAGGACTGGAGGGAGAGCTGGAGATTTAATGCAAGATGTGTTCTTTGAAAAGTCTACATATCTTAATTTTGCTCATTAGATAGAGAGATAGAGAGAGAGATAGATAGAGATAGAGAGAGAGAGATAGAGAGAGACAGAGAGAAAGAGAGAGAGTGATAGAGAGATAGAGAGAGAGATAGAGAGAGACAGAGAGAAAGAGAGAGAGTGATAGAGAGTCATAGAGAGAGAGAGTGATAGAGAGTGATAGAGAGAGAGATAGATAGAGATAGAGAGAGAGAGATAGAGAGAGACAGAGAGAAAGAGAGAGAGTGATAGAGAGATAGAGAGAGAGATAGAGAGAGACAGAGAGAAAGAGAGAGAGTGATAGAGAGTGATAGAGAGAGAGAGTGATAGAGAGTGATAGAGAGAGAGATAGAGAGAAAGAGAGAGAGTGATAGAGAGAGATAGAGAGAGTGATAGAGAGTGATAGAGAGAGAGATAGAGAGAAAGAGAGAGAGTGATAGAGAGAGAGAGAGTGATAGAGAGAGAGATAGAGAGAGTGATAGAGAGTGATAGAGATAGAGAGAGTGATAGAGAGATATGTTCATGTTCATTTCAGTTTCATTTAGTAATTTAGTTATGTGTTTTTGTCATTTTATTTATCTATTTTTGAAATATTGCTAATTAGGTTTAGTTTAGTTTTGTTTCAGTTTTAAGTTAATAATTGCATTGCTTCAACTTCAACTTATTTCAGTTTAATGCCAAGGTAACATTTCTTTGTTATTTTTTAATTTTTTTCATAACTTTTTCCACTAATTCTTTATTTTATAACATTTTATTTTTTTTATTAATTATAATTTATTTATTTTATATAACCTAATATTTATTTTTATAAAATGTTGTTATTTTATTCTATTTTATTTTCAGCTTTATTTCAATTAACAGAAATGTTTTTAATCATTTTAGTTAATGGTAATAACCCTGACCAGTTTAATGACACTATAGTAATTAATTATATTAATATTAAATGACTAATGATGTTCATAATTAATGAATATTTTAATATATATTTTTAGTTCTTTTTGAATCCCTGCCCATTGCAACTGCTTTGAAAAGCATTGAAAATAGTCCAAAAATATTTACTTGGTTTTTCACTGAAGTCAGTCATACATTAAAATGTTCATGCTTATGTGACCTATCCCTTTAAAGGGGTCATGACATGGTTTTTGTTTTTTTGTTTTATTATGTTCCCTTAGGTGCAATTATAGTATTACTATAATTTTTTGGACAAAAACCTTTTAAAATGTAGTGATTTATGACCTTTTCCCACCCTGTTTCTCATCCTCTGGTTCAAACAGTCTGTTTTGGGGTGTTTCCCCTTTAAGAGTTCAGTGTTAACGCCCACTGTTATGATTGGTTAACGTCAGTGCTTATGCATAAAAAGTAGTTTTAAGATGAAATACATTACTTACAGTTTGCGGCATCGTTGTTGGGCCCAGAATACTGGGAACTGCCTGATCTTTAACCAAAGGATATTGAAACAAAAAAATTTGTTCTCAAAATAGTCATCCATGAAATGTAGAGAACTCACGCGTATATTAACACTGCCGTGACTGGGACGTCCACAAAAAATAAACTGCATCCATTTTTCCCAGACATGTAGTTTGTCACTTCATACCATGGATCCACACCAAGCTGTATTTAGAGCTTGATTAAATAAATGTTTCGTTTATAATGGGGAGGACGTCTTAAGCAGTGAAACTTGCAGGAAGTTTTAATGGTACATAGACCTCTTAAATACCAAAAGATCAAGGCAAATTCTGTTTCTCATGTCATGACCCCTTTAAGACATTTGTGTCGTGTCATAAGCATACAGTATACCTATAGCCACCTGTTTCTTACAACAAATGAACACTTAATATTTAAAGGAAGAAAAGTGCAAAATTTGCTTTTATAATGAGGCTGTAGACAATAATGACTTCTCATGGCGCTCACCCCGAGAGGAAAGCCATATTTTGGCAGGCAATTAAATGTGTAATGGCACCAATTATAGTTAATGATGGATTGTTGATCAGTGCACAGCAATTCTTCAGAGATGGAATGGATGATGGTGTGTGTGTGTGTGTGTGTGTGTGTGTGTTCAATAGTCCGATGAAAGGCTACAATCAGACTCATTGAAACTCTAGAGGTGGAGCATTGACTGAGAGGGGGAAATTAACTCTATTTGTTCAAAAACTCTGGAATCTCAGGGGAAATGTGTCCTGATCAAGGCCATTTATCCAGGGAACTCAAACAGATGTTTACGTGGTGTCGAGAGGTCAGCGCTTTAGCGAGTTCTTCTGGCATATCGTGGGGAAAAAGTGCAAAGCTGAATCGGTCGACTCAAGAGTCTGAACATGCAGACCCACTGACCAACGCTTTCTCAAAACTGCTGACTGCACAGATAATGCACACGTTTTCATCGCCACGACACGAGAAAACCACGTTTAATGCGGTTTATCTCCAGAAAGGACTGTGATACACAGTAGGTGATCATTTCTGTAGGTATAAACATCTGTTTTGGGTGATCTGATCAAAACTGAACGGCACTAAATGGGTGAAACGATCAACATATTTAACATATTAAATATTTCATATTTAACACCAAAGTACATAGTGAATAAAGAGAATTAAAGGTACAATATGTATTTTTTTCGAATTATCTTTCAAATATATTTAAAATTATATAACCTACATACGTGTTTCACATTCTGTTTGTGACAAGAAAGCACTTCTGGAAGTGAACATCAGTGTTTTACTGAAACATAAGAAGTGTTATTTTAACATCTGTGTAAACCACAGGTTCAGGGTTTCAGGTTTATTTAACAACAGAACGTAAATAATCAAATGTAAGAATAAAACACTGCTTAGTTTTCACTGTATGAATTAATATATTCATTCTTATTAAAGCCACAAAAGTTATTCAGCCAAGAGCAGCGAGTGATTTTCTCTTTTCTCTCCGTTGCGATATGCATATTGCAATATATACATCTGCAATATTTTGATCAATTTCGATATATTGTGAAGCCCTAATATATATCAATATTGAGCCGACTGATGCTTTTATAAGGTGTAAACGGAGCCAGCGAAACACCTTCACTCCTCTCCAACGCCTGAACTCATAATGATGATGGTTTTTGTGCATGCTTCATAGTATTATTTCAAGTACCTTTGAGTATCAAATGGTATTGGCAAATGAATATGCCAATCATGCAGTACCAAAGTATACATCAGAAGTGTATTAGTTCCACTTTACCTTTTGATAAGTGTAATATTCGACTGCAGGAAGGCTCAAATCACAGAGCTCAAGGGCCACTTCCAGAACCGCTGAGGCCAGGGAGTAAAATGGACAGGTAATAGTTTATTTTTTTAAGAAAGGTTCAGTAACCTACAATCACAGCCATGTGAGAGACATTTCTACCACCTCATTCGGCAAAAAAAGCTTTTAAAAGTGAATTTAAACGTGTAAATCTGCCTTCATAAAATTATTCCATGCCTTCAGTATGTTATCTTTCTACTTCAAGTAATTATACTTATTCAAAGACACAAATTCACTATAATTCATCTATAAAGTCAAGAACGGTGCTCTCCCATACTATGCATTGTATAAAGAATTATCCAGTTTTATTGCAACTAGATTGAACGCAGTTTGAATATGCCACAAGTGGCTTCATGATTAATAAATATACATATTATGTTGTGTCCCTTTACAAAGTCTAGATGTTGTTTTCAGGCTCTAGAACAGGTTTTCCTGCTTGAATGTTGATTATGTCCCCCGGCCCCTAATAAACTATATATAAAAGAAAGACAGCTTTTTGTTAGTTTAGTAGCCTTAAAGGAGAACTCCAGCGCAAAATGAACCTTTGGTCTAATTACACATTGTTACCTAGTCAACTGTTATCTGAGATTTGTTTTCATGATTATCGAATGTAAATAGTTTTATCTCTGAAAACAGTTTAGCCTATAACGCTAGTATAACGCTAGTAAATAGGGCATAGAGTATTGACAAATAAAAATCGCTTGTTAATACCACTAACATGGCTCAAAATAGCCCCACACTAACACGGTAGCATAATAAGGGTCCCTACCTTCAAACCGAAGCATTGAGAACTTTGTCAGTGTCCAGACCGTTTAATAAGAAGATATTTTATACAGACAGTCAGCTTCGCGAATCAGGCAGAAGCCGTCTTTGAAAAACAGTCTCTACCAGTCGATCTACGAACGCCGATCCAAGTGCGCTGGTGAGATGTGATTAAATTATTTTTATTTATTTATTTTCTCTGTTGCGTTCAGTGCTTCTCTTATGCGCTCAGTGCTTTCTTCCGGAAACAACGGACCATATGAGATTCTACACAATTCAGCGCACTTGGATCTGCGTTCGTAGATCGACTGGTAGAGACTCTTTTTCAAAGATGGCTTCTGCCTGTATTCGCAAAGCTGACTCTATGTATAAACTATCTTCTTATTAAACTGTCTGGACACTGACAAAGTTCTCAATGCTTCGGTTTGAAGGTAGGGACCCTTATTATGCTACCGTGTTAGTGTGGGGCTATTTTGAGCCATGTTAGTGGTATTAACAAGCGATTTTTATTTGTCAATACTCTATGCCCTATTTACTAGCGTTATACAAGCGTTATAGGCTAAACTGTTTTTAGAGATAAAACTATTTACATTCGATAATCATGAAAACAAATCTCAGATAACGGTTGACTAGGTAACAATGTGTAATTAGACCAAAGGTTCATTTTGCGCTGGAGTTCTCCTTTAATTATTTCCTGGATTTTGTATCACCATAGTCCCTAAATGTATGTAAATGCAGGAAATGGGATTCAAATCGAAAAAATGTCCCCCCCCCTTCTCAAACCAAAGTCACACCCTTGACTGTGTGTGTGTGTATATATATATATATAAATAAATATAAATATAAATATGTCATACACAGACTTGGACTGGCTCCTCAGCTTTAATGCCACAGTATTGATCCTGCTGGTCCGCGGACGATTGCTGGGAAGCTGACGGTGTGTGTGTGTGTGTGTGTGTGTGTGTGCGCGCGCGTGTGTGTGCGTGTGTGTGTGTGTGTGTGTGTGCGCGTGTGTGTGTGTGTGTGTGTGTTTGCGTGTGTTTGCGTGTGTGCGCGTGTGTGCACGTGTGTGTGTGTGCGTGTGTGCGTGTGTGTGTGTGTGTGTGTGTGTGTTTGCGTGTGTGCGCGCGTGTGTGTGTATCTGTGAGAGCATCTTGGCGTCGGGGAGCCGGAGAGCTGCTGGTTTTGCAGACAGAGCGGAACCGGCCCGATGCGTTTCTAATGGCACCGTTGCTCTCTGGGAACTGATGTACGAGACTCACGCTGGGAAACTCAAACCTCCAGCCAGTTCATTTCTCATTTCTAATCCAGACAATTCTACGCTGGTCTTCTTTATGGACCGGATGGCTGCACCTGACAAACTCCAGGGAAAATTGTTCCCAGATTTATCCGTCCGGAGAGGACCACTGTCACAGCTTAGTGGATCATGTATCAGTTTTGCAGTATTTTTTTTTTTCAGAATATTATTTTTAGTATTTACATATGTTTCATACAAGGTTCGTGGTCGTACTGGTGAACCTATGCTGTGCTTTTCACAATACTAGGAAAAACTCTTGCATATTTGATCAATTCTGCGTCACCGTTCAAAAGTTTGTGGTGTAAGATTTCTAAATGTTTCTGAAAGAAGTCTCTTCTGCCCACGTGTAGTTATTTGATCAAAAACACAGTATTTATATATATATATATATATATATATATTACAATGTAAATCAGCTGTTTTCTATGTGAATATATAGTAAAGTGTAATTTATTCCTGAATGTTCAGCATTGTTACTCTCTTCAGTGTCACATGATCCTTCAGAAATTATTCTAATATGATTTGATGCTCAAGAAACATTTATGATCATTATCAATGTTAAAAACAGTTTAATATTTTTGTGTAAAGATTCTTTGATGTGTAGAACAACATTTATTTTAGAACAGTATAAATGTTTTACAGCCAATTTTCATCAATTTAAAGCTTGAAGTAAGAGCTAAAAATATTTTCTTTGTAAAAGTATTAGTTTTATCAAATACATCACTGATCCCAAACATTTTTAAACCGTAGTGAATATACTTTTTTTATTATATATTTATTTAGGGCTGTCAAATGATTAATCGCGATTAATCGCATCCAAAATAAAAGTTTGTGTTTACATAATAAATGTGTTTGTACTGTGTATAATTATTTTATATATATATATAAATACATACACATGCTTGTATATATTTAAGAAATGTTTGCATGTATATACTATATATAGATTTATATATATAAATATAAATATTTTATATATAAATAACAAATTTTTCTTAAATATATAAATGCACGTGTGTGTATTTATATATACAAAATAATTTTACACAGTACAAACACATTTATTATGTAAACACAAACTTTTATTTTGGATGCAATTAATCGTGATTAATCATTTGACAGCCCTAAATAAATATAAATATATATATATATATATATATATATATTTTTTTTTTTTTTATGTGAAGTTAAAGAGAGTAGAATTAGATCCATGAGTACTGTAAAGCATTGACATGTTTAGGAAATCTCTCTCTCTCTCCCTCTCTCTCCTTCAGTCTCTCTCTCTCTCTCTCTCTCCTTCAGTCTCTCTCTCTCTCTCTCTCTCTCTCTCTCCTTCAGTCTCTCTCTCTCTCTCTCCTTCAGTCTCTCTCTCTCCTTCAGTCTCTCTCTCTCTCTCTCCTTCAGTCTCTCTCTCTCTCTCTCTCTCTCCTTCAGTCTCTCTCTCTCTCTCTCTCTCTCTCTCCTTCAGTCTCTCTCTCTCTCTCTCTCCTTCAGTCTCTCTCTCTCCTTCAGTCTCTCTCTCTCTCTCTCTCCTTCAGTCTCTCTCTCTCCTTCAGTCTCTCTCTCTCTCTCTCCTTCAGTCTCTCTCTCTCTCTCTCCTTCAGTCTCTCTCTCTCCTTCAGTCTCTCTCTCTCTCTCTCCTTCAGTCTCTCTCTCTCTCTCTCTCTCCTTCAGTCTCTCTCTCTCTCTCTCTCTCTCCTTCAGTCTCTCTCTCTCCTTCAGTCTCTCTCTCTCTCTCTCTCTCTCTCTACATACAGTATATAAACATGAAAGTATCAGCACCCATTTTTCCCACTTCCAGCACTGCTCAGGGACAACGCTGTCCACATATCATGTCATCTATATATATATATGTGCACATTTTTCCATATATCAAGAATTCTCAACCTTGCTTTCATTACAAGAATGCAGCAAAAGCTTCATCGTTTCTCCGTCCACCGTCCTTGAAACACTAACATGCACATACACACAAACACATTGCTCTCTCCTCTCTGTTTTTTGAGGGATATCGTGACCTCTCCGTGACCTTGGCATTCACAGCGGCGCTGGAAGACGCGGAGAAGAGCAGAGCCAAATGCCACCGCTAAGATTAGCCTCGTACTTCTGAACAGAACGTGGAAACTGAAGTGCAAATGTAAGTAGGAAGCTCTTGATTTCTCATGTCAAGGGTATTTTAATCGGTAGTGGGTGGAAGGCTGGTGAAAAAATTATGAAATCATCATGAGATAAAAATAAAGATGATTTTTTGCATGTTAATGAGCAGCGATGGCCAATCAGAGGAGCAGAACCTTCTGAACCCTGTTCACTGCCATTGATGTTAATCATGAAAGTCTATAACGTCTGCTTCGGTGCACGCTAACAAATCTTGGCTTATTTTTTCTACACAAATCAAGCCTTTTGGGTACATTTTGTGGGGTATTTTTTCAGTGTTTGGGTAATTTTTGTGTTACCCAGCGCCTGGGTCAAACGTAACAACCCAGGAGTTGTGTTATCTATCGCTGACCTCTTCAGGAGAGAGCACTGCAAATGTGTCGTTGGAAAATACAGGTGTGTGTACATTTTGTGTATTTATAAATTCGTTCTTGTTCTGTATATCATTTAATTTTATGCAAAGCAACATACAGGGGCGCGATGCGAGTCTCCTAAACGAGTGTTGCGTCGGAATGAAACGCCTGTTGCCTTGCATAAACTTTATGATTTTATAAAAAAAAAAAAGACAAAGAATATAAATGCTTAGAAAGTTAAAATATGTTGTCAGAACTGCACACTGATTGTTTATGGACCGGTTATGGAGACAACAGAGACTGGTCCATTACACTTAATTACTTCTAAATGTTTAATTTTTACTTCGAATATTTGTTAAACATGTAAACATGTATGCATTATGTATTCAAAACTATTTACAATATGCTATGCTGTAAAATATGATAAAAAACAAAGGAATTATCATGCAAACCAGTGGTTGTGGAGTATTTTTTTTTGTTAATCCGTAAACATTAATTGTGTTATAATATAATAATAATAATAATAATTTGTTATATAATAATAATATATTATAATAATAATATATAATAATTATTATTAATGTATAAAGTAAAATAATAAAAAAAAGCTAGTATTATAGTAAAAACGAATAAACCCAATTTGCTGGGTAAATAACCCAACATGTTATCTGTCCGATATTTACCCAGCCCTTGGGTTAAAAACAACCCAAATTGTGTGTTTTTTAACCCAGTGTGTTTTCGAGTGTCTTTTTTGGTCCGCTTACAGAATCAAAGAACACCCGGAAGAGACTCTTCAGGTCTGTTTAACCAACAAAACAGATCTTTTGGGAGTTGGATGTCTTCCACTCATCAATAGAGAAACATTTGTCACAATGCTTTTCTTTGTGAATACTTTTGTTCGTACGGAGAGTTGAAAAATGGTTAGTATTGATCTTCCCTGAGGGTAAAAGGAAAATTACTCTCAAATGGATTTTTAAAAGAAAGCTGTACTTTAGACACTGCTATTTACACTTGCATTATTGTAATCTCTTCTCTATGTCCCTGTAATTCAGTTGTGCAGGATCTCTGAAATTGCAGTTCTGAAGGTAATTTAATCATTTAATTGAATTCATTTAACAGAAAGAGACTGAGCACAAATGCCATCAAACACATTGTACAAACAAACCATCTTTAAAACACATTAACTCAGAAGCAATAGCTGTATTTAATGTCTGTTTTATATTATATATATATATATATTTGTATTTCCCTCCCACCTAAACGCCCAGTTATGTCTTCTAATGCATGCAACTTTTCTCATGCACATTTCTTAAAGGGACAGTTCACCCAAAAACAAAAATGGTGTCTTCATTATTTTAACCCTAATGTCATTCCGTATGACTTATCCGTTTTGGTCCCCACTGACTCTCATTATATGGACACAAAAAAAGTCAAGTCACCTTCATTTATACAGCGCCTTTTACAATACAGAGAGTTTCAAAGCAGCTTTACAGTGATAACAGGAAAATAATGCAACAAAGTTTGTTTCGGCTGTACAATTAGTTTCTACAGTACAAAAAGAGTAGAATCATTCTTAAAAATATCTGCTTTTTGTGTTCCACAGATCAAATAAAGTAATTCATAAAGACACGAAGGAGAGTAAATGACAGAATATTCATTTTTATCCCTAATATTACTGTATAAGTGAACGACTTCACTATTACACTCGTTTGGCTTCAGAAGACTCAAAACAAAGCACTGAGGACTGAATATGATTCTCGACTGAGAACTGAATATGATTCTCGACTGAGGACTGAATATGATTCTCGACTGAGGACTGAATATGATTCTCGAATATGATTCTCGACTGAGGACTGAATATGATTCTCGAACATGATTCTCGACTGAGGACTGAATATGATTCTCGAATATGATTCTCGACTGAGGACTGAATATGATTCTCGAACATGATTCTCGACTGAGGACTGAATATGATTCTCGAATATGATTCTCGACTGAGGACTGAATATGATTCTCGAACATGATTCTCGACTGAGGACTGAATATGATTCTCGAATATGATTCTCGACTGAGGACTGAATATGATTCTCGAACATGATTCTCGACTGAGGACTGAATATGATTCTCGAATATGATTCTCGACTGAATATGATTCTCGACTGAATATGATTCTCGACTGAATATGATTCTCGACTGAGAACTGAATATGATTCTCGACTGAATATGATTCTCGACTGAGAACTGAATATGATTCTCGACTGAATATGATTCTCGACTGAGAACTGAATATGATTCTCGAATATGATTCTCGACTGAGGACTGAATATGATTCTCGAATATGATTCTCGACTGAATATGATTCTCGACTGAGAACTGAATATGATTCTCGAATATGATTCTCGACTGAGGACTGAATATGATTCTCGAATATGATTCTCGACTGAATATGATTCTCGACTGAATATGATTGTCGACTGAGAACTGAATATGATTCTCGAATATGATTCTAGACTGAGGACTGAATATGATTCTCGAATATGATTCTAGACTGAGGACTGAATATGATTCTCGAACATGATTCTCGACTGAATATGATTCTCGACTGAGGACTGAATATGATTCTCGAATATGATTCTCGACTGAATATGATTCTCGACTGAGAACTGAATATGATTCTCGAATATGATTCTAGACTGAGGACTGAATATGATTCTCGAACATGATTCTCGACTGAATATGATTCTCGACTGAGGACTGAATATGATTCTCGAATATGATTCTCGACTGAATATGATTGTCGACTGAGAACTGAATATGATTCTCGAATATGATTCTAGACTGAGGACTGAATATGATTCTCGAATATGATTCTCGACTGAATATGATTCTCGACTGAGAACTGAATATGATTCTCGAATATGATTCTCGACTGAATATGATTCTCGACTGAGAACTGAATATGATTCTCGAATATGATTCTCGACTGAGGACTGAATATGATTCTCGAATATGATTCTCGACTGAATATGATTCTCGACTGAATATGATTGTCGACTGAGAACTGAATATGATTCTCGAATATGATTCTAGACTGAGGACTGAATATGATTCTCGAACATGATTCTCGACTGAATATGATTCTCGACTGAGGACTGAATATGATTCTCGAATATGATTCTCGACTGAATATGATTGTCGACTGAGAACTGAATATGATTCTCGAATATGATTCTAGACTGAGGACTGAATATGATTCTCGAATATGATTCTCGACTGAATATGATTCTCGACTGAGAACTGAATATGATTCTCGAATATGATTCTCGACTGAATATGATTCTCGACTGAGAACTGAATATGATTCTCGAATATGATTCTCGACTGAATATGATTCTCGACTGAATATGATTGTCGACTGAGAACTGAATGGCCGTTTCTCAATACCAAGTACGCAAACTTCGGACTTGCGTCCTTGGTAGTTCGGACTTGCCAAGTTCGACTCGGGAGAACGAACTCCCGAGGACGCGAGGACGCAAGTCCGGTAATTCTGCAAATGGAACAGCGGCGTTCTTGTCACGTCTTATCTCTTTATGTATATTTTAGGCAATAATCAAAAGAAATATGCAACAACTCTGCCTCTTTTCGTCAACAATAAAACGAAATATTTTATAAAACACACTCTGCCTCTTTTCATAAAAATAAAAAAAACTTAAACATATTAGCCTAAATGGCCACACAATTGTGGTTCAGGCAACGTGTACATTAATTATCTTCACTGCATATTTATAACAACATGAAATATTAAAACACAAACTTTTTTATTTCATTTAAAAAATATGAAACATTCTTGATTTTTATTGACATTTGTCAAAGAGAGATAGGGTTGTGTCATTTTATTTTACATATAGTGAAGAGAATGTTAATAAATATAAAACATATATCTATAAAATAAAATCACACAACCCTGTCTCTTTTTGTTAAATGTCATTTTTACTGATCAATAATATCCAGTATAAAGGTATAAGTAAAAGGTATAAGAAGCTAACTTACAATGAGAAATTAAGCAAATAATTTGGCTACAAATTTAAAGTTAAATAGCCTAAATATATAAAGTTATGAAACTTCACTTTGCCCTCAGCCAAAACGATTTGCCATGGAACAAATATAGATTAATGAGTGAGACTAAAGATCGACACAAGACGAATATACGTCATGTTTATCCACTAGACTAGAGACACCAGAGCCAGCGGCACACGCCAGAAGCACTAGCCGAGGAAAAGCTGTTCCAGTCGGGGTTAATGAGCGCTGAACACCCGGTGCTCGCCTGGATCTTATCAGCTCCGAAAGCGTCAGATACATTTTTCAAATAGGCGCTATCTTTATAAACAAACCACAGATTTGAGCTTTAAACAACTACATTCTCGCCTGAAACACTCTTAAAATTGCATTTCATCATGACACAATAACAGCAGTATTTTAATATTACGCGGGTTTTCTCCTCTGGTATTGACGCTTGCTGCTGGTTGGTGCGAGATGCATTCTGGGATACATGGCTGTCTCAAGTCCACACAAGTCACCTCTCGATGCATCCTCGGTAAAAGGGGCGGATCAAGAACACATCCGGGGATTTGAACTGGACTTGGCTAGATGTGAACTTTGAATCGGGACAGTACTTGGGCAGCGACTGATGACGTTTCACAAGTCCACAAGAACACAAGTACAGACAAGAACGCATATTGAGAAACGGCCTATATGATTCTCGAATATGATTCTAGACTGAGGACTGAATATGATTCTCGAACATGATTCTCGACTGAGGACTGAATATGATTCTCGAATATGATTCTCGACTGAATATGATTCTCGTTCTCGACTGAATATGATTCTCGACTGAATATGATTGTCGACTGAATATGATTGTCGACTGAGAACTGAATATGATTCTCGAATATGATTCTAGACTGAGGACTGAATATGATTCTCGAACATGATTCTCGACTGAGGACTGAATATGATTCTCGAATATGATTCTCGACTGAATATGATTCTCGACTGAGGACTGAATATGATTCTCGAATATGATTCTCGACTGAATATGATTCTCAACTGAATATGATTCTCGAATATGATTCTCGACTGAGAACTGAATATGATTCTCGACTGAATATGATTCTCGACTGAGGACTGAATATGATTCTCGAATATGATTCTCGACTGAATATGATTCTCAACTGAATATGATTCTCGAATATGATTCTCGACTGAGAACTGAATATGATTCTCAACTGAATATGATTCTCGAATATGATTCTCGACTGAGAACTGAATATGATTCTCGACTGAGAACTGAATATGATTCTCGACTGATGACTCTATTAAACAACATGAGACTGAATGACAGGAACAATAGGAGAGTATACTTCTTTTTACGCATTTTCTTCAGCAAGACTTAATCACATCTTCCCAAACAGGGCTCAGGAAGCGTCTCTTCTGGGATCGCCGGGGAAGGAAATTAAAAAATGAAATTAATCTGACCTTCTGGAGAAGAGGAAGTGTTCCTCGAAGCGGTGTAGAATAATGATACCAATCTGCACCTTTTCCCACCGAGACCCCAAGAGAGACGACTACTGAGTGCACTACTCTCCCTAGAGCTCACACACACGCACACACACACGCACACGCACACACGCGCACACACACACACACGATTCACCAGATTAAAAGAAACTGTGATGTAAATTAGGTTTATTATAGTTAACTAAAACTATATATTATATATATATATATATATATATATATACATAAAATAACTATTACTATTTTTAATGGTTTTGAAAGAAGTCATGCCTACATTTATTTGATCAATAATACAGAAAATAAACAGTAATATTGTGAAATATTTCAATACAATTTTATTAAACTTTTAACAGGTACTGTGTGTGTGTGTGTGTGTGTGTGTGTGTGTGTGTGTGTGTGTGTGTGTGTATGTATATGAAATGGACTAAAACTGAAATCAAAATGGAAAACATAAAAACTGATTCCAAATATTAGTAAAAACTAATAATAATAATAATAATAATAATAGTAGTAGTAGTAGTAGTAGTAGTATCTAAATTATACTAAAATAACACTGCTGTAAATATACCAGAACTGTTTCCAATCAATAGAATTAGAATTAGAATTAGAAGACAAAAAACACTTCATATGTTAATGAAACACTTTACCACAATTACAAATTTAGCTTTTTCTTTAAACACATAACAGCATCACAGTGTGGCATTAATATCTGCTATCAATAGAAATATAAACCCATTTTCAAAGTGTTTTTGTTTCTGGTCACTTTTGCTCTGATAAACGAGCTTTGCTGGACTCTTATTAAACTCGCAGCCGATTTAAAACCCGTATAACAACCTCTGAGATTTGATGCAATAATTCATAATCTGTGCAATAATCTCCATGATTCTGAGCTTTTCATGATTTAAAATGAGGCTGAGGCTGACTCGAATCACAAAACAGAGAAGGAAGGAAGAATAGAAGAGAATCTTAAATCACTCACTTCTGAACTTCTGATTCATTACTATAAATTTTTATCACAACAGTGCAGATGATTTTGGTCTCCCCTGAAGTGCAATATTTGCCGTAGCCTTGGATACATATTTAACCCTAATGAGAAGTAATTATGACAGAGTGATTAGAGCTCAGCAGTTCTCATTAGTTCTCAAGGCCCGTAAACAACCGTACGACTGTGTGTGAGGCATCTGGTGGTGCTTGTTTGGTATCTATGGGCGGGTTTCATTTTGATTTGGGTTCTGGTATCGGTCACCGTTGGCAAAATAACAAGCCTGATCTCACTCAGGGGAGAAGAGAAACGTTCAGATCCTGCAGATGTCCAACAGACAGAGGAACACACCGTACACACACTCTGTGCTTATAGGAAAATAAACATCTGAGTGGGTTTAACCCTCGCAATTCGGTCATTTTTGACAGAAAAATTGTTTATTTTATTTTTTACTTAATCGGAATAGTATGACACTTGGTAAAGATTTTGGCAAAAAATTAATTACAAAACTTCATGGATATGATTCAAAAAGGTTAAATGGTCCTGAAACAAAATTTGCTGCACAGCTTGTTTAGATTTATGACTTTGAATTTTAATCACAGTTTTAGAGTAAAACATGTTTTGGAAAATACAGGTGAAACTCGAGAAATTTGAATATCGTGCAAAAGTTCATGTATTTCAATAATTCAAATTAAAAGGTGAAACTAATATATTTAGTATAACTATATACATATGCATGATCATACTTCTCATAGGTCTGACATTTCTGTATTTAAAATCCTATTTTTTATCGATTTCATGTAATATTCTGATTTTCTGAGATTTTGAATTTGGGGTTTTCATAAGCTGTAAGCCATAATCATCAAAATGATAAATTTTGCACGATATTCACATATTCACGAGTTTCACCTGTATATATTAATTAGAAGAACTGAAAATGGTATTTTGTGCATTTTTCATAACAATACATGCAGAATACTATAACTTTTTAAAGTTGATTTTTTTTTAAACTTCAGCAATAATCTGCCAAGTGTTTATGACAGTTTAAGTTGGAAAATTAATGCTCAAAAAGTGAATACTCAATTATTTTTCTCTTTATTTTTATTTGATTTGATTTATTTGATTGTACTGGAAAGCACTTTGGATCAACTACGGTTGTGTTAAATTTGTGCTCTATAAATAAAACTTGACTTGACTTGAATAAATGGATTATAACTACAGCATAAATATAATTTAGTACCATAAAATCCCCTAAAAATAAAAAATATTATCAAACTAAAATAAAGCACAATTATTTAATTGCAAAAAAAAAAAAAGCGGGTCCTTTTTGACCGCCGGGTGAATTAAACTGCGTATTTTGTCGCAGGCTTGTGAATAAACACTAAGCCGTGTCTGAAATGTGTCCTAATCCCATTTAGTTACGTGAAGTAGAAAACATTGTCTGTTACCGTGCGGTTCACTGTACCCGACGAAGCCTCCGTGGCCCGTGATCTGGCATTCACCGGAGCCAGAACCTCATTATTTCCCTGCATGGTCCAGTGAGCCCTAAAGGTTAATTATGGTCTGTCTACATGATACCGACAGCCAGAACACAATAAAGCTGTTAGCCGCTGAAGATATCAGCTAATGTTCGACTGTGTGAATCCAAGCGTGAGTTTCCAGTGCTCGTGTTTTTTACCGTTTGCTTTACGGACACAACGTAGTCAATCAAATGTATTCTTCCTCCTGTTTCAGCGGCACCGCATCAACACGTAACAGACGCTCGACAGAACGAGATGTATTGAACCTAGAAAAAAGCTGTACATTTCATCATGCATCTTTTAATGCATGCAATAAGGGGTTTGTTTTAGAAATGGCTTTTATTTTTGTGATGCTGCGGCTGGAACAACAACATATAAAGTAAGACAATGATAATCTGGGCGCTGATATGAGCATAAAATAATTTAACGTGAGCTTGATTATCATTTATAGTCGTACTGAAAGCGACAATGTAGTAATAAATCACCTCAGATCTTGAAAATACAATGTTCAAACCGTCAACAAACAAGTGTATTTTCTATGACAACGATTGGTTCAGTCACTCAGTGTGTATTTTTTAATAATGTTAAAAGAGTAAAATATTTATGATCATGATTAAAGGGGTGGTTGATTATGATTTCGCTTTTCTAACTTTAGTTAGTGTGTAATGTTGAGCGTAAACAACATCTGCAAAGTTACGACGCTCAAAGTTCAAAGCAAATTTTTCTTTTAAATTGCTTTTTAACAAACGACTGGAACTACATCGAGCTTCTTCACGGGTTGGTGACATCACTAACCCTAAAATTTACATAAACCCCGCCCCCGGAACACGATTTACAGATTATCATGACAGAATATGCTAATCAATGACTAGAAGATAACTACACATAATCTACATAAATTCATCAACTAACCAGACAGAAATGTTGTCACTTCTTCTTTAGTCTCTCCATCTTTGTCTGACTCCGGTTTTAACACAAAAAACTTTGTGCTCACCCTCAAAAAGTGACAATTTTAACATGCTATATAAAAATATCTGTCGGTTATTTTGAGCTAAACCTTCACACACACACACACACACACACACATCAGAGACTTATTTTACAGCTTGTGAAAAGGGCATTATACGTGAAGTATGTCTAATTGATTAATGTTCAGGTGTGTGTGTACCTTGCAGTTTATGGAGATGTTCAGGTGTGTGTGTGTGTACCTGGAAGTGTATAGAGATGTTCAGGTGTGTGTGTACCTTGCAGTGTATGGGGATGTCCAGGTGTGTGTGTGTGTGTGTGTGTGTGTGTACCTGGAAGTGTATAGAGATGTTCAGGTGTGTGTGTACCTTGCAGTGTATGGGGATGTCCAGGTGTGTGTGTGTGTGTGTGTGTGTACCTTGCAGTGTATGGGGATGTCCAGGTGTGTGTGTGTGTGTACCTTGCAGTGTATGGGGATGTCCAGGTGTGTGTGTGTGTGTGTACCTTGCAGTGTATGGGGATGTCCAGGTGTGTGTGTGTGTGTACCTTGCAGTGTATGGGGATGTCCAGGTGTGTGTGTGTGTGTGTGTGTACCTTGCAGTGTATGGGGATGTCCAGGTGTGTGTGTGTGTGTACCTTGCAGTGTATGGGGATGTCCAGGTGTGTGTGTGTGTGTACCTTGCAGTGTATGGGGATGTCCAGGTGTGTGTGTGTGTGTACCTTGCAGTGTATGGGGATGTCCAGGTGTGTGTGTGTGTACCTTGCGTGAGCAGCTGCAGGGTTCGGACTTCTTCTCTGACGCGGAGCTGCAGGACCTGCTGGAGGATGAACTGTCTCTGACTCTCCTGCATTATTCCCATCCGCTCCAGCTTTCTGTCGGTGAGCCTCATCAGCGCTCGACCTGCACACACACACACACACACACATCATCAACATCAACCCACACATCAACATCAACACCGGTTTTACATCCGCTTCAGCACACACACACACACACACATCATTAACATCAACCCACACATCAACATCAACACCGGTTTTACATCCGCTTCAACACACACACACACAGGTTTTACATCCGCTCTAACTTTCTGTCGGTGAGCCTCATAAGCGCTCGACCTGCACACACACACACACACACACACACACACGCTCTAACTTTCTGTCGGTGAGCTTCATCAGCGCTCGACCTGCGCACACAAAACAGATTTATGAACATTTATGAAGAATAAAATGGCGTAACTCATCTAAATCATAGCTGTAAATGTCCTTTATTATCTTTATTACATATGGATTAAGTATTAAAATAACCTACATTACAAGAACCTCACAAGAATATATCGTAATTAGTGAAATGAAATAGACTGGATCCCCCCCCCACCTCCAGCTAGAATACGATCAAGGTCAGATGAAGTTCACTGCCATTTTTAATCATCGCCGCACAAACACTCTCCTCATATCTGTGCTGATAAAAGTCATAATAGTGTGTGTCATTTGTGCACGATAAAGTTAAAGCCGCTGTACTCTCACACGACTGCGCCTGTAGGTGCCGAAGCAGAAAGGCTACTAATGCATTTACACTGCGATGACAATTGTTAATTCGGTTGTTTTTCATGAAAGAGAGCAAACGCGGTATCATTATCTGTGAAAAGGACTGTATTGAGATGGAGAAATGGCACAATTTTCAGTGATTATGCTGCATTATGAGTGTGTATGCTCGACTCCTGTCACGCGCTCCAGTAATGGTCATGTCTTTACGGCACAGCATGTCTCCAGTGAATGGGAAAGCTGTGCATAACTGGGGGAAAAAACACTACAAGCCAGACAAACAAACAATTTCACTGACCCGTACACCCACTGGACAACATTTCATGCGGGAATGCAGAAACTGCAAATTAAAAAAGACAAAGAGGAACAAAAAGGAAAAATTAAGTAGCACTATTCATCAGGAAACTACAGCGTGGAAACAGTCAGCAAATTACAATAATGGAAAAGCAAGAAAATAAATGCATAAATAAATGCTGGTTTATACTTAAAACATGGTAAATTAAAAATATGCACACAAAAAAAATATACACTTCAGGACATAATATGGATTTTTTTCCTGCTGGCCCAGTGGTTTAGATTTCTACTTTTCATGCCAACTATTTCTGGCCCCATTACACATTTGATAAAAACGTATTTTTTTCTGTGATACTGCTATGTTTAAACGTGTAGAATATTGGTGAATAATAGAGTATATACGGTACATATATATATATATCTAAAAAAAAACTCTTTCTTTTACAGTACTGCGCAAAAGTCTTAGAAAAGTATTTTCACCCCAAAATATGGTTTTGAAACCTTATTGTAAACTATTACCATAATAATAATAATAATAATTTTACATGGCTGACATTTCAATCATAAGCAACAACTACAGGCTATTAAACACATTAAAAAAATCCAAGTGTTTAAATTTGCAAGGCATTAAAATCAAAATGATAAAATGTAGAACCTCAAATTTACACTTATATTTTATTATCTAATGCAATATCGTTTCTCAGTTAAATGTAAGTGTTTTGAGGACATTCAGATATATTTACTAGAAAACGAGACAGACGCTGATTAAGAACAGGATTATTTTGCAGAAAAACATAGATGTACATGGCATTTTGTGTGTGTGTGTGTGTGTGTGTTTTAATAAGCATTTTCTTTAGAGAGAAAGAATCAGTCCATAACAAAGTAAAAAAATTCCTTTCATTTCTGATCACCTCGAACTGCATCATATTTTGACGGCATCTATATTTCTGAATAGAATATCGAGGCGCTATGAGCACAGATGGGCATCTTTAGTCACGGAACATTAGAAGCAGAGAATCGGAGTGTGTGTGAGGCGTGTAGGTTGAGGTGATCGGGGTACGGTGTTTCAGTGTGTTGGCCGAGCGCCAGACTACCCCTTCATTTGGCAGCGTTCAATGAGGAACAGAAACTCAGCGTGTCTTCTCTCTGAATCACCGCCACGAGTGTGTGACTGAGAAGACGAGAGCATGGGTGTGTGTGAAAACAGGAAAGGAGGAAAATAAAAGGAGACGTCTACAGATGGGAAGAGAGCTACAAATGTGAGTGCATGAGAAGAAACGGGAGATGTGCCATTTTAAACAAGAAACGCTCCAATAAAAACATTTCAGATGTAGATTCTCAGGAAGAACGGGTCAGTGGGAAACAAGCTGTCTCAGCGAGATAAGATGTACAAGAAAGCAGAAAATATCGCGTCCTAAATACACAAGACATGTTGGCCAACAATCGTGCAAATTATACTTATTACACAATGCTTTCACAGATGATTCAAAACAATAGAAGACCAATATTATTTTGTTTTTCCCAAAAATCCCTGAAAAAAAACTGAAAAAAAGATTCGATTCCCTTAACGGCAACACTTTGCCTTAAAGCCTTCATGTATAATGCATTTTAAAGGCATTCATGATGTACATAATAATGCATTATAATATGTTTGTTGTGTGTTTTAATGCATTATACTTTCTAAAGAGCATTATAATGCATTAGAACTGTGGTTACAATTATTAATGAAACCATACAATGCATTAATTTACAAGGCATGATTAATGCATTAAAATACTTTTATGAGGCATTATATAAAGGCTTTAAGTTTAAGAGCATTCCATGCGGTGATGCAAAAACTGGAAACTACTATAAAAAGGACAAATAAGAAATTTAGCAGTACATTACAGAAAATATGTAATGAGTCATAACACAGCCTGCCAATAAAATTATTATAATGGACACAACAAAACAAAATGACTAAACACAAAAACAAAACTCTATTTTTAATGACTGTTAAAGTGTCTTCCCACACTCCTGCGCTTCTCTTTGCTCACGGCCTGTGTCGGCTTACGTCTGTGTAACTGACGGAGAAATGGCTTTACAAATTGAACAGCATTTGGACTTCAGCATTCTGATCAGACGCTCATCCTCGGCTTCTTCTGCACTGTTGTGACAGTTTTCTGTCTTTTCATCTGAGAGAAACGCTTCTTATTAAAACGCTTAAAACGGGCTTGATTGTGTCTGTGTGGAATTGATTGGATGGTTGTGGTTTGCTATTGGCTGATGTCATTTGATTGACAGGTCGCCCCGCCCTCGTCATCAGAAGTTATTCTGGCTGCAAATTAGGGCTGTCAAAATGGCTAAAAAACGAAATATAAATTTCTTAAATATTAGCAAAATTCTAATTCTATTCGACTTCTAAAGGCAACACTAGATGTTAGAGGAAAAATGTACTGTACAATAGGATTTTCCCATAGGCTTTAGGATTATCGGCTTCTTTTGCATACGGTTGACTGTTTTCCAGTGCTAATACTATTTAAAGTCCGCATTTCTTCCCTTGTGACGTATATCTGAGAGAAACGCTTCTGGAACGAGAACAGATGTGGGCGGGGCTTGATTGTGTCTGTGGGAAATTGATTGGATGGTTGTGGTTTGCTATTGGCTGATCTCATGTGATTGACAGGTTGCCCCGCCCTCAAGAGGGAGGGGAAGTTAATCTGGCTGCAAATCATATCTTTCTACATTGTCGGCCATTTAAAAGCAGTAGTGCATTTTGATGCAAAAAATATGGTTTGCAAGCAAATATGCCATTATATTATATTATAATAGCTGGATTCCGCATATGAGAGACATCAGGGCAGACACATTCACTCTTTTTCCTCCTGTGGTTTCAGGACCGGCATTCTCGTCTCCAGCTCTGATGAATGGACCAGCTTTTCTCTCTCTCTCTCTCTCTCTCTCTCTCGTGAACCAAAGCCTGGCTAATTACTGCAACAACCAGGAGGATGATGGACAGAAGGAAAGAAAGAGGGCGGCTCTGAGGCCTATAAAGATGATGAAGGTGATACTGTACAATACTTTACATAGTTTAACCGCAGCTGCATTCATGAGTCCCGAGAGGAACTTTCTCTCTTTCACACACACACACACACACACACACACACACACACACACACGACTGCCAAGTACGTCCCTTCGCTGATCCACACAGAGTTTGGCAAAGTTGCCAAATAAGTTGCCAAATTACCTACTTTACATGGACGAGGACCAAAGTCTAAATGAAAAATTCCACTGAGAACAGATTTGGAAATCTTTGAATCTGATGCTGAACAGAAGAATATATCTATCAAATTATACAAAATAACTACACACACACACACACACACACACACACACACACACACACACACACACACAAACTGTACATACACACACCAACACATTCATACACACACATATTCAACATACATACATGTATACACTGTATACACACACACAGTACATACACACACATCCTACATTTACACGCAAATGCACACACAAACACACACACACACTCACACACACTCACACACACAGTACATACACACATAAACACACACATCAACACATTGATACGCACATACGCATACATACATACATACATACATACATGCATACATACACCCACAAACACATTCATACATACATATTCATACATGCATACATATACTGTATACACACACATTGTACATACACACACACATCCTACATATTTACGCAAATACATACACACACACACACACACACACACACACACAAACACACAAACACATTCATACACACATATTCATACATACATATACACGCATACATACACACACACACACACACACATATCCTACATATTCACGCAAATACATACACACACACACACACACACACACACACACACAAACACATTCATACACACATATTTCACACATGCATACGTATACTACACACACACACACATACACACACGCACAAGCGTAGGAGAGGAATAAGTCCTGCAATAGCTTATCTTCAGTGTTCCTAAAGGTCCTAGGACGTCCCTGGAACAACTTAAGCCCAAATCACTGGAAGGAGATTGAACTGATATCAGTGTTGGGCCAGTCCTGTTGCTCAGCCCATATTGATCACTAGATAACAGGACAATGGCATTTGGCATTTAATTAAAAGACGGCAGATAGTGAGTTACAGATGAACAGAGAGAGAGAGAGAGAAAGACACAGATGCTTAATAACAATAACTAATTGATGATTGTAAATGTAACTTCAACTAATTGATTTAAAGAAGTAAAATCAGTGTAATATTAAAGCAGTTCAAGAATGTAAATCTTAAAGTACTTTCTCATATATCCAAGCTTAACATGAAGAGACAACTAGCCATTTTAGGCACTGAGGCAACATCAACATTGCAGTTTGTTTGAGAATCACAACCACTGGTTCAACCAATCACGTGAGTCGTGGGTGGGGCTTATGCGGGTTAGACCAATAGCAGACAGGGATGAGTGTTTCAGAAACCTGTTTGATAATAATTACCTACAAATGACCTTCTTTACATGGAGGAACAACAAAGTCTCTGAAAAATTTTACACACACACACACACTTTTAGGCACTGAGGCGACATCAACATTGCAGAATCACAACCAGCCTGACTAGTTCAACCAATAAACTGGTTTACTAGCTTATACTGGTCAGAGCAATAGCAGACAGGGATGATTGTTTCAGAAACATGTTTGACAATAATTGTTGCAATTCCATTTGTGGCTCTAGTGGTGGAGAAATTTCACTTTAGCTCTCATAACATTTACCTGAAAAACAACAAGAACTGAGACAAAGCATTATGAATGAGCATCGAGATCACGACATGCACGCTTGGAAACACACTATAGCAAAATCCGAGGGTTTGCCGCAGGCCTCCGTTTCCCCGGAATATAAATCTACAACATTATCAAGATGATCATTACACATCATCATCATCATCATCCAGAGATGCGTCAGTTGTGCGAGACGTCTGCTCAATATGCAAACCACTCACCTCTACATCCACCAGAACTCGACTATTACCTCTTCATCACTTATAACAGCTCTACGACGCGTGCGGAGCGAGGGATCAGTCGAGTTATTAATTGTTAATGTGGCCATCAAAAGACTAACCCCATCCTTTCCCTTCAGAATCCTTCAAAACACAAAAATTGCAGTAGTTTCATTCAGGCCACATCATGTTCTTATCCTCCAACATCACCACAATTCAACTCTCTCCATCCTTCTCCACAGAATACTGAAAAATTGATCTGATGACTGTGAATTGCATCCCTGCGGTACACTGCAATTTCAGATGCTCAAAGCTCATCATTTCAGACGCTCATTCCTCATCATCTCGCTCGAGGAAATCACCGGGAACACGACAGCAGAAGCTGAAGACATCGAGCTGAATCCCTAACACACAAGCCTGAGCTCCAGGATTACGCTTTACTGACTTGACTTTACTGACCCTTTTGTTATTACGGAAAAAATCTGTTGTTTTCTCGTATCGCAGGGACAAAATCCTTATTAGGAAAAGAAAAAAAAAATCTCATTTGGGCCATTAGAAACAGATCTACTCTGGACATTTTTCTTATCAAAAATTGCATTCTTTACAACTGACATTAAAGGTGCAGTCTGTAAGATCGACAACTAGTGGTCGAAATAGGTACTGCAGTCTAATTCAAAATATCGGAGATCGTTGATTCTCCCGCCTCCTGCTCCTCAGACTGGACGGCGCTCACACGGGTTTCCAGTTTGAGCACATGCAACAGGACCGAGCACAATGGACAATGAAAATTGGCAACATGTATCACAAACCAAAACAAAAACAAACATTCCAGCCCGGAAACGCACATTTCAAAGTAAAATAACTGGCTGTAGTAGTGTTTTTCACATGAACTGAGACGTGAACTTAGCATGTTTCCTCAATATATGCAAATATATTATGGTATTTTTATGCTTTAGTAGAGTGAAAAAGTTACATACAGCACCTTTAAACATGCAATTAAAGGGTTAGTTCACCCTAAAAATTTTAATTCTGTCAGTAATTACACGCCCTCATGTTGTTCCAACCCCGTAAGACTTTCGTTCATCTTTGGAACACAAATTAAGGTTTCAAATTAAGTAAATAATCAAGCAAAGGGTGAAAAAAAATGATATGAAAATATGAAACAGTTGCTATTGTGCAGACGTCATTACATGCAGTTTCCAGATGAGATTGTGTTTATAGATCCACCCCTGAGTGGAAGCTGGGAATGTTTAGTGGAAAACATCATTGCAGTTACTCATGTGTTGGGGCTGAATGTGTGTTTACACATCAGTGTTTCTGAACTCCTGAAACGCCTCCATTGTAGTCTTGAGTTTCTTCCGGGAACGAACACGTCACAATATTCCTCATTATAATAATTCATACGCAGAATAAAGGGGCGGGGCCTGGTTGAGTTAGTTAGTAGTGTGTTAAACTGGCGGTTATGGTAAGGGGCGGGACATTTCACAAACACACTCGAAGCGCTCGACCAATCACAGCACACTGATCCAGCTGACCAATCAGAGCACAGTGTGCTTTTCAGAAGGAGGGGCTTCATAGAGACAGGAAGTAAACAGAGCGTTACTGACAGACTGGGAAGAGAGGAGCCGCAACAATGGAGAATATGAGGAGAATAATCAACATTACAGCAGGAAAACCTGTTCTAGTAGAGCCTGAAAACAACATCAAGGTCATAATATGGCCTCCTTAAGATCTATTAATATCACAAAAAAAAAAGAAAAAAAAGAGGCATTTCAATAAACATCAGATGTCCCATTTTACAGCATGTAATTTTCAAAATGCAACTAAAAAATATAAATTCGCTCTGATGAAAATGTCAAAGTCCATAAAAAAGCCCATAAACTACGCCAGGACCACCAGTGTGCTGCCTGATGGGAGTCTCCTTTACATGAGTTGTTTATAACTCTTATTAAAGTCCAATAAATAAACTCAATGTCTCACACACCCTGTATTCTCTGGACCGAGAGCCAGAACTGCACACACACACTGACCAGCGCATGTAGAAACACCAGAACAGCCAGATCACTAACATCCCAGCTGGACTCGTTTATCTGTCCGTCTGACAAACGTTCCTTTCTTTCCTGTAAAAGCACAGAGAGTGAGCCAACGATCCCGGTCTGAAGATCTGCCACAGTTCCCACACCAGACCCGACACTTCCATCATCGCTGTGAAACTGGTTCAAGAATGGACACTCGCACTGGGGAAATAGTGCAGAAGCAATTTTCACTCAGAAATTGCAAGTCAATTTCTTAAACTCTTAAACAGCAAGTAACAGGGAATTAAACGTGAAATTGTGAAACGTAAAAACTGAAATATTACTTTCTTGCAAAAAGTACTCTACTAAACAGATTTTTTTGAAGTTGTAAATAAAACCGTATCAGAAATATTCACACCGTAAGTCAAAGTGCCCAATTCAGTTTTTTATGCTCAAATGCAATATTTCATTGCCACGAAGCGCCCGCGCCCTCAGATCACTTGGACGTGGCTGTGGTTACAAGAGGTAAAAATAATATAATTACTGTTCGTTTTCTCACACAAACCACTCGTTTCGTGTCTTAGGCCATCAATGTGTACTTACATTTACGAGTCATTAAATCATGTTTAATTTGGACTTCTCTGGTCATGCTCTTTGAGGTGGTGACCATAGACCTGCATTATATGACTGACAGACAAGAACGGTTTGACCTAAAAAGATCAAAATTGAAACTACAGCGGAAAAAAAGACACCTACATCTTGGATGCCCTTGAGGTAAGCTAAAACATACCAAAAATGTATTTCAAAGTGTACTATCCCTTTAAAAGACTTGATGAATATCCAGCATTTTTCTCCACAACTGAAAGAGGTTATGAATGTCATCACACACCTGATTTGCACTGGCGCAACAGTTCATGAATGAATATCCAGTTATCTATTATGTCAAACAACAGCTGGTTATTTAACAGGCATTAATTGTTGCGTTTTCATAACCCTGCTGCGCTGAGGCTCATGGGATTGACGTCTCTTTGAAACCCAGGCCAGAGTTTCAGTGTATCGACAGAGTCATTCTCTCTTATCTTCAGTATATTCACAGAACGAGTGCACCTCTCCCCGATTACACCTACGCCATCACACATATGTGCTTAACTCATTTACCAAGCACTCGCTGCCTCTGTCATTGTAATTACTGCAGATTAGGGACTAATATCTAATTATGCCTTAATATGCTTTAATGTAGTTTTAATGACAGCTCGGTGTTCCAGGAAAACTCTCGGAGCGCTTTGGGAGAATCTCAACAGTCGTATGTCGGCGATGGAAAGGTTTACCTTACAAACCACACTTCGAGGTAAATAATTAGGTAATTATGCGCATCTTAAAGCTGTATTTGAGGCTGTCTGATCATGTATGAAAGAGTTTGCAAATCCTGAATTTCAGGTCGAATGACTCGAAAACGAGATCGGATTATAAATCAATACCACTTCCAGAGGCTTCATATAATTGCATATTAAAACTAAAACTGAAATAATTTATAAAAATATACGGAAATATTAAAACACTAAAAATATAGGCTATTTTTTTTAATTACTAAAACTTTTAAATAATAATTAAAATAGACAAATTATGTATTATTCATATACCTGTACATCCATTGAAGTAAAAAATAAAATAAAAAATCCTTTTGAAAAACTTACCAAAAAGATTGCATGATGAAAATCAGCCATATTCATAATAAATTAAAATATAAATAAAAAAAATGTCTATAAAATGGCACACAAGAACTCAGATGTTAGGTTTAATCTGAAGATAATAAAACAAGTGGTTTAAGCGTCTCTAAAGTGTACTCGCAGTTTGTTTTTAACCCTGTCTGGAGATCTCGGTTTACTGCGGTAAAGCGTTACACGCACGTTTGACCAGAGATGGATGCAAATTGCTTTGTGTCTCTAATTGGTAAGGCCTGATGTTTATGAACAGATTCCTGTTAATTAATACTGGATCATCAAATCAAGCAGCTTTCATATTTTATTCATAAATTATGGATAATTGGATCTTGCATTACCTTAACACAAACTGCATTCACAATCCTTCAGTCAAACTAAAACAATTCAGAAAGACAACTCCTGAGATCAGGTCATCAGCGCTGTGTGTTATTAAACTGCAAAGAACATCACGATTATAAATAAAGCAGAGCAAATCAATCCATGATCTATTTGACTTCAAACTTTGACTTTGAACGATCTCTGACTTCTAAGGACATCTTAGAAATATCAGGCTCATATTTATCAGTGATTCCCAACTACAAACGTTAACTAGCCAACATTTTTATTTTTGTAGAATTAAATTATATGGTTGTCAAAAGATGAAATATAAAAAAATAAAAAAATAAAAATTATATACTATATAATTGTATATATACACACACACGTAAATATAATCAGGGTTACTATAGAACTAACTAGAGTTCATTAACTGGAAAAAAAAACATTAACAGAAATAAAAAAAACATTTTCAGTTTAACATGATGTACAAAAAAAAAAATCAATACAAACTATATAGACTTTTTTTTTTTACATGTATAACAAACAAAAAATTACTAAAACTAACTGAAATAAAAAACAGAAAATATAAACAAGTACATATATATATGTATAGTTATTTTAGTATCATTAAGGTAATATTTATAATATAATACAATATGATATAATATAAGGCTGTAGGGGTAAATATTAGAATTTGAAGCCTGCATAACGCAAGCAATTTATCTCTCTAACGCTTCTTGAAGTAGGAACACATTAAAACACAATAGAACATGAAAAACCGTGGAACAGTCATCCATCACTGTGAGTTACTTTAGGTCACACGACATTAAAAACACACACACACACACACACACGCTGTATGACTGCATACACACATCCTAAAAACACACACACACACACACACACACCCCGCTGAGCTAATAAACATCAGACCGAAATCATCTCGGCGGAGCCGGTAGCAATTAATGGCAGTGTCGTCATGAATGTCTCCATGTGTGAGAGCTGTGTGTGAGATGTGTGTGAGAGAGCTGTGTGTATGAGACCTGTGTGTGTGAGAGCTGTGTGTGTGAGAGCTGTGTGTGTGAGATCTGTGTGTGTATTTGACCTTGGAGAAGATCAAGATCAGACTGACAGGTGTGTGTGTGTGTGTGCCCGAGTGTTTGTGTGAGTGTGTGTGTGAGTGTGAGTGAGTTTGAGTGTGTGTGTGTGTGTGTTTACCGGTGATGTCGTGCAGCTTGAAGGAGTCGCTGTACACCTGGTGTTGATTGGGACAGTGCTTCTTCAGCCACTTACACACGTCCTGCTGCGTCCACAGAGCCACTGGTTTCGACAGCTTCACCGTTCCCGGCTGCGCAACACAAAACAATCATGCAGATAACATCAGACTTACGGTTCCTACCGTCACCATGAAATCAAAATTGACAATTCTTGTTTTTTTTAATGAAATATTGCGGTTTTTATTATGATTTATCCATGCACATCATTACTCTGTACAATCTTGAATCAGAATAACTTCCCCTCATCTCTTCTCTGATGACGAGGGCGGGGCAACCTGTCAATCACATGAGATCAGCCAATAGCAAACCACAACCATCCAATCAATTCCCCACAGACACAATCAAGCCCCGCCCACATCTGTTCTCGTCCCAGAAGCGTTTCTCTCGGATATGCGGCATAATATAGAAGAAAATCATGTCGACTTTAAAAGAAAAGTTCAGCCAAAAATAAAAATTCTGTCATCATTTGCTCACCTTCATGACGTTTTTAAACCTGCTTTATTTATTTTCTGTTGAAAATAAAGGGAGAAATTCCAGTAAGTCTAAACCGGTTGGTCTTTTCATGAAATTACGACAAAAGGAGAACTGAAGCATTTGAGATTCCAGGTGATCTTAGTGAGAAATACAAATTCACTCTTAAAAAAAAGGTTTATACAGAACTCTATGGTTCTGTACTCTATTTTAAAGAGCCCTTTATGTCAAAAAGGTTCCATATGAGGAGAAATGTCTTAAATGATTTCATAAAACATTCATGTCTAACGAGATATTTCAAGCTGTTTAATTCAAAAACTTAAAGAGGCTATATGCGTTTTTCTGAAATTTAAACTCGCGACTGACACCTGTGGCCAAAAAACAGAACTGCTCTTCCTTTCTGCTCGCTCTCGCAGCGCTCGTACGTGCACACTTCACAAGTCATCTGCTCCAAGGAGGTCAACATTATGTTTACAGAGGTAAGAACAGTCAAATACATTTATTCCATTGCACTGCTTGCGAGTGTAGGCTAATTGCTGACTAGCGGTGGTGGCAGAGTGATCTGAAAAACGTTTAACACGACGTCACATCCGCAGACAGCGCGGGAAAAATCCGACCCGACAGAAAATAGGAAAAATAGGATACAGGCTTATAGGAGCACCCACTGTGAGCGGACAAGGTGTCAGTATGCTCACCAGGAGATGTTTGAGTCATAAATGGTAAAATAAAAAGGCTATTGTTACGTTTATTTTGGGGGAAAAGCTGCATATAGCCCCTTTAATTAAAACCAAATCTATAAAATTATCCAATGAAAGGTTCTATATATGAAGGACCTGAAGGAACCCTTCAAAGTCTCCCTGTGGTGAAAATCCAGCTTTTAATGTTGTTTATGTGTCTATGTGGTGTTTTTAATACGCTTTAACACAAACCATGTGTAAGTTCATAAGTCGACAGCATTTCTGAGTATTTCCTCCTTAAAACTGCAGTGAACCAAAGACAGTCTCAAAAACACGGTGTGAAATCGCTGGTGTTTCTGACGTCACAAACGACCTTGTAACCAATCAGATCAACGTGTGATCGTCAACCAGTGGATCTCTGAGTGAGTGGAGCCGGGGCTCATTTGCATATTCATAGAACCGCGCATACTAAATGAGGCAAGGGTGTCGAGTTACATTCAAGATATTTTAAGGCATGAAGACATTTTTTCATGTTAAAATTTTTTAAATATGTCATTTTGGATAAAATTATTGAATATAGGGGGACTTTAAGATTCTACATAGAGCCGTTTCTTCAATATCTGACTGATGAATGAATCACATCCTTTCAGTGAATTGGTCACAAACGAGTCAAAAAGTGTAATTTACAAACGATCTGGTTTTTACATTCAACTCAATGGTTATGAGTGATTCAATTTCACTTGATAGCTGTTACTGACTTACAATTTTTATGGAGCTTTTAAGACCTTTTTGAAGCTTAAATGCTTCAGTTTTTCATTGTACTTGCAGTGAAAATAGTCCACAGAAATCACACAGGTTTGGAACACATGATGGTGTGTAAATAATGACAAAATGCAATTTTTGGGTGAACTCTCCCCGTGACGACGGCCTGCTGATGAATGCCACTGCTTGGCCTTTGAGTGCGTCGTGAGCGTGAGCTTTCTTTAATTCAGCACAGAGAAACACACACACCGAGTCAGAGAAACACACACACACACACACACAGAGTCAGTACAACAGCCTCCAGTGGGGCGAGAGTCACGGACACACTGAAAAAAGCAGCCGAATAATTAACCCCAGATTCCTCACAGAGACACACTACAGGACTCATGAGGTTTAACACTGAGCTGCAGAGAGTGTGTGTGTGTCGAGACACCGAAGAGTGTGTGTGTCGAGACACCGAAGAGTGTGTGTGTGTCGAGAAAGTGTCGAGACACCGAAGAGTGTGTGTGTCGAGACAGTGAAGAGTGTGTGTGTCGAGACACCGAAGAGTTTGTGTGTCGAGACACCGAAGAGTGTGTGTGTCGAGACACCGAAGAGTGTGTGTGTCGAGACACCGAAGAGTGTGTGTGTCGAGACACCGAAGAGTGTGTGTGTCGAGACACCGAAGAGTGTGTGTGTCGAGACACCGAAGAGTGTGTGTGTCGAGACACCGAAGAGTGTGTGTGTCGAGACACCGAAGAGTGTGTGTGTCGAGACACCGAAGAGTGTGTGTGTCGAGAACGGAGTCACCGAAGGTCCTGCAGGAACCAGTAAGAAGTACTTTATAGAGGATCCAATTAAACACAGATGAGATGTTGAGGGGAGGGAATTATAACACACACACACACACACACTCACTCACACACTCACACACTCACACACTCTCACACTCTCACACTCTCAAATTCACTCACGCACACTCACTCACGCACACTCACTCACGCACACTCACTCACTCACGCACACTCACTCACGCACACTCACTCACGCACACAATCACGCACACTCACTCACGCACGCACACTCAATCACGCACGCACGCTCAATCACGCACGCTCACTCACGCACGCTCACTCACGCACGCTCACTCACTCACGCACGCTCACTCACGCACGCTCACTCACTCACTCACGCACGCTCACTCACTCACTCACGCACGCTCACTCACTCACGCTCACTCACGCTCACTCACTCACGCTCACTCACGCACGCTCACTCACGCTCACTCACTCACGCTCACTCACGCTCACTCACTCACGCTCAATCACGCACGCTCGCTCACGCACGCACGCTCACTCACTCACGCTCACTCACTCACGCACACTCACTCACTCACTCACGCACACTCACTCACTCACTCACTCACGCACACTCACTCACGCACACTCACTCACGCACACTCACTCACGCACTCAACACTCAATCACGCACACTCACTCAATCACGCACACTCACTCAATCACGCACACTCACTCAATCACGCACACTCACTCAATCACGCACACTCACTCACTCACTCACGCACACTCACTCACGCACACTCAACACTCAATCACGCACACTCACTCAATCACGCACACTCACTCAATCACGCACACTCACTCAATCACGCACACTCACTCAATCACGCACACTCACTCAATCACGCACACTCACTCACGCACACTCACGCACACTCACGCACACTCACTCACGCACACTCAATCAAGCACACTCAATCACGCACGCTCACTCACGCACTCACTCACTCACGCACACTCAATCACGCACTCACTCACTCACGCACTCACTCACTCACGCACTCACTCACTCACTCACGCACACTCACTCACGCACACTCGCACACTCACTCACGCACACTCACTCACGCACGCTCACTCACGCACGCTCACTCACGCACGCTCACTCACTCACGCACGCTCACTCACGCACGCTCACTCACGCACGCTCACGCACGCTCACTCACGCACGCTCACTCACGCACGCTCACTCACGCACACTCACTCACTCACGCACTCACTCACTCACGCACGCTCAATCACGCACGCTCACTCACTCACGCACGCTCACTCACGCACGCTCACTCACGCACACTCACTCACTCACGCACTCACTCACTCACGCACGCTCAATCACGCACGCTCACTCACTCACGCACGCTCACTCATGCACGCTCACTCACGCACGCTCACTCACGCACACTCAATCACGCACACTCAACACTCAATCACGCACACTCACTCACGCACACTCAATCACGCACACTCACTCAATCACGCACACTCACTCAATCACGCACACTCACTCAATCACGCACACTCACTCACGCACACTCACGCACACTCACTCACGCACACTCAATCAAGCACACTCACTCACGCACACTCAATCAAGCACACTCAATCACGCACACTCAATCACGCACACTCAATCACGCACACTCAATCACGCACACTCAATCACGCACACTCAATCACGCACACTCAATCACGCACGCACACTCACGCACGCACACTCACGCACGCGCACACAATCACGCACACAATCACGCACACTCACTCACGCACGCACGCTCAATCACGCACGCTCAATCACGCACGCTCACTCACGCACGCTCACTCACGCACGCTCACTCACGCACGCTCACTCACGTACGCACGCTCACTCACGCACGCTCACTCACGCACGCTCACTCACTCACGCACGCACGCTCACTCACGCACGCTCACTCACGCACTCACTCACTCACGCACTCACTCACTCACGCACACTCGCTCACGCACGCTCGCTCACGCACGCTCGCTCACGCACGCTCGCTCACGCACGCTCGCTCACGCACGCTCGCTCACGCACGCTCGCTCACGCACGCTCACTCACGCACGCTCACTCACGCACGCTCACTCACGCACGCTCACTCACGCACGCTCACTCACGCACGCTCACTCACGCACGCTCACTCACGCACACACTCACTCACGCACACACTCACTCACGCACACACACACTCACTCACGCACACACTCACTCACGCACACACTCACTCACGCACACACTCACTCACGCACACACTCACTCACGCACACACTCACTCACGCACGCTCACTCACGCACGCTCACTCACGCACTCACTCACTCACGCACTCACTCACTCACTCACGCACTCACTCACTCACGCACTCACGCACTCACTCACGCACTCACTCACTCACGCACTCACTCACTCACGCACACTCGCACACTCACTCACGCACACTCGCACACTCACTCACGCACGCTCACTCACTCACGCACGCTCACTCACGCACGCTCACTCACGCACGCACACTCACTCACGCACACTCACTCACGCACGCTCACTCACGCACGCTCACTCACGCACGCTCGCTCACGCACGCACGCTCACTCACGCACGCTCACTCACTCACGCTCACTCACGCACGCTCACTCACGCACGCTCACTCACGCACACACTCACTCACGCACACACTCACTCACGCACACACTCACTCACGCACACACTCACTCACGCACACACTCACTCACGCACACTCACTCACGCACGCTCACTCACTCACGCACGCACGCTCACTCACGCACTCACTCACTCACGCACTCACTCACTCACGCACTCACTCACTCACGCACTCACTCACTCACGCACTAGCACACTCACTCACGCACACTCGCACACTCACTCACGCACGCTCACTCACTCACGCACGCTCACTCACGCACGCTCACTCACGCACGCTCACTCACGCACGCTCACTCACGCTCACTCACGCACACACTCACTCACGCACACTCACTCACTCACTCACTCACTCACTCACTCACGCACTCACTCACTCACTCACGCACACTCGCACACTCACTCACTCACTCACTCACTCACTCACTCACTCACTCACTCACTCACTCACTCACTCACTCACTCACTCACTCACGCACTCACTCACTCACGCACTCACTCACTCACGCACACTCGCACACTCACTCACTCACGCACTCACTCACTCACGCACTCACTCACGCACTCACTCACTCACTCACGCACACTCACTCGCACGCTCACTCGCACGCTCACTCGCGCACGCTCACTCACGCACGCTCACTCACGCACGCTCAATCACGCACGCTCACTCACTCACGCTCAATCACGCACGCTCACTCACTCACGCTCACTCACGCACGCTCACTCACGCACGCTCACTCACACGCACTCACTCACGCACGCTCACTCACGCACGCTCACTCACGCACGCTCACTCACGCACGCTCACTCACGCACGCTCACTCACGCACGCTCACTCACGCACGCTCACTCACGCACGCTCACTCACGCACGCACACTCACTCACGCTCACTCACGCACGCTCACTCACGCACGCTCACTCACGCACGCTCACTCACGCACGCTCACTCACGCACGCTCACTCACGCACGCACACTCAATCACGCACACTCAATCACGCACACTCAATCAAGCACACTCAATCACGCACACTCAATCACGCACACTCAATCACACTCACGCACGCTCACTCACGCACGCTCACTCACGCACGCTCACTCACGCACGCTCACTCACGCACGCTCACTCACGCACGCTCACTCACGCACGCTCACTCACGCACGCTCACTCACGCACGCTCAATCACGCACGCTCAATCACGCACGCTCAATCACTCACGCACACTCACTCACGCTCACTCACGCACGCACACTCAATCACGCACACTCAATCACGCACACTCAATCACGCACACTCAATCACGCACAATCAATCACGCACAAACTCACTCTCACGCACACAGTCACACACACTCTCTCTCACACACACACACAAACAAACACAAACTCTTACACAATCACTCACTCTCTCACAATCTCACAGACTCACTCAAACGCAAACACACACTTCCTCTCTCACACACACACACACTCCCTCTCTCTCTCTCACACACACACACACACACACACATTCATTCCGTCCTTGGTATAATTATAAAATACAAGAATTCTCATGTTACTATAGCAACAAAGCATGATGACTTGATTCTAGTGTGTTATGACGCATTCATATCTTCATCATCTATGAGAACAGAATTCATATTAGAGGCAAATGATGTGAAGGGCTGATTGATATAATATTAATTAGTAAGATGGAGGATAAAAATATATGGCTTCAATGAAAATGACTAAATGCATCAATTTTACAGTTTGATGGAATGACGATTTGATTAATTTGTCTGTTTTTTAAATGCATTGCATATATGATAAACAATAAATGTAACATTAAGTTTAATAAGCCGGACGGACAGTGAGTCTGTGCATTAGTGACATCTTGTGGTGAAAACTGAACAAAACATGTGATGCCAGTCAGATTAATGTACAGAGCAGTTTTAGAGTTTTAGTAATATTCTGAATTAGCTTTATTTTTTGTGTTAATTTTATTTTTAAAATAAATTTAGTCCTCTTTAAATGACAAAAACACATACAATTACTAAAACATGTTTTTAAATATAACTATGTAGGTTTAATTTAGGCAACATTTCTAATTGTTTAGTTTAAGGTTTTCTACTCTTATTTTATTTCAGCTTTATTTAAATTAACATTATTATTTTCAATAAAAATGTCATATTAGAAATGTTTTAGTTCAGCTTCTCTTATCTGAAGGTTTACGTCTACATCACTTATTAAATGCAAATCATAAAAACTGCAAATAAAAATATTACCATCACCACTAAAATGAAAAAAAAGAGAAATATTGCTAAAGAAAGCAAAGCCATTTAAAAATTAAATAAAAAAGTTAAATAAAATAAAAATCATTGTGTCCACACAGAATGATTTTCAATACTGAAAAAATACCGTAATAGTCCTATATATTATTTTATTTCTTTTATTATTTATTTAAGCAAAATATAATATAAATATTTATAAAGAAAACAAAGCCATTTAAAAAGAATGAACATTTTTTTCAAAAAAAATAAAAATAATAATTTGTGTCCAGACAGGATGATATTCAATACTGTTTGAATATTTTAATATAGTTTATATATTTTTCTGTAAGCAAAATATAATTTCTTCCCCTTGATTTAAAGTGTGAAATATGACCTGGGCATTTCTTCATGAGATTCACCCAATAATGCATTGCTCCAGATCATATCACAGATGCATGACGATATAATAACAGTATATGACACATCAGAGTCTCTAGACGTGATTCCAGAACTTACTGTACATGAGTCTCAGACACACACACACAATCCAGCTGTTCTTACAACAGCCAAGGGACCAATTCATATCTGAAAAATTGTGTTTTTTATTCTAAGTACATAAGCAAAATTAGCCAGAATTTTAAGAAGATGCTGGTAAATCTTGGTCAGAGATGAAGCAAATGAAGAGCTTGATATAAACTACTGTACTCTGGTAGAGGAACTCATTTAATACGATTTAAACATCAAACTTTCTTTTCAACCTGTTAACTCTCTCCATTTCTGAACTTTAATGTCTGTAATGATGAATGTTTGGAATACAGTATGAACCCGAGGATGATCTTTAGACGACACTAGATTATTGCAGAAGTGAAAGCAGCTTTAAAAAGAAAAAGTGTAAAAAAAAATTATACAAAAGTGTAAATGCACTGAACTAAACATGTTATTTTAAACAAAATATATATTTCACAAAATAATTTGGCCTCTGAAATTTCCAGAAAATCAAAGCCACACGTCTAAAGTTCAAGTTGAATTACTAAAATTGAGTCGCTAAACGGCTTTAAAGTTTCCATAATAACGTAATAAAAGTCTGATTTTCACAGGACAGATTGAGTGTTTCGAATGACACCTAATTTATGGTTAGTACTAAATATATGATACAAAAGGCAATAAAGAAGAAGTGATCCGAGCGTGACAGTTAACATGTTAATTCACTAACGCTACAACAATACTGAGAAATGATGCATTATGGGACATATCCATTCTGTTTAAATCACATCAATGAGTGACAGTCTCCACTATACACTACTATTCATGTCTGTTTTTTTATTATTAATTTTATTCAGCAAAGATGCATTTAGTTGATCAAAAGTTTTAGTAAAGACATTTATAATGTTACAAAAGATTCTATTTAAAATAAATGCTGTTCTTTTGAACTTTCTATTCATCAAAGAATCCTGAAAAATAATATGCAATATGCTGATAATAATCATAAATGTTTCTTGAGCATCAGATCATGATGTTATCCTGATTTGTGAAGGGTCATGTGACTGAAGACTGGAGTAATGATGCTGTAATCAGCGTTGGTCACAGGAGTAAATGACACTATAATATGTTCCTGTATTTGTGAAGTGGAGGTTCTCAGGGAGTTCTCACCCGGGACAGCTCGGACTCGGACACGGAGCGCTGCGGTGGAGACCGCCGCTGGAAACCAGCACTCGGGTCCAGAAAACCCAGACTGTCCTCATCCAGTCCATGATCAACACACACTTCCTCCCGGTGTGATGTCACTTCCTCTGAGCACACCTGATGGTCAATCCCGTTCTGGGTCAGACTGCAGTGGACAGCTGTGGAAATCAAGCAACCGAGACTGTTAATGACCCGAAACCACCACACGGTGGAGCTGTTGTGTGTGAGTGTGAGTGTGTGTGTGTGTGTGTGTGTGTGTGTGTGTGTGTGTGTGTGTGTGTGTGTGTGAGAGAGAGAGAGAGAGAGAGAGAGAGTGTGTGTGAGTGTGTGTGCGAGAGAGAGAGAGAGAGTGTGAGTGAGTGAGTGAGTGAGTGAGTGTGTGAGAGAGAGAGAGAGAGAGAGAGAGAGAGAGAGAGTGAGAGTGTGTGTGTGTGTGTGCGTGTGCGTGAGTGTGTGTGTGTGTGTGAGTGAGAGTGTGTGTGCGAGCTTGTGTGTGCGTGTGTGTGTGTGTGTCTGTGTGTGTGAGTGTGAGAGAGAGACATTTTTTAAGAAAAATAATGCGTATCAAATATGATCTTTATTTTATTTAAAGTTTATTTGTTCATCTTTCAATCACCATTGTATTGCATTATATATTTAAAACTAGACAGCTTTGAACATAAAACTAAGCATTTAAATATCATCTTACTAAGATATATTATTGGCAAATATTAATATTTATATGCATTTTATGTCTGTAGTCTGTTATAAAGATCTAATATTTACATTAAAAGCATAAAAATTTCATCTTACTTTTCGCTCATCATCATCATTTATTACACAATATTGTTCAGTTTTGGCCTCTGAATAATATTAAGATGTTTTTTTTTTCTCTGTGGAATATGATCCTGAATATGAAAAAGGGGGGAACTTTAAAAAAATATTTTATCTAAAGTTTCAGTCAGGTTTACTGACATTAAAACCAAAACAAACCATAAAAATACTTTTTTCGTTGTTGATGCTTGAAATAAAATAAAATACATGCAAAACTTTACCTTATTTTATTTCAGCTAGTTGTCGATTTTCATTTTAACTTGATGGACTAAAATAACCAAAACTAGAACTGAAATAATTTATAAAAATATAATGAAATATAAAAATATAAAAAATTAAGTATAAAAAAAAAAAAAAAAAAACACAGCAAATTTACTAAAACTTTTAAAATTAAAACAGAAAATATACAAACAAAAACTAATTCAAAATATTAAGAAAAAACATATAATGATATTGGGTTCAATAATGTGTGATTGTGTTTCTGACAATTATTTCATATGCCAGGCGTGTTCATAAACATGTTTCATATCGTCCTCTAGATGGCATGAGATGACAAAACTATAAAACTATATGACAAAACTATAAAACTATATGACAAAACTATATCAGACACCATATAGTTTCTATAATCCTATCCGATATTAATGAATCATGAACCATAAAGATGATGGACACATCAAATTAAATCATAACCAAGGATTTTATATTTCTCAGAGAGAACCAAAGCAGTTGGTTAATGCATAGAAATTTTTGTGATTATGAATAATGACATTATAATAATATGAATAGTAGTCTTGAAAGGATTCTCTGGCTGTGGTTGAGACATTAAAGAATAACGAATCTGTCAGGATATCTGAGGCCGAGCAGACGAGAGCCAGACGGAGCGGTTCTGACAGGAATCACACACACATGAAGACAGAAATAATGTGTAAAATAAAGCCATGAAACACTTGATGACCATCACAGATCTCCAGCAGAGCGATATAAGTGACGGATCCCCATCTCTCACTGTACGCCGACTGTTGAACGCTTTAGAATTCAAGCGTTTTCATCCCATCTGTTTATATACACGCATAAACACGCCGTTTACAACAGAACATTTAACAACCACAGGTGTGTGTGTGCGTGTGCGTGTGCGCGTGTGTTATATAATTTAAGGCACAGTTCAACCAGAAATTAATATTGTTATTTATTCACCGTCATGTCTTTTTAAAACATGTATGACTCTTTCTTCTGTGAAACACAAAAGGAGAAGTTTAGCAGAATGTCCAAGCTGCTCTTTTACTAACAATGAAAGCAAATTATGAACAAATTAAATTCCAGTCTATAGGGTTATTATAGTTAAATGAATAATATATATATATATATATATATATATATATATATATATATATATATATATATATATATATATATATATATATATATTTTTTTTTTATTATTTTTTTATTTATTATATATATACACAGTACTGTGCAAAAGTCCCAAAAAATGGTTTCAAGCCAGTAATTTGTATCTTTTGCTGTAGTGTGTTAGTTGGAAATATCAGTTTATATTTCCAAACATTCATTTTGCCATTAATTGTAATAATATAGTGAGATTTATAAATGCACAAGGAGTCTGACAACAGCTGGTATAATCCACTCAGAGATCTGATCTCACCATCATCAAGTCCATCTGGGATTACATGAAGAAACAAAAAACTGAGACAGAATAAATCCAGAAGAACTGTGGCATTGTCTCCAAGGCTCTTGAAGAAACCTGCCTGCAAAGCTACAGTACTGTGAGAAGTTTTAGGCACTTGTGTAAAAATGCTTTAAAGTGAGGAGGCTTTCAAAAATAATGTCATAAATAGATTTTATTTATCAATTAACTTCTATTAACTAAATCAAATCAATATTTGGCATGACCACCCTTTGTGTTTAAAACAGTTTTTTTTCCAAGTACACTTGCACATAGTTTTTCAGGTAGCTTTGCAGGTCGATTTCTTCAAGTGTCTTGGAGACGTTGCCACAATTCTTTTGGATTTAGTCTGTCTCAGTTTTTTTTGTTTCTTCATGTAATCCCAGATGGACTCGATGATGGTGAGATCAGATGATCCTGATCATACTGGCTTTGTCAGACTCCTTGTGCATACAAAAATTTCAGTGGATTATTACAATTAATGGCAAAATGACTGTTTGGAAATGTAAACTGATTTTTCCTACTGACACACTACAGCAAATTATATAAATAACTGGCTTAAAACCATTTTTGAGGGGCGAAAAAACTAGCACGCCCAAGACTTTTGCACAGTACTGTATATATACACACACACACACACACATATATATATATATATATATATATATATATATATACAGTAATTTTTTTTTTTTTTTGATGTTTCAGATTTGCAGATACAAAGCTATCACAAAAATATAGTCTAATAGTCTTATAACAAGATAGATGTTAATATAGTGTTAATATGTTAGTAAAAAGATGTTAATATAGTGCATAATTCATACTTTAGATTATGCTTTTTTTGTCCTTTGGTTCCCCATCGAGATAGCTCAGAAAATCTGCAAAATCTCTTTCGGGGGAAAACAAAGCCATGCAGGTTTGGACCGATCAATGATGAACACGCTAATATTTAAACGGATCATCACAGCGTGACGACGTCTGAGAGAACGATGACAGCCGGAGCACAACACACCGCTCTGCTGTTGTTCACTGAACTGGGAACGCTGGGAATATTCCAGAACATCTACCAGAAACTAGCAGCCTTGAAACAAAAAGCAGATTAGCATGCAAAGCACGAGTTTCCTTCTCTCACATTCCCTGCTTTCTCTTCCTCGCTCTACATCTTCCTCAGGCCACACTAAACCAACCAAACGCAGGGTTTCTAATGGCCAGGATTTATCAATGACACATTTACTTGATCTCAGACACAGAGCATTTTCTTGATGTGTGTGTGTGTGTGTGTGTGTGTGTGTGTGTGTGTGTGTGTGTGTTTGTTGGGGTGTTTAGATGTGCCGGGGCTGGAAGGCTTTTTCTGTCGTTCCTCTAAATATAGATCAGGATGTTCTTCTCCTCTTCTGAACGACATGCGCAGTGAGGGAAGGAGGGAGCGAGAGACTGAGAGAGAAAGAAAGAGACGCTTCACTGTTCAATCCAGCCCTGCTTTCCTCACACTCATTTAAAGGGCCAGCTCACCCCAAACATACAGATGCTGTCATTATTTACTCACCCTTATGTTGTTATTTCATGTAAAATGAAAGGAGAAATCTGAAGGATATAATTATGTCTGTAAAAAAAAAAAAAAAAGGCAACTTTGCTATATTGTGCACTATATAGTGTAGGCTACTCTATGGTTAAAAAATTTGGGGTCAGTAAATTTTTTTTTTTTGAAGAAGAAATCAGTACAGCAGCAGGGATACATTAAATTGATAAAAAGTGACAGTAAAGACAGTTACAATGTAACAATGTTTTCAAATAACTGCTGTTCTTTTGAACATTCTATTCATCAAAGAATCCTGAAAAAATGTATTGCACTGAAAAATTCAAGTGCAGGATTTACTTTGAAACTTAATTTGAACTAAAATTGCATAAATAATTACAAAACAATGTGAAGTAGAAAGACTAATATAGCATTTTCTAGTCAAATGTATTTGCAATTTTGAAAAATATTTTTCTTAAGTGCAGTTTTCATAAAACGATGAATCAGCACAACTGTTTTCAACACTGATAATAATCATACATGTTTCAGAATGATTTCTGAAGGATCATGTGACACTGAATTTGATCACAGGAATATATATATTCACATAGAACAGTTATTTTAAATCGTAATAATATTTCAGGATTTTACTGTATTTTTAATCAAATAAATGCAGCCTTGGTGAGCATCTCAGATCCGCTTACATTGGGAATCGAACTGAAGAGCTACGGTTGAATGGAAAAAAAAATCCTGAATTTCAGTTTGTTCATTTTAATGTTATCATATAGCTTCCAAAAAAAGGTCTTTAAACTAATTTTTTAAACAAAAATTGCCTTTATGATCTGTCATTGTATGAAAAAAAGCTGCAGCATAAAGAAAGGTCATTGCACACCGAGACTGAAATTTTCGTATTTTTTTCGTATTCGTGATTTGGTGGCTCTGAATTGTCAAAACACCATTCAAAACGCTTGCTACGAATGCAAAAAAACATGAATTTTTTCATGACAGATGAAAGTTTCGGAGGCAGTGTGTAAAAACTGACAAAACACGAGATCGTATTTATTTTTCACAATTTTTCACAATCCGCAGGGCAGATTTACACAGTGAAGCTTTTCCTGTAACGCGAAAGGCCGGAGAGGATGAATGAACAGTGGATTTATGAACATCTCGACTGCGTTGTTCTTCACCAGCGATCTGAAGTGGGTTGTTTGTGCGCTCAGTGTGTGACCCAGAAACAGAAGTGGAGATATTTGAGAATCCGCTGAGTCAGAACACAAATGTGGGTCACTGCTCGGGTGAAATAAAGCCGTTCACTTCCAGTGTCGTCCAGCGCTGAGATGGAGGCTGGAAGCAGTAATATACTGGAAATATTACAGGAGAAACCAACAACCGTGACCAGAGACGCTACACTGAGATGAATCAAATCCTCTCAGGGAAAATTTTCATTTCTTTTCATTTCTTATAAACTCAAACGGGTAAAAGGGATTATTAATGCATTATTTAACTTTAAAACAAAATGTGCACTGCAAAAATGTTGGGGTTGGTAAGATTTTTTCATGTTTTTGAAAGACGTCGCTTCTGCTCACCCAGGCTCTTGATTTGTAATATTGTAAAAAATAATTACTATTTAAAACAGCTATTGTGAATATAAAGTGTAATTTATTCCTTACTCCAGTCTTCAGTGTCATATGATCCTTCAGAAATCACTCTATGATGATTTGAAGCTCAAGAAACTTATCAGTGTAGAAAACAGCTTCATATTTTTGAAGATACGTTTTTTTAGGATTATTTTATTATTATAAAGTTCAAAAGAACAGCATTTATTTGAATATGTAATATAAATGTCTTTACTGTCACTTTAAATCATTACTTCAAAAATAAACCTTGACTGCAAGATCTTGAACGCTACTTTACTCAAAAATAAACATACTTTTTAATTTACTTTAATCTCCAGTAACCCACTGTAGAAAACTGCAACACATGCATAAAGCAATTAAACACATATTGTTTAAATAAATGTGTTATGCACATATACACCAACCCAAACTTTATCACGGCAATAGGTTTGGCGGGGAAATACAGCACCATTTCAGTTTTGAATCATATTTAGCATCTTCCAAGTAAACTTATATTATAGTGTATACATTATGCTCTTAAAAGAGTCACAGTAAATCACAGATAAACACTGCAGACGAAAAACATGCTGAATTCTTGGCCTTCTATCTCACAGGGAAAACTTTTAAAATGGTCAAAATGCATCACAGGCCTTAAGTCTACTAGAACAGGTTTTTAATGTTTGAATGTTGATTATTTCCTCATATTCTCCATTGTTGCGGCTCCTCTCTTCCCAGTCTGTCAGTAACGCTCTGTTTACTTCCTGTCTCTATGAAGCCCCTCCTTCTGAAAAGCACACTGTGCTCTGATTGGTCGGCTGGATCAGTGTGCTGTGATTGGTCGAGCGCTTCGAGTGTGTTTGTGAAATGTCCCGCCCCTTACCATAACCGCCAGTTTAACACACTACTAACTAACTCAACCAGGCCCCGCCCCTTTATTCTGCGTATGAATTATTATAATGAGGAATATTGTGACGTGTTCGTTCCCGGAAGAAACTCAAGAATACAATGGAGGCGTTTCAGGAGTTCAGAAACACACTGCACCAATCACAACACACTGATCCAGCTGACCAATCAGAGCACAGTGTGCTTTTCAGAAGGAGGGGCTTCATAGAGACAGGAAGTAAACAGAGAGTTACTGACAGACTGGGAAGAGAGGAGCCGCAACAATGGAGAATATGAGGAGAATAATTACAGCTGGAAAACCTGTTAGAGCCGGAAAACAACATCTAGACTTTGTAGAAGCATATAATAGATATCTTTAATGCCTCTAGGTCTTTGTTTCTCTACAATTCCACCATTCAAAAACTACAAAGATGTACTCCAAATATATTAACTTATTTAAGCAAGTAAAAAAAAAAGGTAGTGACCCATTTTAAACACAACTTTACTCTAAAAATAATCCTCAACATTTGGCCTACCAATAACTTGCTTAGCAGAGAAAACAGAGGCGAAATGCTCACTGAAACAGTCGAGGTCTTCAGAGAGATTATAAATAGCAAACATTGCAAGCTAATATGGACTCAAAGTACTGAGACAGATATAAATATTTAATCAGGAGCAAGAATTTTGAAAGCATTTCAAAATCCTATTTTAGGGATTTGTGATTTGTTGTTACAGAAACAAGGCGTCTGTCCACGGAGACTGTGAACTTTCTGCTTATACAACTCTCTCAAGATCCACAAAGGAGAACTGTCATCTTATTTTGTTTGTTCTTTATGCCATTGAAAAGAGTCTAGGCTATAATCAGTTATGACCTCCTAACTTTCAGCTGCAAATGTAACCAAGGAAAGTGATACCAGACACTCACTATTTTCCAACCAATGGACAAATTAGCAAACAATACATCAAGTTCAGCAACAGACAGTCAAATCAAGTCAGCTTTATTTCTACAGCACAGATTGTTTCGAAGCAGCTTTACAGGAAAATGATGATCAATAATGCAAACAGATTTTACTTCATTGATTTGACGGCCCTGACACTATCGGATGAGAACTGAATAAATAATGACGCGGTTTATTTATAGCTGAACCAATTTTTTTTAAGTTGCTGAAGTTTGCAACATTTATTGAGCTGAACTGAATCAACCAATTTGAGCTGAATAACAATATCACTAATCGTTACGTCAAATTGTTAACTATGTCTAAGGATGCAGCGATGTGAACATTTTGCCCGATACCGATAACTCTTTATATTTAAAAGCCGATAACCGATATATTGGCCAATTAATCTATATACAAATTTTCATATAATTTTTGAGAGCCTGATTACAAAAACAAAAGTCTCACCATTAAAAGCCATGTCCCACGCACACAATTATAATGTTCTCATGATAACTGTATGTAGCATATATCCTTTTCAAAGTGATTCAAGTCATATTTCAAGAAATTTAAAACCATCATGGTGAACAGTGTGCATCTGAAGTGTCTCAGATGAAGGAAATAATCCATTATTTATCGGCTTTAATATATCGGGCAAATTGTTTTATTGGGGTGATACCGATAACATTAAAAATGAACATATCGACTGATACCGATATGGTGGCTGATATATCGTGCATCTCTGGTCATAGCCACACAATGCTCTGAAAAATATATTTCGGTTCATGATTCATTCAAGGCATGCAATGATCAGACTGAAGGTTTGTGACAGGTAATGACAGCAGTTATTATTGACCCCAACAGTCAGAATAACACTGCTTTTAGCATGCATGTAAGAAGCTGATCCTTGCATAAAACTAAATATGTTAAAAATAAACTGACATGCACACTTCAGCATCTCAGTCTGATAACAAACTCAGTATCAGATCAATCCATCCTTTACTTGGTAACAATTCACTTAAAGGAGAGCTGATAATGCCAAAGTGCTTCAATTACAGCAACATAATCAGCAATAAAACCAGAAGAGACCTGCAAACTTAATATGCTTCATTGCTGTGACGATGACAATGGCAGCCAGCTCCTCTAGCCTCGACTCAGATGAATATTAATCAGAGCTTAAATTAGACCGACTATCTTTATCCCTTTGGCATCAGCTAACTCTCTAAAGTAAAAATACCTGAGGAGAGAATAAATAGACATGCAGAACAATCCATATCGATTATCAGCTCGCCGACACCTGAGTCTCAGTACATGTGAGGTTTCTTTGAAGATTGATTGAGATCAATGCTTTTAAAAATAAAGCTTCACAGCGGTGCCATTGAAGAACAAGTTTCGGTTCCCCAAAGAACCTTTTTCCACTATTAAGAAACTTTTGGAACGATTCCATGGATGTTCAAGATTTGTCAAGGAAACATCAATGCAATAAATAACCTTTATTTTTAAGATACATGGTGTATATTCCTAAGAAGAAATGTACATAATGTTCCAAGATAAGAAAGTGATTTTTACCCCAGCTTAGCACTTCAACTAAGGATCCTATAATACTCACTGTGTAATGTATAATTTACTTAAATGGCCCTCGCTCAATATAAGAAGACACATACATTAGCTGCACCTCGTATTTAAATGTGTATATTTTAACTATCCTCAATATTTAAAAAAGTTTCTGGTACCGTATTTTTCAATACATAACCTGAGGCATTCTACACAATACTTTTTTTTCACTGCTATAGTCAAAACAGCAATAGGACAGAGAGCATTTATGTTACCTTTAAATATACAATCTTTAACATCATTTCACATATTTAAAAGTAGTTTGTCTTCTTATTTCGAACTAAACTGTTCATGTTTCAGATGATATACCTATATATAATTTACAAGTCACTTTATTCTTTATGTTTTTGCTGGCAAGATTTGATCACAGCCTCTGTGTGGCTAATTTTTTATTTTTTTCGTCTTTGTGGTAGCGTGTTGATTGTGGTATTATTTATGTCTTATTATTGTAATGTGTTTGATTTGTCCCTTGTTCTGTATTGTATTGTATATTAGGACCCCCTCGAAAACGAGATGGTTCATCTCAAGGGGTTTATCCTATTCAATAAACTTATATGAATGAATGAATGAATGAAGGAATGCTATGAGAAACACTGAACACATATTTTACATTGCTCAGGTGTGTCGACTTAGAAAACTCACTGAGGAATACTTGAACTACATGCATGCTGAAATAAAATCTTCGATGAATGACCGATGAGTGCATATTTAAAATCTCAACAAGAATCGTTTCACACCATTAAAAAGTCACCTTAAAACAAAATGGACATTTCTTATTTTTTACGCAATATTGCAGTATTTATTCTAAATGATTTATCTGTGCACATAGTTTTAAATTCATGTTCCTGGTAATCTTGAATCAGAATAACTTCCCCTCATCTCTTCTCTTCTCTGATGCGACCTGTCAATCACATGAGATCAGCCAATAGCAAACCACAACCATCCAATCAATTCCCCACAGACACAATCAAGCCCCGCCCACATCTGTTCTCGTCCCAGAAGCGTTTCTCTCGGATAGATGTCACAAAAGGGAAGAAAAGATGAGCACAACTTCTGTTTTCATGACTTTAACATCAGACTTGCCTGATTTCAATATATACAAAAGAATGATATTTAAGAATTGCAGCTGAGGAAACTGTTATCAGTATATAACGTACAAAAGAATCTATTAAAATAAAGTTTAAAAACCAGAAATATAGCAAAATTACAGAAAATTGCACCTTTCAATGGTTAAACCTCTCAAATTGGCTCCAAAAAATCCTGGTTTCCATAAAGGTCTTAAACCTTTAGAACATGTTGCTTCACCAACACTGGTGTATTTCCAATGTCTGCAAGTCAACCGATTTCAATATCCCAATCACTAATTTCTGTGACATCAAAACAAACATCGACAAACTTTTCATACCTATAGAAAACTCTCTCACCTACATGTTTTTAGGATCACTTCAATAGAATATTGTTACAAAAAATTTATTTTGAAATAAATAAATGTAAAGTCTTTTTAATCAATTTAATGCATCATTGCGTAAAAGTATTAATATCTTTCCAAAAAAACAACAACGTATTGACCCCAAACTTTTCAACGGTAGAGCTGTAATAAAGGTCAGGATTAGACTGATTTGTAAAATAAAGAATAACCCTGATGAAGATGAAGGTCTGAACTTTAAACATAACAAAGAACATGTTTAATCTCTAATAAAAAATTAATACAGCCAACTCATCTGCCCTATATAAGAAAATAGTCCTTAACAGCCTCTCAATTCTTTTGATCAAGCTTGCTCTCTTCAGAAGCTGTAGTCTGGCACACACTCTCTGTCCATACACATATCAGTGTGTTTCAGCACATCGGCCTCTGAGTCCGCCTGGAGTGTGTGAGAGTCGGTCTCAGTCTCTCAGCGGTTTGATCTCGAGTCGGTTCAGGGGCTTGAGAATGCAAATGTCTTTGAATGTCTCATGTGACTGTGAGCGATCCGTCAGGCCTTTCCAACACATCTTCCTTTTACACGCTGGAAGCATAACCGCATTTCTCCAGCATTCTTGCATTTTATACTCGCCGAACATTTCAACATAACATGCATATTTCTGCTGCTGAAAGTGCCCCTATTATGGCATTTTAAAGGTTTCTAATTTTGTTTTGGAATCTCCTACGAAAGATTCACATGCATCCATGATCAAAAAAACACTAATTTTCTCATAATATTAATTGCAGCATCAGCTTTTCTCAGTGTCTAAAACGGTTTGTTCAAAGATTCAGTCTCTCTAAGCCCCGCCTCTCTGAGAGCTGCTCTGCTGTGATTGGTCAGAAAGCAAACGCTCATTATCATATCTGAATCTCAGCTCTTGATCACAGTGATACGAACAGTAACGATGGCGTGGGTTTTACCGTATCAATCTCATCAGAGTGGATTTGCTTTGGCCGCAGAAAACAGCGTCTTCTCGACACGAACAACACGAACCAAACTCTTCAGTCTCAGATACACTACAGTGTTTGAGGGCGGGGCTAAGAGACGCTGCTCAGCCAATCAAGACCAGAGCATGGCATTATGCAAATTAGTTACAAACCTAGAATCAGCAGGAAGTGAGACTCGTTTCAGTTCAGAATCGTTTTTCTTTTAGGAGACAGTAACTCCATTTATCTGCACTTTGATCTTTTACATTCACAAACAGCTATAATACACACTATATTAAAGGAAATATCCGAAAAAGCATAACAGGGGCACTTTAGTGCACATCACAAATGCATGAATCTAGTTTTGCAGTCTTATAAAGTGTAAACGTCACTCTAAAAGCAGAACAGCGTCCACTGAGGACTCATTCAGCAGAGCGTTCACTAAACAGCCCTCCAGTCTTCATCCACGCTGGGTTTCAGCTTATACTGGATGTCACGTCCCTCATGACCAATCATGAAGAATCAAGTGTTTTGAAGAGCCAAAGCATTTATACAAGTACACCCCTGAGATGATACTGCAAGATCCTACCAGAAAGCGTTTAATATGTATAATCACTTTATGTGGCAGTGCCCATTTTTCAGTGGAATAGTGTACCGTATGTACTCTCCCTGAAGATCTATTATGTTTTGTTTGTAAAGCAGAAATCCTCAGGTTCTCTATTCTCTTGACTGTATATGCTGAGACAGGACTTCTTCAGGATGCTGACAACAAAAGGTTTAGAGAAGTAATTTTGGCCCTACCTAGGGTGCAAGTGACAGTATTTAGTACAGTACGAGTCCTCAATTAAAGATGGAACCACCAAAACAATGTTAAAAACTAAATGTTATGGAATGTTTTCAGTCTAAAAGGTTAAGATTAAGTGAATGCTTTAATCACATATTCTCAAGATGCATGTAGAAGATGAATCAAGGCTCTAATTAAACATTTCTATTAAAATCAAAAGCAAAATGTTATTTATACAAGCATGCCAATTCTACAAATCAAAGAAATGCTAATGGTATTGCAGTCATACTGTATTTGGAACTAGATTCCTACTGGATAAAATGTGTTTTTTTTTTTCTTCTTCAAAAGTTCAGTTTATCTAGTAGATTCCAAATCATTATATTTCTGTAAAGTGAACCGTATCCAAAAAGCTTGTGTTTCTTTCATAGCCTACTTGTTTACATTCTGCTAAAAAGCCTATAATAGGCTGTTAAAGGATAGGAATAGGATCCATTGTTACATAATAATAACCCATATACTGTATTGTACAGTGAAAGCACGCAGTGCCATGGGGCATGTTGTCACAAAAGGTAAACATCTGTTTCAGGAATATTTTTTTCCAGTGCGAGAACAGCGGAGATATCCGACAGCTTTAGGCATAAGCTCATACAAAAATTCACTTTCAAATATAAAAGACCTAAATAGTTACTTAAGTCAAAAGAATGACAACCGCCCTGAGCTTTACCCCGTCATTCCACAGACCGAATGTAATAAGCATAAATCACTAGATCACGTGTGACTGAAGCGATGTTAATTCTTTACATTGTTCCTTGTTCAACTGATCTGCCAATACGATCGATAAGACGTCATTCGATGTGTTCAGAAATAAACCTACCTCGCATTGGGTTCTGAATCCAGAGGATTCCTCCGATGAGGTGTGGAGATTGCCCTAACATCATGGCACTAGAGCAGGTGGTCGAAACAAACCAAACACCTGTCTAACAGAAGCGCCTTATGAAAACTGATTAATAATAATAACTCGCTCGCGCAAATATCCGCCGCTCCTCAAAGAAGCGCGCATAGCATCCGAATCACCGAATTAGTCAAAGAGTCGCACACAATGCAGCTTTTAAACATTAAAACGGTGAATTGTGAGCATGCACATGCCGTGTTGTGTTCTGCTCCTCTCAGTGGTCTTCTGTGAATCAGCGGGTGAGCGCGCAGATGCTGAATGATGCAGATCGTCAATCTTCACACTACATGCATAGACTGGGTTCACACACACACACACACAGGCCCCGCGAGCCCATCTCTATGTCATGTTTCCACTGTAAGAGCAGAGCAAAGATCTGCGGCTGATCTGCAGCCAATCATAATCTCAAACCGTGTGTGTGTGTGTGTGTGTGTGTGTGTGTGTAGGGGGGGTACTTGTGGCGTTCATTTCAATAGGCTACACAAACATTTCAGCATAAATGGATGTTTAAAGCCTTACCTTGAACAGCCATGCTGCTACTGCACAAGTCCGGGCATCATGGGAAGGGAAAGCTGCTGGTTGTCTGTGATTCTGCCGAAGTGTCTTTGCTTATTAACACTCGCCAAGCAGAAGCTGTGTGTGAACCCGAGCGGCTGAGAAGAGATCTGCTCTCAGGGGATCATGGGAACTGGAGTTGTGTTGTAGTTACACCTAAAAGTTACTGGATCTGCAATCACGCTGTTAGACCGGTTTCATCTCATTCTATTTAGCATGGACAAGTTTGTTTGTGTTTATTTATAGGCCTATGGAAATATATTTAAAATGTATGTATCTCTCTCTCTCTCTCTCTCTCTCTCTCTCTCTCTCTCTGTGTGTGTGTGTGGTTGGTTACATTTGATAGTAAACTTGTGTAACTGTGAACTTGTTGCATACCTCCTAGCTTACTATTATTTTTTTGAAATGTTATGAAAGTTGTGGCATAGACTTTCTTCTTTGTTTACATTCCTAACATTGAAAGTCAATCGAATAACTCTATTATGAACTCCAAACTAATCTGTACATCAATTACCCCTTCAAAACAAGTTCAAGTTCAAATTTAGATTGTTCTTTCTCATTTGGCATGTAGAACAAATGCTTCCCTCTTCTTTTATTTTTATTTTTATTTTTATTTTTATTAGATGTCCAAAAAGTACAAATCCCTGAATCAGAACAACTGGAGAGTCGCATAAATTCTTAATGAAAGAGTTTGACATCCCAGGATGAGACGCAGAGACTGAAGAGCATCATTACAGAAACAACTCAGGCTTTCTGAGTAATAATCACAGCATGAAACATGTAGAATATTTTTAATTATCATGTCAACTGCTGTGATCTGAGCACATCATAAACAAATGCAGGTTGTACATGGGAAAAGTGCTAGAATACATGTCATACATGTGGTTTATGATCTTCTGATGTGGTTCATGGTCTTCTGTGGCAGAATGGACGAAACTGCAGAAAACCTCTTTTGTGGATGGAGATGGAGAACAATATCTGTAAACCGATATAGTGTTTTTAAATGTTCTACATTAGGAACAAGTAAAGTAAAACACCAGTAATTTCATTTTCCGGCTGTGATTTGTCCACTGACAGCCAATGAGTGGAGAATATGCTGTATCTATGTTGGGTCTGAATAACATATACTGTACAGTTGAGTCCTGATATCAGTGAAATTCTGACTTTTGAGAGTGAACAAAGTTTCACATTTTTATCTCATGATACAGCGTTTCCTGCTAATGGTTTATGATCCGCATTCCTGCAGATTATATCAGCTCTTGTCTGTCGGATTTGCAGACACAACCACATGCTGGAATGATGGTTTATCCGGTTGCTCTGTGGTTGTTCTGCTACATTTCTGTCTTCATGCACTCGACACAGGAACCACTAATGAGTGTATAGCTTCCCATAAACATGCTGTCATTTATTGTTGTAGAATGTCTTGCATATTTTTGAAAGATGTCAGCCAAACAAGTGTGCTAACAATCCATCAAAAAAAATATCAGTATCTGTGTATTAATATGTGAAGGACAGGAGTGAGCGGGGCTCGTTCTGACACACTTGTTTTAAATACTTCCAGCATGACGCAAATTAATGTATTTACTAGTTGCCATATCAACATGCGCCAAAATTCAGAAATATTCAGAAGATATCACTGAACATTTGTTTAACCACAGCAAAAGTACATTTCTACCTCAAGTAAATTTTTCAGTTGTGTTTTTGTGTTTATTTAAAATGTGACAAATCTGGTATTATTTTAATCATTAAAATCATAAAAGTTATTTTATTTCTTTAATGCTGATCTAACCAGCAGAAACACTCGCCAGGTTTAAATCCCAGTTGCTCAGGCGGGGCATGTTGTCACACTGTTACAATGAGCTCCTATTAGAACTATGATATTCTGACTTTCATGAATTTTATTAAGAAACCATGAGAAAAAAGGGTCAATGTTCAGAAATTATTCATTATTATTATGTTTTGAACTATGCTGTATAGCTGTGTTTTGCGTTGTGTTTTGATGTCAAACTCAAAAATTAGTTCATTTTTAATTATTAAAAAATGGCATTCTTTTTTATGAAAAAGTTACTAATTGTATTTTATTGAGAAAATATTTTTCTTGAATATTTTTTTAATTAGATCAGGTAACATTTTAATCTGGACATGTTATAATGTGCTCCACCTATGGGGCATGTTGTCACATTTCACTTCCATTATTTCAGGGTAAATCAGGAAAAAAGTATACACTGTATTTATAAAACAAAACCACATAATTGTACTTGACATGTTTAAAATTAATGTGGAAAAAAAAAATACTCTGAAGCCTAAGTGGATTTTCACAAACTGAGAAAGTCAAAAAAAGTGTTAGGTTTCTCTTTCAGTTTGCTACTAATCAAAACAGACCATTTTGTTTTGCTCAAATACTTGCATTTTATTAAAAGTACAACATGTACTAAATGCAGAGATAACATCCAGTTTCATAAAAACTTCTTCAAGTCATGGCACGAGGAAACTGTAGCGTTAGTGTACGCCTCCCTCTTCTGGATCATTTACAGTATGACAGATTGTGTGAGTCTTAAACACTACTTACTCTTTATCCTTAGTGCAAATGTTAAAAACAAACAAACCTAAAATATCATTCCTTTTAGCAGCTTCTTTTTTTACATAGTATGAGTCAATAAAACAAATATTTTTACATGCACAAATGCAACAAACATGACATATTGAGGATCAAGAAGATAGTGGCTCGAAATTATATTAAAATAATTATATTTAAATTAAACAAAATATTAACATGCCCAAAAACCAGAACTCAAGAGAGGCACAGAAAAATGAAACAAATCCAAAACAGGGGTTACGATAACAACAATGAACAAAACACAAGGGAAAACATACACAAGGAGTAATGAGATGTTTCTATGTGAAGGCTCTGGGTCAGATTACCGCGAAATCCAGTGACGTGACGGAGACCTTGTAACGCTTTGACCAGGATAACTCCCGTCACTGTGTATTTACAACCTGCATGCGCGCTCCCGAGCCTCTCGCCTCTCGCCTCGTCTACTGACACTGCACTCAACAGCAACGACACTTATGACATGGAGTCTGCTAACACTCAGAAACGACCTCTCCCAGCACAACACAGACTCCAACACACAACTACAAGGAGAACAAGGGGAAATAACCAAATACAAACTAAACATAAAAGTCCACGCTACTGCAACACAAACTCCACATAATGATAAAATACAAAAAAAGTAAACGCTTGTAAACGTATTGGTTGCAATCTGCAATCACTGCTAGAGGCCGCTGAAAACTACATATAGCCCCTTTAAAACTGCAGTGAACCAGACAGTCTCAAAAACACGGTGTGAAATCGCTGGTGTTTCTGACGTCACAAACGACCTTGTAACCAATCAGATCAACGTGTGATCGTCAACCAGTGGATCTCTGAGTGAGTGGAGGCGGGGCTCATTTGCATATTCATAGAACGTGCATACTAAATGAGGGAAGGGTGTCAACTTACATTCAAGATATTTTAAGGCATGAAGACTTTTTTTTTAAGGAAATTATTTTCAAAAAATCGAAGATAAAATTAAGGGATGAAATTACTGACTACAGGGGACTTTAACCATCTCAACTGAAATAAATAAAATGTGTGTAAGATGCACCCAGTATATTTAACTTAAAATGCATTTATTGTTGTTGCTTTTTTCATATTTTGCATGCTTTTTTAAGTAAGTATGTCAGTCTCATGTCATACTAACAGAGTAATAATGACGGCGTCGTCCTGGCCCTGCCACAGCATCTCCCCCTCAAACGCCACCTTTCCATGTTTCCTGGCCCTCATTAGTATTCCCACGACTTTATCCGAGATCCGCACATATCTGTCGAACAGATCTCAGAAGGTCACTCTGGTGCGTCCGTCTGCATCCCGGTCCGCCATGGTCCGTATGATGAAGCACATGTCATCGATCTCGCGGTGGATGTGCGCTTCTGCGCGTTTGGCCCGTTCTGCAGTCTTACTGCCCTCTTTGGGCCGGCCGTAACCCTCCTCGCCTCTCCGCAAGCGCGTCGACATCGAATACTCATAATCAAAGTCCTCGCTGAAGGGGTTGAGCTTCTGGTTGACCGTGTGCTCCGATGCCCAGTTCTGCCAGCGGCTTTTTAAACTCCCCACAGCGCTGTATTTTTTTGACAAGGCATTTATTTTGTTGGCATCTTCAATTTCTTTTTTGCCCCTAAGAAGATTGTATAATGTATGGTTAATGAAATAATGCAATTGTAATGTACAAATAAAGTGTAGGCTATACAAATTTGTTATAGGCTATTTTAACTATTTCGTTTGGTCACATTTGTGCTCATTAATGACTTTCTTAATGAGTGAATCGTTCAAAAACACTGATTCATTCAGAAAGGAAACAAGTGACTGTATGAGTGAGTTACTGAATATTTCACTCAACCAATTTATTAAAAACACTGATTCATTCAGATAGGAAACAAGTGACTGTATGAGTGAGTCAATGAATCTTTTACTCAAACAATTCTTTCAAAAAACAAAACACAGATTCATTTAGTAACGAAACAAGTGACCATCTTTACAAGTCACTGAATTTTTCACTCAACCAATTAAAAAAAAACCCCACCACAGATTAATCCAGGAACGAAACATCTTTATGAGTTATTGAATAATTCATTAAACACCGTTCTTTCAAAATGTATAAAAAAATGAAACAGTTGACTAAAAAGGTGTTTGAAACCGGTGTACCAAAAGTGCTCATAAATGACAGTCTTTATGAGTGAACTGTTCAAAAACACTGATTCATTCAGAAACTAAACTTGTGACTGTATGAGTGATTCACTGAATCTTTCACTCAACCAATTCTTTGAAAAACACAGATTCATTCGGGAAATAAACAAGTGGCTGTCTTAATAATTAATTAAGCACATTATTTCAAAAAACAAAATCATGAGTGACTCACTGAATAAATCATTCAAACGATTCGTTCAAAAACACTGATTCATTCTGAAATGCCACAGGTTCAATTCTGTTGTAGATTCATCTGGAACGGTTTTCGTTGGTGGAGGAGAAATAGAGAAGTAACTGACTGACTCTATCTTGTCTAAAATTTACTGTTCTTCATATTAACTTCTTGTGTATTAAAGTTTTGAATAACAGTTGGTCTGAATAATCAATATGGCTGTCAAGCTCATGTGATAGGCCTACAGGTGAAACTTGAAAAATTAGAATATCTTGCAAAAGTTATAATTTTGATGATTATGGCTTACAGCTTATGAAAACCCCAAATTCAAAATCTCAGAAAATTAGAATATTACATGAAATCAATTAAAAAAAAGGATTTTAAATACAGAAATGTCGGCCCTCTGAAAAGTATAATCATGCATATGTATATAGTTATATATACTAAATATATTAGTTTCACCTTTTAATTTGAATTACTGAAATACATGAACTTTTGCACGATATTCAAAATTTTCACCTGTATTTCTTATATTACTAACTATTAAATATAATAACTCAACGGTGAATAAATAGTGCACTAGATTACACACAGATATGGGATTTCTATCAAACACATGGATGTTATCAAAGTGATTGACTAAAATAACATAGCATGTTATAATCAAATTGATTTATGACATCTAAATAACTTTCTAACTACCCTACTAAAAGACCACACGACATCTCCTACAAAAAACATCTCATCTGTATTAGAAAACCAGAACTTACCCGAGAACGGAGGATCTTTTGATCGTGACCGCAGTGCTTTCATTGGTCCTGTTATTCCCGGTCTCCTCCTGATTGGCTCCCGTCTGTCCTCCAGTATCCTCATCGTCGTCTCCGCTCTCCTGAACCGGCTTGTTCTCCATCTCCTTCCAGCCCCGCGTCAGCTCCGAGACCACGTTGGAGCACTTTCTCCGGCGCGTAGGCGAGCCTTTCTTGCTCAGCATCTTCTCCAGGTCATCCGGGACCGGGTCCTCACAGATGCGTCTGGTCAGAAAGTCAATGCCCGCGCTTCTCTCCAGGACATCCCTCGTCACGGTTCTCAGCACTTGTCCGGTTTTGATGCGTGACTCCACATCATCCTGGTTTTCATTGGTAAGGTTTAGGCTGGGAAGAGGCTTCTGCGAGGGTCTGATCGTTCCCGAATCTTTGGGGTCTCCCGGGGCCCATCCGCTGGGCTCGCTGGACTGCTTGTCCTCATTCTCGCTCACCCACTGCTGCCAGCTCCGGGTTAAACTGCACACCATGCTTATGGCACGCAGCTTTTTAATGTTTTTGTTTGCTGAGGGCTTCCTTTCTGACATCGTTTACCGCCTTCCCTCGTTCAAGTCCTTTGGTGTTGTGATTCCCAACCTGTAGTAAATTCTGGAGCTCGAGCACAAGTGGTTTTGAAATCGGTGAACCATCGCTTTGCTGCGGTGGAAAGTATGCCGGGCATCCCGCTGATCATCTTTCCTTGACACTTCCCGACCTCTGGGGATTGGTGGAGAATCACGTTTCATCATACACACAGGGGGTAAACTGTGTTAAGCTTTTGCCTAGGCTTCACAAATGTGCAGACAGCTCCTTATCTGGATACTTGCTCTAAATTGATTTGGTCTTGGTGCTTATCAAGACAACTCTATCGCCAATGCTAAGTGGTAAACTGCCAGTGTGAACTGTGTGGATGGTGTGCATACACTCTAAAAAATGCTGGGGTTGTTTTAACCCAATGTTTGGGTCAAATATGTCAAACCCAACAGGGGGACTTTAATGCAACTTGGAATTTGTATGTAGGCCTACTTGATTTACTTGTTAAAACCATGCAAACTGATTGCCTTAAAAAGACTAAGTAACAGTAAATGAAGTGCTTCAATCATCCGGCTAGCAATAGCACACATACACATTTAAAAATGTTAATGTTTTTAGACCCATCCTCAATCTAACCACGGGCTCTACACTTCAGAAACCCTTAAAATCTAAAATCAAACATTAAAAACTAACGGGTCTCCCCCATATTAATCTTGTGCAAAAACACATAAAATAACACTTCATTTCAACAAACCCTAGTTAAAATTTTGTCCGTATTTGACCCAAACATGGGTTAAAACAACCCAGCATTTTTTAGAGTGTTGGTTTCCCCAACAGTCAATTACAATAGGCTATACTGTGAACAATGAACGCAGTGGGATTGAGTAGATACTTAAAGCCCCCCTGTGGTGTAAATCCAGCTTTTAATGTTGTTTAAATGTCTGTGTGGTGTTTTTAATATGCTTTAAGACAAATCATGAGTAAGGTCACAAGTCGAGTATTTTCAGACAGTCTCAAAAACACGGTGTGAAATCGCTGGTGTTTCTGACGTCACAAACGACCTTGTAACCAATCAGATCAACGTGTGATCGTCAACCAGTGGATCTCTGAGTGAGCGATTTGCATATTTGCATATTGATTGAACCAGGCATACTAAATGAGGCAAGGGTGTCGAGTTACATTCAAGATATTTTAAGGTATGACGTTTTTTTTAAAGGATTTTTTTTAAATGTGTCATTTTGGTGATCAAAGATGAGTTTTAAGGGATAAAATTATTGACTACAGGGGGACTTTAACAACATATGGTCTCTCATTCCAACTAAATGCCCAAGGTGAAGGAATGAAGGTCCCCCCCCCACTCGGTCCAAGACAGAAGTAGACATGTCTTTGGAGAGGAAAATAAGTGTCACCTGAAGGAGACTCTGAGTTTCTGCTTGCGTACACAGCGGATAGTCTTGCATTGCACATTCAGCAAGATCAGATGTGAAGGACTTATTACTATAATGCACTTTAAACACTTCTCTCTATTTATGCCACACATTTGTTTTGAAGTGCAGAGAATTGTGCTTGTGCATGCATGTTTAAACCTGGTGTTTAGTATGCTATCTATGTTTATCTGTTTGTTTGAGATAGAATTGAGAGGCGTTATTAATAGTATCTGCACGAAGCAAAGGGAAGGCAGCTGGTGGCAGTCAGTCACATGTGTAGATCTGTGTCAGTGTGCTTTAGCTGAGGAGAGAGAGAGAGAGAGAGAGAGAGAGAGAGAGAGAGACAGACAAGAACAATGCTCTGCAATCATAATAAGCCACTAACAAGAAAGCGCACCTGACATACAGCCAACAGAGCCAACATTAAAAGTAAACGTGTGCTCATAAATATCAGCTTAACTAAACGAATACCTTACCTGCAGATCACCTAGACAGAGAGAATAAAAACAGTGCACGCTCAAAATCATTAGTGTCACGTGTGTGTGTGTGTGTGCACGCATGCACCAGCAGAGGTCCTCATAACCACGTGAGATTGAGAAAAGGCTCTACTTTGGATACCAATTTAACTTTGTTAAAATTAAACTAATTAAATTTTTTTATACTGGCCAGAAGTGATGTCTGGACATTTTTTTATTCAAATATATTTAAATGTGTTTTTTGTAAGCATATTGTGTAGTTGTGCTTGTTTTATTTGTGATAATAATGCAATGAAACATGCCAAAATTGCGCAACACAATTTTTGGCCAGGCTGTCATACAAACACATTTTAAACACATGCAAAAACAAACCAATGAACCAATGAACAATTAACAACTGATTATGATGTAGTCAATGTATGCTTTTTCCTGCCAGCTTTTTATGCATTTTTTTTTCAGAGTAAAATAAAACCTGCAGCCATATTAATTCTGGAAATAAGTTTATTGTTTGTTCTTCCCTCCTTTTTAAAATTAAAAAAATATATAAAATACTTTCCTCATATTTTGATGTTTATTTTTAACTTGTAGGGTCTTTAAAACACACACACACACGCACGCACGCACGCACGCACACGCACACGCACGCACGCACACGCGCACACGCACGCACGCACACGCACACACACACACACACACACACACATCTACATTTAGCTCATGTAATGCATGCCACCACTCATGAAAATCAAACAAAATTTTTTTTAAATAAAAGCTTCTGCCTGATGCAGAAATGTAATTAACAATGTGTGATAAATTGATCTGTGAATATTTAAACAACAAAAATGCAGACTATCATTGCAGCATTTAATGCACAATCATCTGCAGATGTTGAGAGATACAGGCAGATCGTCCAGAACGAATGATGTATGGGGTTCATCTGCAACACAGGTCAAAGGTCAAACCCCAAATTCCCTCAGTGTCACTGAAAGCCACTGAGACGACACGTTCTCGACAGCGGATGTCCAAGAGCACTTCTGCAGGTCTGATTGTGCACACGACTTCATTTGATTTAAAAAACGCTAATTGAAACGCAGCTGCACGTTACATTCCTTCAGTAATACCTCATCTAGTACACAAATATTTGTCCTAAACCAGCCCTCAACGAGCTTTCGGCTGATTTATGACCTTCATCATTAGTATGGATTGGTACCTCATCCAGAAAGCCAGGTGTTAATCGGCTCCATGGTCCGCCTGTCTGAACTATAGACTGGTCAAGTTATTCACCCGTCCATCTGGGCCGAAGTCCTGCGCTGGTCAAGGGTCCAGGTGGGAGAAAGAGCACCTGTACCTGCCGATGCGTGACGCACTTCAGTGTTTCTACGCCTTTCTGTGTAACTTTCAATTCCTCCGAGTCTGTTCCTGAGTTCCTGAGCTTGTTTGGTTTGGCCATCAGAGCCAACTATCCCGAGCCCTGGGGTTTCTGATCTGTGTATCATTCTGAGCAGGGACAAAGGATTTATGTTGTGGTAATCTGTCTCTGATTAAAGGCACCATTAAGTCTTAAATAAAATAAAATAAAACGAGATAAATAATTTTACTCTAAAGCTCTTTGCTTTTCAAAATATTTTCAGTAGGGGAAACACATTGCCATCTAAATAGCTTTCGAAAGTAACAATTTTGAAGAATTATACTCTCGGGTTTTATTCATAGTTATTACCGAATATTTGTACTGTGAGAATCATATTGTATTATGTTGTTTTTGGATTTGACGGGTAACTTTAGCTGCCAGCCATGAATATAAATACCTGTGAGACCGCACACAGTAGAGGGAAAACAGTGCCCGAATCTGGGACACACTTGGAAATTAGACGAGAGAAAAAGCAGATGAGTATAAAAGAGAAATAAACCCAACATCCTCTTCCTCATGGAGAGAACTGAAGTGTTGCCTTCATCATTTTATACACTCCAAAGTCAACAGAGTCAGCCGGTGTGTTTCAGATCTGTCTCCAATCCAATAAAGCTCTAATGAACGTTAGGATTGTGTTTGTCCACATAAATAACGGGAATGGATGGAAGATCAGGAGTCAGAGGCACAGATGACACCATCTCATGAAAGTGCATGAATTTTTATTTCTCGTGCCATTTATACGGCAAAAATAGTTTTTGCTTGCAAATGATAGGAACGCGGGTAGGATTAGCGGTGTGGAGTGTGTGTGTATTACACGCCATAACGTGCGTATATGCACACGTAAACTATTTTTGGCGTATAAATGGTACGAGAAATTAAATTCGTGCTTAAACGAGAAGCTCAAGCCCACGTTAGCCAATCAGAATCCCCAAAATAGCAACGAATCACTTCCTCTTTCTCTTTTGAACAAAGATGGACAAGGGAACAGACTAAAGGGTTTGCTCAACATAAATGCGACTGCGATGTGAATGCGTCCATGATCACCAAAGCCACATGAGAATGTAAACATCGGTCGCACTTTTGACACTGTGGAAGTTCTGTCGCATCTGTGACGTCGGCGGCATAAAACTCTGTGTTTCTCAGTTTACACGCAAACAAAGTTTTCCAAAATCTCCTCTTTCAAAAGAGTTTTTAGAAAGAATGGTTTTCAGAGGCGAATTCTCCGTTAGCGTGTAAACGAAGGGAAATGTCTCCGGTTTTCAAAATAATCATGTAGGCCTACGTGTAAACGGGGCCTCATACACTCACACATTTACGTTCTCAACGGTTTACGTTCACTTAGGCTACGTTCACACCGCAGGCTGAAACGCCTCAATTCCGAAATTACCTGTATCTGATCTTTTCATGACAGTCTGAACGACACAGATCTGATCTTTTCAAATGCGACCCAGGCCACTTGGGTATGTGGTCCAAATCCGAGATGTATCCGATCTTTTGAAATGCGACTTCAATCTGAACGGCCAGGTCACATGTATCCGACCCGCACGTCATTGATACGCGACGAACATCATAATTCTGTGTTGAAGTAGGCGGGAATGAGAAGATAAACAACAACTATGGCGGACGATGCTGAGACCCGTCAATGGAAGGGAAGCGAGGTTTCTGATTTCATTCATATTTGGGGGAACAGCTCTATTCAGGCCAAACTCGAGGGTGACGTCGTTGACCGTTGAGTTCTCTTCTGGGTCACTTCTGGGTCATTTCACGGTCACGGTCACACAGGAGATCACAAAAGGTCGCATTTAATTGGAAACGGCCTTGCAAAAAAATATTTTTTTTTTAAAAAATCGGATTTGAGCATTAAGCCCCTGTAGTGTGAACGCAGCCTTAGGCTATAAGACATAACCGACTATGCTTACTTTTATTTATTTTTTACATAAGTGTGTGAGAATTTGTCAGCTCAAGTGCAATAAGATGTGAAAGCCCCACTAACACAGAACGTTTAGGGAACGTTAGTTTATGGTTCTCTAAAGGTTAGTTTGAACCAAACCAAACGTGTTCCCTCAGGGTTATAACGTTCCCTGAACAACAAGAACATTTTCCATGGGAACCAAAACCTAAAGGGAACGTTCACGCAACCAAAAACTAACTTTCCCAGAACAAATGGGAAACCAAATTTGGGAACCATAAATTGTTAGCTGGGATGACACCTTAAAATAAAGTGTAACCTAATTAACTAATATATATCTCAGTGATACTACAATAACACTGTTCCAGCTCCATTTATGTCCTCTCAGCCTCTCCTCGACGTGACTGGAATACAAAACGGCTCTGCAATCCCGTATAATAAAGTCAATGAATGCAAACTCGTGTTTTATAAAGGGCTCTGTGTCCCTGTGGTGGTCAAATAAAGGCTAATGCCACCGAGCAACCAAACAAACCGAGGTTTTCTCAGTGGACAGGAGCGTCTGGAGAACAGGACATCATAACTCTTCTGAACCAAATCAAGTTTCTCTACACGCTCTCATCCATCCATCCATCACCACGAACACCTTCTGCACTTCTAAAGGGAGAGAAGTCCCAAACCACGGAGTGTGTGTTTACACATCCAGACTCGATCAACGCAGCCTGACAATGCCAAGCTGGAAACCTCCATCTGTCGACAGACTGAGATCTGTTTCTCTGAAACATGGATGTGCCAGTAACCACGATTGCATTTTAAAATAGTGATGACCCTCATCAACAAGCGCTGACCTTTTGATGCATATTGCAAATTAATCATTTATTCAATGGTGTCGCAATGGGGTTGTGCGTTTCTCAGGCACTAGTTGACCCAAAAAATGAAAATTCTGTCAACATTTACTCACCATCATGATCCAAAATCCTGTTATTTCCTTTCTCCTGGAGCACAAAAGAAAAAAATTGGAACAATTTCATTCCAATGTTTACTGTCAAACCTATAAGGGTTTCTATACTGTGTATAAAGCCAAAAATATCCTTTATAAGGAGAAATGATTGCATAATACTCTCATGTTTAATGTTATAATTTAAACATTTTCTACTGATAAAGTATGTTTACGAGCTGTTAAGTTCATCAAATTTAATCAAAATAAAAATTGTATTGAAACTAAATTAATTAATTTAAACTAAGTCCATAAAATGAGGCCATGATGGGAAAAGGTTATTATATTGTTATGTTCCACCCAGTCTAGGATAGGGGAAGCAACATTAATGATAGCTAAAATATTAACATAAAACCAAAGTTATAGAAACTTACTAATTTAAGCCGGGTTCAGACTACACAATATCTTACAGTAGTCACTGTGTCGAGACTTTAAAGCTGCACTGAAACTCACATCTGGACCTTCGACCCGTTGGACCATTGAAGTCACTATATGGAGGAAATCCTGGAATGTTTTCATCAAAAACATTCATTTCTTTTCCACTGAAGAAAGAAAGACATGAACATCTTGGATGGCGTTGAGAGTAAATTATCAGGAAATGTTCATTCTGAAACGGTGTGTGATGCTCTCGTTCACCAGCGAGAGGTGTCTTCCCACACACAAAAGAAATATATTTAAATATATTTTATAGTGTCAAAAATATATGTGGCATATATTCCAAATACATTGAAATATATTTGCATTGTTGTTCACTTATATTTATCATTTTGAAATATATTTTCAAATATAACAAAAATATATGATGTTAAGTGTGAAATATATTTACATTTATAACGTAATGTAAAATATATGACAAAATATATGGTCATAAAATGTTTAGCTTGCTAAAGAAAGGTTGAAAATGTATTTTGATCAATATTTCACTACTGTATTATGACACACAGCTATAATAAATACTGTACTTACATTTAAATGACTGCAATGTAAAATGACAGATAGTTGCTTTCCTAGGACTATTGGGCCATATTAGGTGGCACGTACCTAACACTACGTGCAATTATTAGATTTATTGTTGTTTTATTGACATCTTTCCTGAAGTCATTTAAATATTGAAAATATGCACAATATTTATGATGCAAGTATAACAGTGACACTCCAACGGTGAAGTACACTTAAACAATAGCTAGAACTCAGTGTCTAACACTGCACACACACTATTAAATAACTGTATTCAATTCTGAAAATATATTTCAAATGAAACCATTTGCAAAAGTTAAAACATATGAACACATATGTTGTTAGTAAATATATTGACATAAAAATATATTGACATATTTAACTAAAATATATGCATTGGGCCAATTTCAAATATTTGCATACATACCAAAAATATATACTGTATTTCAAATATATTTCTTTTGTGTATGGGTTCTCTTGTCTGATCTGGAGTCAGGCCTGAAGTTCATCAGCAGTTTCTCTGCGGTTCCTGCAACAAAAACCCATTGGTCTTGAGCAAACAGGAAAGGATCCGTTCAGGAACGCCAGTGAAGCGTTTGAGTCGGCCTTAGAGACTAAAGATATCAATGTGTCATCGATACACATGTTAAACTGTATCTCAGAGATGCAGAGCCTCTTCTGTTATATTATGTTGGCTTGAATCCATCGACATCCTGAATGCGTCCTGATTCTCCATTGTGCCGTCTGATGCTGAGGGTGTACGGGTCAGTTCAGGTGCTGAAGGACAGATGTGGGTTTACAAGCGCCCGTCGTTTGCTTAACCCTTCGATTAGGGTGTAGGAATGTCAACTATGGGGGATTGTGTGTGTCCCGACAGCATCGTATGACACCTCTGCAATCTGTCACGGCCGAGAACACACAGAACACACAGTCTCTCGCTCCCGACACAAAGCTGTCTCGCCCGTTCTATACACAAAATGCTCTTTTTTATGTTTTTTACTTCTGCCGTGTGTAAATATTGTGTCTATAGGAGCGACGTGACTCAAATATAAAAAGATAAATAGCGGCGTGGAAGAAAAAGAAAGACTTGGGATTCCAGAGCGTTAGGAGTGAGCAGGGCACACACACTGACAAGGGCTCGTTGTAACACACACTAACAAGGGCTCGTTGTAACACACACTAACAAGGGCTCGTTGTAACACACACTAACAAGGGCTCGTTGTAACACACACTAACAAGGGCTCGTTGTAACGCACACTAACAAGGGCTCGTTGTAATGCACACTAACAAGGGCTCGTTGTAACACACACTAACAAGGGCTCGTTGTAACACACACTAACAAGGGCTCGTTGTAACGCACACTAACAAGGGCTCGTTGTAACACACACTAACAAGGGCTCGTTGTAACACACACTAACAAGGGCTCGTTGTAACACACACTAACAAGGGCTCGTTGTAACGCACACTAACAAGGGCTCGTTGTAACACACACTAACAAGGGCTCGTTGTAACACACACTAACAAGGGCTCGTTGTAACGCACACTAACAAGGGCTCGTTGTAACACACACTAACAAGGGCTCGTTGTAACACAAACTAACACAGGCTCGTTGTAACACACACTAACAAGGGCTCGTTGTAACACAAACTAACACAGGCTCGTTGTAACACACACTAACAAGGGCTCGTTGTAACGCACACTAACAAGGGCTCATTGTAACACAAACTAACAAGGGCTCGTTGTAACGCACACTAACAAGGGCTCGTTGTAACGCACACTAACAAGGGCTCGTTGTAACACACACTAACAAGGGCTCGTTGTAACACAAACTAACACAGGCTCGTTGTAACACACACTAACAAGGGCTCGTTGTAACGCACACTAACAAGGGCTCGTTGTAACACACACTAACAAGGGCTCGTTGTAACACAAACTAACACAGGCTCGTTGTAACACACACTAACAAGGGCTCGTTGTAACACAAACTAACACAGGCTCATTGTAACACACACTAACAAGGGCTCGTTGTAACGCACACTAACACAGGCTCGTTGTAACACACACTAACAAGGGCTCGTTGTAACACAAACTAACACAGGCTCGTTGTAACACAAACTAACAAGACTCGTTGTAACACAAACTAACACAGGCTCGTTGTAACACACACTAACAAGGGCTCGTTGTAACGCACACTGACAAGGGCTCGTTGTAACACACACTAACAAGGGCTCGTTGTAACACACACGAACACGGGCTCGTTGTAACACACACTAACAAGGGCTCGTTGTAACACAAACTAACACAGGCTCGTTGTAACACACACTAACAAGGGCTCGTTGTAACGCAAACTAACACAGGCTCGTTGTAACACACACTAACAAGGGCTCGTTGTAACACAAACTAACACAGGCTCGTTGTAACACACACTAACAAGGGCTCGTTGTAACGCACACTGACAAGGGCTCGTTGTAACACACACTAACAAGGGCTCGTTGTAACACACACTAACACGGGCTCGTTATAACACACACTAACAAGGGCTCGTTGTAACACAAACTAACACAGGCTCGTTGTAACACACACTAACAAGGGCTCGTTGTAACACAAACTAACACAGGCTCGTTGTAACACACACTAACAAGGGCTCGTTGTAACGCACACTGACAAGGGCTCGTTGTAACACACACTAACAAGGGCTCGTTGTAACACACACTAACACGGGCTCGTTGTAACACACACTAACAAGGGCTCGTTGTAACACAAACTAACACAGGCTCATTGTAACACACACTAACAAGGGCTCGTTGTAACGCACACTAACACAGGCTCATTGTAACACACACTAACAAGGGCTCGTTGTAACACACTAACAAGGGCTCGTTGTAACACAAACTAACACAGGCTCGTTGTAACACACTAACAAGGGCTCGTTGTAACACAAACTAACACGGGCTCGTTGTAACACACACTAACAAGGGCTCGTTGTAACACAAACTAACACAGGCTCGTTGTAACACACTAACAAGGGCTCGTTGTAACACAAACTAACACGGGCTCATTGTAACACACACTAACAAGGGCTCGTTGTAACAAACTAACACAGGCTCGTTGTAACACACACTAACAAGGGCTCGTTGTAACACACACTAACACAGGCTCATTGTAACACACACTAACAAGGGCTCGTTGTAACGCACACTAACACGGGCTCGTTGTAACACACACTAACAAGGGCTCGTTGTAACACAAACTAACACAGGCTCATTGTAACACACACTAACAAGGGCTCGTTGTAACGCACACTAACACGGGCTCGTTGTAACACACACTAACAAGGGCTCGTTGTAACACACTGACAAGGGCTCGTTGTAACACACACTGACACGGGCTCGTTGTAACACACACTAACAAGGGCTCGTTGTAACGCACACTAACACGGGCTCGTTGTAACACACACTAACAAGGGCTCGTTGTAACACACACTAACAAGGGCTCGTTGTAACACACACTAACAAGGGCTCGTTGTAACACACATTAACAAGGGCTCGTTGTAACACAAACTAACACAGGCTCGTTGTAACACACACTAACAAGGGCTCGTTATAACACACACTAACAAGGGCTCGTTGTAACACAAACTAACATAGGCTCGTTGTAACACACACTAACAAGGGCTCGTTGTAACGCACACTAACAAGGGCTCGTTGTAACACAAACTAACACAGGCTCGTTGTAACACACACTAACAAGGGCTCGTTGTAACACACACTAACAAGGGCTCGTTGTAACACACTCTAACAAGGGCTCGTTGTAACACAAACTAACACAGGCTCGTTGTAACACACACTAACAAGGGCTCGTTGTAACGCACACTAACACAGGCTCGTTGTAACACAAACTAACACAGGCTCGTTGTAACACACACTAACAAGGGCTCGTTGTAACACAAACTAACACAGGCTCGTTGTAACACACACTAACAAGGGCTCGTTGTAACGCACACTAACAAGGGCTCGTTGTAACACACACTAACAAGGGCTCGTTGTAACGCACACTAACAAGGGCTCGTTGTAACGCACACTAACAAGGGCTCGTTGTAACGCACACTAACAAGGGCTCGTTGTAACGCACACTAACAAGGGCTCGTTGTAACGCACACTAACAAGGGCTCGTTGTAACACACTCTAACACAGGCTCGTTGTAACAAACTAACAAGGGCTCGTTGTAACGCACACTAACAAGGGCTCGTTGTAACACACACTAACAAGGGCTCGTTGTAACGCACACTAACAAGGGCTCGTTGTAAAACAAACTAACACAGGCTCGTTGTAACACAAACTAACAAGGGCTCGTTGTAACACAAACTAACAAGGGCTCGTTGTAACACACTAACAAGGGCTTGTTGTAACACACACTAATAAGGGCTATATTTACTATAGTTGCCATATAAATACTATATAGAGAAAAAAATTTGCCAAAATAAAAAATTCTTTGGAAGATATCACTGGACATTTATTTAAGCATAGCAAAAGTAAATTTTCATGTTTTTTGTTTTATTTAAAATGAGACAAATCGGATATTATTTTAATCTTATCTCTGTTATTTAACAGTTCTTTAATGCTGATCATTTCTGTGCAGGCGGGGCATGTTGTCACACTGTTACAATGAGCTCCAATTAGAACTATGATATTCTGTTTTATACTTTTTTGAATTCTGTTAAAAGAAACCATGAGAAAAAGGTGAATAAAGACTAAGAGTTAATGTTCAGAAATGATTAATTTTTATTGTTTTGAACTACGCTGTATAGCTGTGTTTTAGGCTACTTATTTTTAATGATTAAAAAATGTCCATATTTTATATGAAAAAGTTAATAATTGTATTTTATTGAGAAAATGTTTATATTTTTTGATTAGATCAGATAACTCTTTAACTGTCGTATGGTCATGTTATAACGTGCTCCACCTATGGGGCATGTTGTCACAGTTCACTTCCATTCTTTCAGGGTAAATCAAGAAAGAAGTAAACCCTGTATTAATAAAACAAAACAGCATCATTTTACCAGACACGTTTGAAATGAATGCAAGACAAAATAAATACTCTGAACCCTAAGTAGGGTTACACAAAGTGAGAAAGTCAGAAAGCGTTGACTTTTCTCCTATTCTGGTCTCGTTTTCCAGTGCTAATCTAAGGATTCTTACATCAACACACATTTAGTGGAGAAGCAAGACGACATCAAGTCTTGTTTTTAAAAGGAAAAACAAATCATCAAAATTAAGTGAGTTTATGCTTAATAGTACATAATAAAAGCACTTTTAGAAGTATCTCAGTGAAGTTGTTTTTTTTTGCAGTGCATTAATAAATGACTAAAACTGCTGATTCAGTTAAGCATGAGGCATTAGTTTATTTTATTATTTGAACTAACATCATGAACATTGTTACAAAGGATGAAGTGTTTAAATAACATGGCAAATGAAATTTAAATGAGATTTAAAAAAAAAAAAATCCATACCATTATTGTTGCTTTAGCGACATCTTTGTTCATACGAAACATATTGATGGCTCTGCGCTAATGAACAATAAAAAGTAAAGCAGTGCTTTCCTCTGAAAAGCAATTTCGAACACAGTATTTGGAGTGTGATCATAAACGGGCCATTCTGCAGATGAAAAACCAGTTCATGGATTTACAATAAAGTACCGGTTTCCAGTAAAATGCTGTTGTTGTTTGATGGAAGACAGTAGTAAACTTACATACAGAGACATAGAGGAATATGATCAGACTCTTTTGATGAAGGACAGAACTTCTGTGAGCTAAAAATAACATCTCTTTACAATCCTGCCAACTCAAAAAAGAACATTTACAAAATTATAATTTTTTCCACAAACCAAACCAAAATGTATGTACATTTGTAAAGAGTGGTAACACTTCACAGAAAGGTCCCATTAGTTAATGCGTTCACTAACACCAACTGTTCATTAACCTTTGATGATTACAATTAGGGGTGTCACAATATATCGCAATACAAAAATGCAACAATATGTATCGTGGATAGTCATAATATGTATTGTGTATATTTCACCCAAAATAAAAATGACTCTGCCTGAAAGATGTAAGTTTTCAATCACACCAAATTTAGCATTTTAATCAACAGTACATTTTTTGATAACCTTTTACCATATGTCTTGCAGTATTGCAATAATATCGTATCGTGACATGAGGGCATCGTTACACCCGTAATAAAACTACATCTGTTCAGTAGTTCATGTTATTTCAGCTGAATTAAACAGAATTAACAGATGCGGGTTTTAAATGCTTTTTTCATTGTTAGTTCAACAAATGGAGCCTTCCTGTAAATTGTTACTGAAAACGGGCCGTTCACAAGAACAGGCTTATGGTTTCGGTCAACTTTAAAAGTTGAAAACGTGATGATCTTGCATAAAACGCTGTCGAAGCATACGGTCAAAAAAGGCGCATGTTTACATGTGAAATCAATAAAAAGCGCGCAGTGAAATGAAACGCATGAGAATGGAAAAGAATGCAGGATTTAAAAACGGCTGTTTCAGTGCAAAACAAAAAGCAGCACAAAATGTTTAAATACAAAAAAAAAAACAAATGCATCCTGTGTGTCCGGCCGTAAAACCGCAACAAATAAACTTCACATACAAATGAAACTCAGGCGCTTACCTGACTCCACGAAAGCTTTTCCTTTCAATAATTCATAATTATTCACCGCTTCTGCAAACCTCAGGGTCGAGGATAAATGTAAAAGATCATCCAAGCTTGTCGGTCAGAATAACACTGTTTTTGAGAAGATTCTACATATAAACTGCAAAACATTCTTAAAAAAGACAAGTTCGCATAAGACAAAATGGTATGAATGAATTAAAACAGTGTTATTTGTTTTATACTGCACCAGTACCGTATGTGCCATTGGCTTTAGGTCATCAGCTGTAACGATGATTAGAGCAATATTTTTATGGTATTATCTGTATCACGCTGTGATCTTTGGCATGCATTCAACATCTGATGCCAAGCAATGTTGTTCATAAAAGTTCATAATATTCACTTTGCACAGTATTGCTGTCTCGGTTTCAACATCAAGATACATTTACTGGAGAAGCAAAATTACTTTTCTGAAAAGAATCATGAACATTAAGTGAGTTTGTGCTTAAAACAAGAACAAAATCTGACATGTTCAAAGGGAAAATGATTTAGCAGATTTTTGACAGTGTCAGAAAAATCATCAAATGTTCCCTTTGAATTAAGATTATTTTTATGACTCCACCGACAGACATTTGTTCTTGTTTTAAGCAAAACTCACTTCATTTTGATGATTTTTTTCTTAAGTAAATGTATCTTAATTTAATATGTATGTATGTATATATATATATGCATTATTTAAAATGAAAAGCAAGGCAAAACTACTAAATAAGAATAACTTTTTTTTTTGCGGGCTGAAGGACGGCTGTGCTATTTTTTGTTGAAAATGTTCCTTGTACAGTAAATAGCACTGTAAGTCACCTTTAATGCTGCATGCTATGGTTTTCTTCACTTTGACAGGAATAATGTACAAAATAAAAAAGTAATAATATACTGGGATACAAAAGAGCATAAAAATGTGAAGTAAAATATCATAACCCAAATATAACTGTGCAACACGTTTGTATAAAACATTAATAGGTCCTTTTCGGATATTGAAGGACATTCAAGCTGCTTTCGATCGCAGGGCGACCCACTTCCATCAAGGTGACGTGTCTGCGTTAACACAGTCCACAGGTCCTGAGTGACAAGTCAATGGCACTTGAATTCATACCTCTGATATTTAAAAATAAGTCCGCTCCGGCCCTAAATTCCCGGGGAGTTTTCCATCTCTCCGCGAAGCTGACGGGACAGCGCCGTATCCACAGGATCCCTGTGTCAAGGAGTGTTATCTCAGATGAATGCTGCATTATTATACGCAGGGCAATGTCACGCGCCGGAGAAATAACACTTTCCAAAGCTTTTGGGGTTACGTGTGGAGGACTACGAGAAGTCGGCCGGTCGGATCATCATGACAGTGGACCGGAGAGAGTAACTCGGCCCTTTAAAATAGTGCCACTTGATTCCATTGAATTTCCCGACGTGTTGTCCTTGCCTGTAGTAAACGCCGTTCAGGTTGGATGGGCCGCAGGCGTCGTACCACCATCCTAAAACACACATTTACAATCGTTAATGCAGTCTGCAACACGTCATGAATCTTGTTTTACATCTAAACTATCTAAACATTCTTAAATCAAGATACATTATGGAAAATGACTGAGGATATAAAGTTTTGGTTTCAAAAAAAAAGATATTAAGTCATTTAAGGTGTTAAATGAAGTGAGTTTGTTCTTTAAACAAGAAAAAAATATCTGTCAGTGGAGTTAGATATTTTTCTGACTACTTGTAAAGTCACTTAATTTTGATTATTTATTTATCTCCCGAAACTTGTCATTTAGCTAATCAATTAAATGTATCTTGATTTAAGAATGCTTAGATATTTTGCAAAACAAGACAAAATTACTGCGTAAGATAATAATTTTTTCTGTGTATTCATTCAGTATCACAATATCCTGAAAGAAAACTAACAAGCTATACATTATGATATAAATCATATAACAAGGGAATAATTGACATCAAATTTAAATACTTTTCTCATAAAAAGACAACCACATTACATTAAAAGCCACTGTTGGCAAGGCCAAACTTACAATGCGATATACTGAAAAAACAAACAAAAATAAACTACGAGTTGAGTACAACACGCAACAAAATCAATCTAAAGTCACAGCCAATCAGAAGAGAGTGTGGGCGGAGTCTCTCTGCAAGCACTGCACTCACAACTAAATCAATCTAAAGTCACAGCCAATCAGAAGAGAGTGTTGGCGGAGTCTCTCAGCAAGAACACTGCACTCACAACTAAATCAATCTAAAGTCACAGCCAATCAGAAGAGAGTGTGGGCGGAGTCTCTGCAAGAACACTGCACTCACAACCAAATCAATCTAAAGTCACAGCCAATCAGAAGAGAGTGTGGGCGGAGTCTCTCAGCAAGAACACTGCACTCACAACCAAATCAATCTAAAGTCACAGCCAATCAGAAGAGAGTGTGGGCGGAGTCTCTCAGCAAGAACACTGCACTCACAACTAAATCAATCTAAAGTACAGCCAATCAGAAGAGAGTGTGGGCGGAGTCTCTCAGCAAGAACACTGCACTCATAACCAAATCAATCTAAAGTACAGCCAATCAGAAGAGAGTGTTGGCGGAGTCTATCTGCAAGAACACTGCACTCACAACTAAATCAATCTAAAGTACAGCCAATCAGAAGAGAGTGTGGGCGGAGTCTCTCTGCAAGAACACTGCACTCACAACCAAATCAATCTAAAGTCACAGCCAATCAGAAGAGAGTGTGGGCGGAGTCTCTCAGCAAGAACACTGCACTCACAACTAAATCAATCTAAAGTACAGCCAATCAGAAGAGAGTGTTGGCGGAGTCTCTCAGCAAGAACACTGCACTCACAACTAAATCAATCTAAAGTACAGCCAATCAGAAGAGAGTGTTGGCAGAGTCTATCTGCAAGAACACTGCACTCACAACTAAATCAATCTAAAGTACAGCCAATCAGAAGAGAGTGTTGGCGGAGTCTCTCAGCAAGAACACTGCACTCACAACCAAATCAATCTAAAGTCACAGCCAATCAGAAGAGAGTGTGGGCGGAGTCTCTCTGCAAGAACACTGCACTCACAACCAAATCAATCTAAAGTACAGCCAATCAGAAGAGAGTGTGGGCGGAGTCTATCTGCAAGAACACTGCACTCATAACCAATTGGGGAAAAAAAATGATACTTTCTGACTTTGTTCTTGTTTTAAGCACAAACTCACTTATCAGAAAACAAGACTTAATATTTTTCATCAATTAGCTTCTCCAGTAAAAGTATCTTAAGAATGTTTAGATACTGGAAAACACGACCAAAACACTGAGGAAGAACATCATTTTCTGCAGTGCTCCACTCTTCTGGCCTTAGACACGTACACACAAACTGTGCCCACATGGTGCCCGTTTTAGCACGTCTCTTTCCCATGAAGGACTTGTTCACGTCACAGGCTCAAATGCCAGAGAGATCTGTGCCCTTTTACCGTCCGCCAACATCGCTGGCCCGTCACGACTCTCACTGACACACTAAACTGATTGGATGCTGTTACGCTTCTCATCTCAGGCCTTTATCCGGGCGAGTGCCTCGCTGTGTTTTATAGGCTTGTTAACCACACCGAATAACAAGAAATGAGGCAACAGAATGATAAAAGTTTGATTTCATGATATAAACCAGAGCTGGAACCAATATGTCTTTCATTAAAGCACTTACGCTGCAGAATTTAAAGGGTTCTACTTCGAGACATTTCCGCTCTGTTTTTTCATTACAAACTCATTAAAAATCTTTCACCGCGACACTATTCTTTTTTATTATTTGCATTTCACAAATCCCCTTGCTTATATACAGCATATTTATGCATGTCACCCTACTGTAAGGCTCATATTTATTCTCATCCTGATATTAAATATCTCAGAGATGAATCACTGTCAGGGCCACCAAAGCCGGAGAAGGTGATGGCAGATTCGGGTGGACAGGATCTCTCTCAATGCCTGCTTTATTAAACGATTAAATACGAGCTTTCAGTATGAAACGCGTAGGCTGTCGGTGGTCTACATCCACTATAAGAGTCCTGTACACACACTTGGTGCTCAGCCCATTTAAAACTGAACCTCATTACTACAGTACGCGCTCGAAGCTTTGTGCCGTTCCTCTGCCAGACAGAAAGCATGAGGTGTACACACACACGTGTGTTTAGACTGGATCTACTGTCTGCACACTTCACAAAGTCTATGTAGAAAGAATATCATTATAGCAGCTATTTAAGTAGTTTATTTGAAAAAAAAAAAACTCTTAACTCTTTCTGCACAATTGACAAGTTGTTCTGGTAATACGTGTTTTCACTGCAAAAAAATGCTTTTCTTACTTAGTATTTTTGTCTTGTTTCCAATCCAAATATCTAAAAATACTTAAATCGAGATGCATTTACTAGATGAGTAAAATGCCATAAGATAATGTCTTGTTTTCTGGGGAAATAAATCCAAATTAAGTGAGTTTGTGTTTAAAACAAGCAAAATTATCTGCCAATGGAGTCAGAAAAATAATCTGGTTTCTGTTTGATTTAAGATTATTTTTCTGACTTAGTACTGTTATGACTTTGTCATGTCCAATTTAAAATAAGCCAATAACTGATTATTGAGATTACTGATAACTGAGATTATCTCATCATTTGGCAACAGACAGCTGAGCTGAGGACAGTAAATGCAACGATTAGTTTTTACAAAAGTACTAAAAGAATTGTTATTAGGACTGTTCCTTAGAATAGTTGAAATTCTCTCTCTCTCTATATATATATATATATATATATATGAGGAGTTCAGATGCAAAAGCCTCTAGGTGCCATCTGAAATTTTCTTCTAGAATGATCATTTTTATCAAGCTTGTTTAAGTTCAGTAATTTCACTTAAATGACAATTAATAGGTCATTTTCATAGCCATTTAAGTGAAATTACTGAACTTAAATAAACAAGCTTGATAAAAATGATCATTCTAGAAGAAAATTTCAGATGGCACTTAGAGGCTTTTGCATCTTAACTCTTCATATATACAGTATATATATACACTCACCGGCCACTTTATTAGGTACCCCATGCTAGTAACGGGTTGGACCCCCTTTTGCCTTCAGAACTGCCTCAATTCTTCGTGGCATAGATTCAACAAGGTGCTGGAAGCATTCCTCAGGGAGTTTGGTCCATATTGACATGATGGCATCACACAGTTGCCGCAGATTTGTCGCCTGCACATCCATGATGCGAATCTCCCGTTCCACCACATCCCAAAGATATTCTATTGGATTGAGATCTGGTGACTGTGGAGGCCATTTGAGTACAGCGAACTCATTGTCATGTTCAAGAAACCAGTCTGAGATGATTCCAGCTTTATGACATGGCGCATTATCCTGCTGAAAGTAGCCATCAGAAGTTGGGTACATTGTGGTCATAAAGGGATGGACATGGTCAGCAACAATACTCAGGTAGGCTGTGGCGTTGCAACGATGCTCAATTGGTACCAAGGGGCCCAAAGAGTGCCAAGAAAATATTCCCCACACCATGACACCACCACCACCAGCCTGAACCGTTGATACAAGGCAGGATGGATCCATGCTTTCATGTTGTAGACGCCAAATTCTGACCCTACCATCCGAATGTCGCAGCAGAAATCGAGACTCATCAGACCAGGCAACGTTTTTCCAATCTTCTATTGTCCAATTTCGATGAGCTTGTGCAAATTGTAGCCTCAGTTTCCTGTTCTTAGCTGAAAGGAGTGGCACCCGGTGTGGTCTTCTGCTGCTGTAGCCCATCTGCCTCAAAGTTTGACGTACTGTGCGTTCAGAGATGCTCTTCTGCCCACCTTGGTTGTAACGGGTGGTTATTTGAGTCACTGTTGCCCTTCTAT
>JAULUF010000022.1:42002500-42007500 GCA_031834385.1 Semotilus atromaculatus
GTTGAAAACAGAAAGTTAAAATTAAAATACCCCAGAATTTATTTTAAACTGAAATCTTTTGTAATATTATAAATGTCTTTACTGTCACTTTTGATCAATTTAATGCATCCTTGCAATAATAAAAAAAAAAAGCATACTTTTAACGGTAATGTAAATTGATAGATACGAAGGTGCTTTTCTAAAGTGTTGCTAAATAAATGTGACGAACAACCCTGGTTCAAAGCCTTGAAAAATAAATATCTTCATAATTTCTCTGTGATATAAAACCATGATAGAGCCTCTCACACACAAACACACATGAGCAGGTGAATCAACACACACCTCATCTCCAGCTTCAAGTGAAGGCCGAGTGAAAGTCTCTGAGTTCACAGAAGAGCAAGACTCGAAATATCATGAAAATGGGTCTATAGCACGTATTGTGTTTATCGTGCAATTTGTACGTGAAAATGAGTTTTTACATGCATATGATATGCACTTTATTGCACACCACTAATTCTACCCAAACGTATCATACACACACACACACACACACACACACACCACTACTAAGCCTACCCATGCGTATCATATGCACGTAAAAACTCATTTTCATGTATAAATTGCACGATAAACACAATGAGACGCGTCAGTGTGACCGGGTTGTATATATAGACTAACGCTGCTGCGTGTCACGATGTGCTCTTTGTTTCAGTCTGAGCTCAAACATCTGTACGGTCAACAGAACACAGTTCATCTAGGACTCTTCTCGCCAGCCTTAATGAACTTTTGCTGAATCACTCCAAGCCTTACTAGGAAAAGCTGTGATGAAAACTGAGAATGGAATGAGATTTATTTGGTGTTTCACAACAGCCCAGGGGAAGCGATCTGGTGTCCGGTCTTTTTATTTTCCTAATCTGAAATGATAGCAGTTTGGTAGCGTTCCTCACCGGATGATGTTTATGCAGAGTAAAGGGGGACGTATGGATGGGTTTTTTCCTAGCTGAAATCTAAATTTCTTGAATGAAATGAAGTTTCAGATTAACATGCTCCACAAACTTAAACTGTTTTTCGGCAACACAGACTAAAAGCAGTTATGGGCTGATAAATAGAGATATCCAAAAACCCTCTCAGTAAAAACCTTTGAGTCTAATTTGTCAACAAAATCAAACATGCATTTTGAACCTGTCTTTATCCGATGTTCGGATGTTTGTTCTAAAAATGTATGCCTCATTTGCATATTTAAACAACATTTCAGAAAACTTGTAATTCAACATTTTTCAATTATTTCAATTATGAATGTAATCAATCGACTGGGGAAGTATGCTGATATCTAGTAGTTATTTTTTTTACCATATTCAACCGGGCTGTCTGGCCTTAAATCAAGATGCCTTTACTGAAGCAAAATGATTGAAGATGTTTTATAAAATATGGCTTAAAAGCTCATTTTCAAAGGCAACAATTCCTATATTTCACTGTTACTACTTTTTGACATCATTTGGAAATAACCTTGAGCAAATCATGTACAAAAGTTGGCTGTCAATAAAGCAGACCTTTGAACAGTGTGTGTGTGTGTGTGTGTGTGTGTCGTTTTGCTGACAGCGCCTTGGAAGAACCCTGTGATATTGATAGTACACACTTGTAATGCTTCAGCCGAGAGTTCACAGCCTACAGTGTGTGTTTGTGCCAAACCACCGTACAAAATTCACACCAGACACAGCTGAAGAAATCTCTGCAAACTCTGTGGATCTCACACTTGGCTGGATGAAAGAGTTCAGAATCAGGATCTGCTTCAAGGACAAACATATACAGCGGCAATTAAATCTCTTCAGGACCTGAAAAGCAGACAGATGTTGTATAACCTCACGGTGTCTGTGCAGAAACACTCACTGGTACTGGATTGGGACATTACCATGTTTCAGATACAGTGTCTATTGAAGCCACGTACTGATTGAGGTGCTTTCAGTTTTAAAGTAGTTTAATAGATACTTTAAAATTAAAAAGAACCAAAACACACACGCACAAGCACACACACACAGAGACAGAGACACAGACAGACACATACACACACACACACCATAGTTGCCAAGTCCACTTATAATAAGCGACTTATTTTAGTAAGTCGCGTAAAAACAGCATGGATTGCGGGTTGCGGTTTTTTTGGGCTTATTAATAAAAAATATGGTTGCTTGTTAGGAAAATCTGACAAGAAACTATCTATGGTCAACGGTTGTAAGTTGTAAATCTGCATATAGCGCGGGAATTGAAGATCGGATTCATATCCGTTTTGCAAAAACACATTTATGTGAGCAGGTGTACATGGAATCGTGTTGATCAATCAGAGACAGTTATCCGATCTGAGAAAGTGGCCAGGTGTAAACAGAAGCTAATAAAACAATTTCAACTCAAATTAATATTTCATAATGTTTCATTTTTTTTGACAAGTATTTCTATTGTAGTGTGATATAATGATCAATAATGATAACACATTTTTAGCATCTAAGCACATCTAGGCACTTTTTACATCTGTAAACTATGACACAAATACGTATAACGAAAAACAAACATATCCACAAATCCACTTAGGCAGTCATCTGAAAATGTGTTTATGATAAGTTAATCTTCTTTAACATTATCATGTATTTATCTGTATTCTGCGGTTTTTCAGGACATATTGCGCAACGTTGTTTGGTGTGATTATACGATTCCAAATTTAGGGGGGCCAAAGGGGGGGCCTAGCCCCGCCCCTGTCACAAACCAGTCTGGACTGAGCTCCATCCACACACACACACACACACACACACACACACACACACACACACACACACACACACACACACACACACACACACACACACTCCATCAATACACACGGCAGTGTAAACACAGGGAGTCTGGGAGTCTGTCAGTGCTGTGGGCATTGGCTTCGGGTCAGTGGCGTTCGGCCCAGGAATATGAACAAGACCCCCCCCCCCCCCCATTCCTCAGGGAAAACACGGCTCTGAATCCCGGATACTGACCCACACACACTCTCAGAAGAGAAGCTGCACTATTTCAATAGTCCACTTCAGACATTCTACTTACTATAACGACGCTGTCGAGCAGAAACCTTATTTCCACATATTTCGTTATTTTTCATTTTTCTTTCATATATCATTACTATTGGTCATCCTTTATGTCTGGCTGTCAGTGTTTTGTACATATAGACCCCTTTTGCGCCGACGTCACAGTTACGTCACGGCGCTAGCTGGAGGCAAAACAACAGGAAAACTGGAGGCGGCCAATACAAACCAGCACAAATTCGGCTACATAATAAGGAGATTAAATTGTTATTATTATTATTAAATGTCATCTTGTTGTGTTGTTGGGTGCAAGAATCGATGAAAAATTAATATCCTGTATCTGGAATTTTTATTTCTAGAAAATATTCACATCATTAAAATTGCACCGTAATCTCACTCTACATTGTCGTCTTCTTGGCGCTGGCTATAGGCTGAACTGCGGATCGAACCACACAAGTCTTGTACATGAGCATTCATCACATAGTTATAGGCATCTAAAGATTTATATGCCCTCAGTTTCTCTTTACGCTCTGTTTCTCTATCAGGTGTAGAAGTCACTCAACCGGAGGTAGCGTTATCATTAATCCTGTCAGATCGTCCCATTGACTGAGCATGTAACGTTACGGGTCGGCCAATCTGGTTCCGTCCGTTAAAATTAACTTTTGCAAATAACAATCGCGGTCCTGGACAGTGAGTGACCTTGCACATTAAGATAAAATCAGATTTTCTCCCGTCATTGTTAAAAAAACAAGCTAACAAAACATGCAAACTAGCGTTAGTGAAGCGGCCAAAGGGGTCGTTCTGCCACACCTAAGCTCCGCCCACATAAAAACGTCACCATGTTTACCAACTGAAAAGGGGTCTATTTAACCCATTAAAAATATTAAAAAGAGCGTGTGATTAAACTGCGTAACTACATTGGCTCCTCAAACTGTCAGTCAAACCTCATAACTCCGGCCACCTCTATCATGACACACTCTGGAGCGTCTCTGCTTGTTTGCAATGCAAGGGCAAATAAAGAACTTTTTTTTTTATTTTTTTTTAAATCTATTTATAAAGGAACCATGTACTATTTTTAGCATAAATGTTTCCATTTGATGCATTATAACGGATTTAGCCAAAGGCTAATTTTCATCCATAGTCCTTTGACCAAGTACATCATTTTCTTTACTCCAGAAACACTATATTTATAAAGACTAATGTTTTATGTATTTGATGAGAGAAGAAGAATATTCAGCATTTCTCATAGAGTCAGAGCCAATCATGTTTTAAACGGCCTGTATGAAGCACTTCATCTTATATAACATGAGATTTTGTCCTAATGACAGAATAAACTGAGCGCCCACATTTAAACTTTATAAGTTGATGAAAACAATGTGATGATGACGCACAAAACACACGTCTGATATTAGCAGATCAACTCATTTGAGCTTAATGTTAATAATATAATGACACATGCAAGTCTCTGATCATATATAAAGCCACAATATCAACTCAGACATCACAGTGTTCAATTATTTTAAAAAAAATCCAGTGTTTTTTACCCCCATTTCCTCAGTTTTATCTTTAAGGGTTCCGTTAGGCACATTCCCATCATGGGATTATTTGCACTAATTCATTTTGTTTTAATGCATTTGTTTTATTTTGATTACATTTTATAAATATAGCGGCTCGTAACACACTTTACCAGTGAAAAAAACAACATGTAAATAGGCATTAAACATGAGAATATTATCATCATTTAAGACATTTCTGATTATATAGAGTTCTAAATAGAATCCCACTGAAACATTGTATCCTCCGTAACGTATTTTGTTGCACCATAGAAACAAAACACTGCGCTCTCTCAAATCCTAGCTCACATTAAACTTACGCACATTATGAAAATAATCTAATTCATTTTGAATTATCGAGTGGAGTATGTGGATAAAATGCTTTAGAGAGATTGGCAGTGTAAGTTAT
>JAULUF010000022.1:42010000-42072500 GCA_031834385.1 Semotilus atromaculatus
GTAACGTGTGTGTGTGTGTAACGTGTGTGTATGTGTGTAGCGAACACCTGCCTGTGTGTGTGTGTGTGTGTGTGTGTGCGTGCGTGTAACGTGTGTGTGTGTGTGCGTGTGTGTGTAGCGAACACCTGCCTGTGTGTGTGTGTGTGTGTGTGTGTGTGTGTGTGTGTGTGCGTGCGTGTGTGCGTGTGTGTGTGTGTGCATGTGTGTGTAACGAAGACCTGTGTGTGTGTGTGTGTGTGTGTGTGTGTGTGTGTGCAGTATGTGTGCATGAATTAAGCACAACTGTATCCTGATATGCTGGAGTTCAAGCTTCTTAAAGGGGATTATTTACTTGCCCTCATATCATTCCAAACATGTCTGATTTCTTTCTTCTGTGCAACACAATATACTATATAAATATATATATATATATATTTTTTTTAGTGTCACACTGCATCCAAAACGGCATATTATACAGTAGGGACTATATTTGGTTGAAAAGGTGCTTTGTGACTGTTAAAGAGTATGTTCTATGTGTAATGCAGATATACCGGATGTCCTACATCCGCCATGTTGTCATTATCCTGCCGTCGCTTCACTGTCATTTACAAACCCTCTTCAGTTGCATCATGGGATAGTAAAGTGTCCATCATTCGCACACTTCAGGTCATCCGTCTGTTTTTCACAAACGACAAATACTATGCATTCTCATACTCTGTTGGCGTACTGTTTTTCACATACTATTTAATTCGATTTTGGATGCAGGGTCAGTGTTTTTGTTTTGTTTTTTTTGTCAATGGGGTCCAGTGTTGTTTTCCAGTACAGATATCTAAAAATTCTTAACAAATCACAATACATTTACTTGAGAAGCAAAGTGATGTAAGATATTAAAGTCCCCCTGTGGTGTAAATCCAGCTTTTAATGTTGTTCATGTGTCTATGTGGTGTTTTTAATACGCTTTAACACAAACCGGGCCCTATCTTGCACTCAGCGCACGATCTGAAACGCAAGTGTCAAAGCGCAAAGCGCAAGTAACTTTGTGGGCGGATCCCGGCGCTGTTGCTATTTTCCCGGCGGGATAAATGCCTCTTGCGCCTGGCGCAAATCTAAAAGGGGTTGGTCTGAAGTAGCTTCATTATTCATAGGTGTGGTTTGGGCGTAACGTGAAATAAACCAATCAGAGCGTCATATCACATTCCCTTTAAGAGCATGATGAACGAGATGCGCTTGTTCCATGGCGCAATACTATTATAACGGCGCATTTACCAGGAGCGCTTCAGAATCGGTTCACAGCCGAGGAGATCGATGTTCTCGTCAGGGCCGTAAAAGAAAGAGAAGTGGCATTGGAGATGGGACAAACCCACACAAATTAGCTTCGGTTATACATGCATATAATAATTTGGGTAAATATGTAGGCCTAAGCTTTATGCCTATTTTTCCGATCGCCATGGACACAACATATTGATACTGTGAAGCTGCTTTGATACAATCTCTATTGTGAAAAGCACTATATAAATATACTTGACTTGACTGGACAACAATGATTTCCCTCGTGTTTTAATATTTTTCCTTATAATAATGTATCATTTGCAAAAAGGAAAATGCATCTGTGTAGATGAGAGAATCATCTACAGTGTATGCGCGTTGTTCACACTCTGTATTATGACCAAGCACGCGCGCTTAAAATAGCATCTGAATGTACGCGCAACGCGCCAATGACTTTAGACTAGGTTTTTTCTGGTCAATGGCGCAATTGTTTTCTGGAACTGCAAAATAGCATGAGGGAAAGTTTGCGCCGGAACACGCCTCCTCTTTGCGCTGAACCGCCCCGGGTAGCGCAAGTGTATTTCTTAGTTAACCGACGTGTGTCTGTGGAGGGAAAAGTCCGCTTTGCGCGGGTGCAAAATAGGAATGATACATGCGTCGGTGTACAAAGTCAATTGCGCCGGGTGCAAGATAGGGCCCACCATGTGTAAGTTCATAAGTCGACAGTCTCAAAAACACGGTGTGAAATCGCTGGTGTTTCTGACGTCACAAACGACCTTGTAACCAATCAGATCAACGTGTGATCGTCAACCAGTGGATCTCTGAGTGAGTGGAGGCGGGGCTCATTTGCATATTCATAGAACCACGCATACTAAATGAGGCAAGGGTGTCGAGTTACATTCAAGATATTTTAAGGCATGAAGACATTTCTTTAAGGAAAATTTTTTATGTCATTCTGGGGATCAAAGATAAAAGTAAGGGATGAAATTACTGACTACAGGGGGACTTTAAGTCTTGGTTTCTGAAATAAAAACAATTCAAAATTTTTACATTTGTGTTCCACAGAATAAAGTCACACCGGTCTACAATGACATACTATAAGGGATTAAAGATAAATGTAATCTAATCAATGATCATGAATGTTCATTTTTGTGTCAACTATCCTGTAACTAACTTTACCTCTACCTTCCTCTTTAATATATCCCAAAACACAAACCAAAACATAAACCACATTAGAACAGCATAAAAATTCATTTGCATGAAGGCTGCAAACATTTAGCTGTCGCTGCTGGGTTTTAAAGCGACCGTAGATAACCAGCAGATGCACTATGAAGATATGCTTTGTGCTTTTTATAAACACAAACTAAAAAGGTTCTCAGGTTGGAATCTGAAGGTCTAATCTGAATTTCCAGAAGTAGCAACCTCTTGCACACTTTGTGTTGCGCCAAAGAAAGAGTCTGTATTCTCAAGAGGCAGTGAGTGATTACCGTAGCAGAACAGTTCGAGAGAACACATCTATTTTTAGAGATGAGAATGCTGATTAAATTCCTGAAACTCTCCACTACGGGCCGGCCAAGTGTGCTGAGATACACACATCTGAGGTGTGTGTGTGGCGAACACCAGCCTGTGTGTGTGTGTGTGTGTGTGTGTGTGTGAGTGTGTATGAGTGTGCGCGTGTGTGTGTGTGGCGAACACCTGCCTGTGTGTGTGTGTGTGTGTGTGTGGCGAACACCTGCCTGTGTGTGTGTGTGTGTGTGTGTGTGTGAGCTACAAGTACGTGTTCTTTGACTCTTTGACACACACACACACAATATTACAGACTTCTAAATCATCATATTAGACTGATTTCTGAAGGATCATGTGACACTGAAGACTGGAGTAATGATGCTGAAAATTCATTTTAAAATATATGACAACAGAAAACCGTTATTTTGTAAAACCATTAACTGTAATAATTATTTCAGAATATTACTGTATTTTACTGTATTTTTTTATCAAATAAATGCAGCTTTGATGAGCAGAAACACTTAAATCTTACCGAACCCAAAACTTTTGAACGGTACTCTGATTAGAAAAACTTCAAATCAAAGATCTTTGACTTTTACATACATTTAACTTTGAGTGCAAAGACAAGATGTGTAACTGGCTGTGACAACAAGAACAACAACAACAATCTATATATATATATATATATATATATACATGGGCGTCGGAACCATTGGATATGGGTGGGACAAGACCCACCCACTTTTCAAGACCAATGATATTGGACCCACTCTTTTATCGTCTCTAATTTATTCAGCGCATATGTCTGTTCGCGTTTCAGAGCGCTGTCAGTCAAATCCATTCCACTTGAGCAATGCCCTAATAAATTAAACTCCATTTCCGCTGAATCGCTACATTATATTTCTCAAAAATAAAAATAACTGCCCGTTTTACCGTTCCAGTCAAATATTGCGTTGCAAGCATCAGTAAGTAACCAGCTTTAAGTTATCATCGGGGTAATCCACGGATAGCTGTGCATTTAATACATGACGTGAAGCAGAGTTCAGTTTACTTGTTTAATTAAAAGGCACCAGAATAGGCCTACATGAAATGGCATTTACTCCAGGAAATTTTTTTTAGGGGAGGACCCACCCACTTTTTTTTTTGCTTCCGACGCCAATGTATATATACAGTACTGTGCAAAAGTTTTAGATCGGTAAGATTTTTTATGTTTTTAAAAGAAGTCTCTTCTGCTCACCAAGGCTGCAATTATTTGATAAAAAAAAAAAAAAAAACAGTAATATTGTGAAATATTATTACAATTTAAAACAGCTGTTTTCTATGTGAATATACAGTAAAGTGTAATTTATTCCTGTGATCAAAGCTGAATTTATCATCATCATTACTCCAGTCTTCAGTGTCACATGATCCTTCAGAAATCAGGATAATATGATGATCTGATGCTCAAAAAACATTCATTATTATTTTCAATATTGAAAACAGTTGTGTAATTTTTTTTTTTCAAAATTCTTTGATGAATAGAAATTTCAAAAGAACAGCGTTTATTTAAAATAGAATATTTTCTAACATTATAAACGTCTTTACTGTAACTTTTGATCAGTTTAACTCATCCTTGATGAATAAAAGTATTGATTTATTATATTTCTTTCCCCCAAAAATAAAATTTAAATTCTTACTGACCCCAAACTTTTGAAGGGTAGAGTTTAATGTTACAAAAGCTTTAGATTTCAGATAAATGCTGTTCTTTTTTAGTTTCTATTCATCATAGCATCATGAAATAAAAATGTAAAAAACTGTTTTCAACACTGATAATAATCATAAATGTTTCTTGAGCATCAAATCATCATATTATCCTGATTTCTGAAGGATCATGTGACACTGAAGACTGGAGTAATGATGCTGATAAATTCAGCTTTGATCACAGGAATAAATTACACTTCACTATATATTCACATAGAAAACCGCTGTTTTAAATTGTAATAATATTTCACAATATTACTGTTTTTTATATATTTTTTTATCAAATAATTGCAGCCTTGGTGAGCAGAAGAGACTTCTTTTAAAAACATAAAAAATCTTACCGATCTAAAACTTTTGCACAGTACTGTATATATATATTTATATATAGACACACTGTGTAATGCATTAAAAATACTGAAGAAGAGAAAGTACCTGTAGTTGTGTTTTTCACTGTCGATGTGGAAGCTGTCGTACTGGGAGAAGGCCTGGTGTCCGTCCCAGTCGCTGAGCTCCACACGCAGCCCGAACTGCCTCTGATTGGTCAGAACGTGAACCAGCTCGTTTCCCAGCCAGTGTTCGGCCGACACACTCCCGAAGCCCTAGCGGAGAGAGAGAGAGGGCGAGCGCGGGTCAGTTTAGCACTCGCCTCGGGTCACGGGAGGCCTTGGATCAGGCAGTGGGAAACAAAACCCTGTCCAAGATATTTCAAGCCTAATAGAATCAACACAGGGATGGAATTCCACAATTCATCATTTTCTGGAGATAATAATTACAGATTTCCAGAATTTTTTGACACACGAGGGTATCAATAACCACTGGTCCGTTTCTGAGCCTGAATGTTTAACGGCTGCATCAGATCTGGAAACACTGTGAGAAAACACTCCATGACATGACATCTACAGGAATCATTTATGATTTTTTTGTGCAATGACAATGAAAAATGCAGAACTGTGTATATAGTATATAATTAAACATGTGCATGACTTGAGTCTGTATGAGAAGGAGTATATTCTCTCGTGTAATTTCTATGCACACAAACACACAGACCATTTAACAGTCTGGTTTTTGCTTCCAAAAGATGTTTTGGACGAGTTTCCATGTGTGTAATGGATCCATTGAGCTCGAAACAGCTGGAGAAAGGCTTCTGAAACATGTCATAATGCAGTGCCGGTGCTGACAGTAATAATTACAGTGCAGCGTAACAGAACCAGGACAAACCTTTAATGAGTAACATCTGAAATTAGTAAAGCTTTCTCTGCATTCCCCCCCGAATCAACACATAACCAGTGAAGGATATGGACATCACCAGCTCTGGACGGGTTAAACATGCGCACGCATCACTTACTATTTAACCCGGACGGGTAATAATTCTGTTCTGTATGCTATTTGTTTCCTATTGGATTATTGACACAATGAAGCTGAAATAACAAAAAATAAAAAGGATAAATGAAAAAAGGATATATAAATAAATAAATAAGTGAAAACAAATAAATAAATACTATTTCCAATGAAAGCAATATAAATCACGAATGGTAGTCAGATGTTAACACGTGTTTGCCATCACATAATATTTTATTATTTATGGTATTATATATTTTTTTGTTACATAAATAAGCTCTGATGACAAAAATAAAAAGGATGGATGGATTGATGTAAATAAATAAATACATTTCTAATGAAGGAAATAGAAATTACAATTGCAGGATGGATTTGAATTAGAATTTTTCACCAAATTGCTCTAATAACAAACAAAAAAAGTTAAATAAAAATAAACAAATAAATAATATTTAAAAATCATAAATTTTTCCTTGTATTTAACAAATTTCTTTATTTCTATATTCATTTGTATTTCTAAAGTATTTGTTGATGTATTTGTTTTTTTAGGTTTGAATTTTACTTATTTATTTATTTTTGTTTTTATTTATTTCCAGTTAATCATTTTACAAACAAGGCTTCAACAAGGCAACATTTTCATGTCATATTTATCTTTTTTTCCTTTCAGGTTTATTTCAATTAACAGAAATGTTTTTAATAGTTGTAATTAACGATTATAACCCTGGTTATATTCCGCGCTACAGGAAAAGTGAAGATGATCTGACTCATATTGCGTTCCAGCAAGTATTAAAGGGATACTTCAGCTCTGGAAAGATGAATGTGTATTTAAAATAGGTCATTTACAGTATGTAGTAGAAATGTGAAATTATTTTTGAATTTGGAGCTTTCTAGTCTGAGAAAAGCCAGAAAATGTATTTTTGACTCATATGGATGAAAGACAACAACTCCCAGAATGCACTTGCTTCGCTGCCCTAGGAGGCCACGCCTACCGGTAACAGAGCGCAGTTAAACAACAAGGCTAGGCTACTAGTGAGTCTCCGTGATGAGTCTGCCCGGGATTTCGAGATCGCCCAAATATCCGGGAATCGGCTTTTGCGTTCTACAGTCTACAGTAAATAGTACTTTGTGTTTAATTGGTCGTACAATGAGATCCAGTGTTGTGAATCTTTACGTGAATAAATACATAGATCCGCCTGATTTACGGATGTACTGTAATGGTCCAGTGGCACAAGCGTGTCGGAGGGTCTGGGTTCTAATCCGCACTCGTATAGTTTTTTTCCCCTCATCAAAACTTTTTCAGCGCTAGATCGCCTCTTATTCAACAAACAAATGAAACGAATGCTCTGCTAGTTAACTGGAGATTTTTTATTTGTATTGATACATCCGTGCCGCGAGATGTTTCAAAAGTGGTGGGGACAATATCGACCCTGGCAAAAAGTGGTGGGGACATGTCCCACCCGTCCCACCCCCGTAAATGACGCCTATGGGCGGGTTGAGACCATGCGGGACAGCGCCCTCTACTGGCTGTAGTCTTTAGCCTCTGGCCCAAAAATCCTCCGATGACGCAAAAGGACGATTTTTGCGTCAACGGACGATTTTTTTCCAGACAAAAAATACATAAATCTCTCCTCTCAGGGGGATATGAGCGTGGAAAGCACGGTAATTCGAAAATACTACAGGTTTTCTACTAATGCAAAGCTTAATGCTGAATCCTGAAGTGTCGCTTTAACTGGACTGGCTCGTGGGAGCCTGTGATTGATGAGCAGTAAATATGAGACACGTATGAAAACCCTGGTAAAGTGTGTGAAACCTGACGGCTGTTTGTTCCCTTGAAACCGCATCACTCCCTACAGTACGTGAACACAGTGAGTAATAGAGCAACGGTTGATATTGTATCCTCTAAAACAGGGAGTGTGTGGCTTTCTGTGCAACGCAACATCGCTGTCTCAACAACTCACTCGGTTGCTATGTTTCCTTCCAAAATACGAAGTCAGATGAACACTGCCAAAACCTGGAACCATTCTTTCCATAGTTTAAATATCTGATTCCATTCTGATGAAGAGTTTCTCACATCTTCCTTTGGGAAAGTTTAGCGTTGATGGAGCTGATCGTGAGGAGAGCTGGAGTTATTACAATACTTCATTTGATCCAAACCAGGGAATGCAAAACTACAAATAAAAACTTTAGTGAGGAGTGGAATGACTGAAAATTAGACTTTATGCCACTAAACCTCCGGGTCAAAGACACGGCTGTAATTCATCACATCGAGTATGAAAAGAAGAGGAACGTCATCAGTTCCAGTGTTATTTTGAGGACAGGTGATTTATTCTCTGAGCTTTGAACATGTTGCTATTCTTAACCCAACACAGCGCAACAGTGAACGTGTGGATCTTTCTGTGCTAAATCAGTTTGTGATTACTTTATAGACCGTATGCACCAGAGAAACGAGGGCGCCGCCATCTTTAGAATATTGTCTTTGAACTTCCGTTTCTGCGGTCGCTCTGTATATCTCTACGGCATCGCTGTCGAGGAGTAATTCGCTGGTGAAGTGGATTTACTTATTGTAGAGTTAACGAAAGTTATCACGATCATTGTAATGTTTATCATGAGCACTGTAAAGCAGATGTCTTAACAAATGTCGACCGGGACATTTTTTAAACGAGACGTTCATTCATAACTATGCAAGATCGCTGTGAAAATACAGACCGGTATCAAAAGACAACGAGCGCCGCGCTGAAAAGGGGAGGGGCTACAGAAGCTCTATAGCAGCACTGAAAAGGGGCGGGGCTACAGAAGCTCTATAGTAGTGCTGAAAAGGGGCGGGGCTACAGAAGCTCTATAGCAGCACTGAAAAGGGGCGGGGCTACAGAAGCTCTATAGCAGTGCTGAAAAGGGGCGGGGCTACAGAAGCTCTATAGCAGCGCTGAAAAGGGGCGGGGCTACAGAAGCTCTATAGCAGTGCTGAAAAGGGGCGGGGCTACAGAAGCTCTATAGCAGTGCTGAAAGGGGCGGGGCTACAGAAGCTCTTTAGCAGCGCTGAAAAGGGGCGGGGCTACAGAAGCTCTATAGCAGTGCTGAAAAGGGGCGGGGCGGGGCTACAGAAGCTCTATAGCAGTGCTGAAAAGGGGCGGGGCTACAGAAGCTCTATAGCAGCGCCGAAAAGGGGCGGGGCTACAGAAGCTCTATAGCAGTGCTGAAAAGGGGCGGGGCTACAGAAGCTCTATAGCAGCGCTGAAAGGGGCGGGGCTACAGAAGCTCTATAGCAGCGCTGAAAAGGGGCGGGGCTACAGAAGCTCTATAGCAGCGCTGAAAAGGGGCGGGGCTACAGAAGCTCTATAGCAGCGCTGAAAGGGGCGGGGCTACAGAAGCTCTATAGCAGCGCTGAAAAGGGGCGGGGCTACAGAAGCTCTATAGCAGCGCTGAAAAGGGGCGGGGCGGGGCTACAGAAGCTCTATAGCAGCGCTGAAAGGGGCGGGGCTACAGAAGCTCTATAGCAGCGCTGAAAAGGGGCGGGGCTACAGAAGCTCTATAACAGCGCTGAAAAGGGGCGGGGCTACATAAGCTCTATAGCAAGGGGCGGGGCTACAGAAGCTCTATAGCAGCGCTGAAAGGGGCGGGGCTACAGAAGTTCTATAGCAGCGCTGAAAAGTATATATTACCAAAGACAATATAAAGGCAAAAATCAAATCAGAACAAATCAAATCAAAAAAACAAAAAAACATCTATGGTTGTGATTACTTTCACTTCTATTTAAAATGAAAAAAGCAGTAAACCAAAAGCCAAATAAAACAAAAAATAAATGAGAAATATTTGTTTAAATAAAATAAAATAAAAATTGATAACTTTCACTTCTATTTATAATAAAATTAATTAAATTAAAAAGCAGTAAACCAAATGCAAAATACAAATAACAAAATAAATGAAAAATAAAAGTAATTTAAATACAATTATAATTAAGATGCAGCTAAGGTTGTGATTACTTTGACTTTTACTGTATTTAAAATAAAATGAAAAAGCAGTAAAACAAATGCACATACAAATCCTTGGACAGAAACAGCTACGCAGTGGGACTGACTTGATGAGACTGTAATAGACGAGTTAGCGTATGCAATCATGTCTGAGAGATACATTTCTGTGAGAGAAAACAAATCCAGCACTGACGTCCCACTTTACCTACGACTTCGGGATTTTATAATGATTTTTTTCCAATAAAGAGTAAGACTGACTATAACAATGACTGTATGTGTCATGCAGACTATCATTCTGAAGGCTAGGAAGAATCCCGTCATCCATGGCTATCCTTCACTCTTCTGAGAGTTAATCAGACACAGATGAACTGAAGATATATGGCACATATGCACTGCTTTAAAGAGAGAGAGAGGAAGATCATGCGTTACAGGAAGAGTCAAACAGAGGTTAGTGAGGGATTCTGGCTTTACACACCAGTTTATATTCTTTCCATGTTCTCTGGAAGTCCACGCTTCCATCTTCACGTCTCTGGATGACGGTCCAGCCTCCGCCTGCAGACTCCATGTTGCAGAACACCTGTTTAGAGACACACACACACACACACACACACACAACCGTTTATCTTGACCTTATTGATCCGCATATCCTTATAACAACATCAGAAATCCCCATTAGCTTAGAAACTTCTCCAAACAGTGATTAGAGGTCGAGGAGCAGCCCTGAGATCAAACCTGGGTGAAATCGAGCGCGCACACACACACACACACACACACACACACACACATCAACCTGGTTGCAATTAATCCAGCATCACTGGCTGGAGCAACACTGAAAGCAGATATTCAGGGGGCAAAAAATAAAACATTTTACTAAAATGCAGCCAACGTTGCGATTACATTCACTTACTGTACATTCAATTTAATATAATATTTCAGCAAAACAAAAGCATAATGCAAATAATAAAATATAATATCTAGAATTATTTTACTGTGTGATCCTATGTACAATTAAAAATTTTTGCAATACATGAAATTTTTTATGACATTTACATGATCTAATAGACTTTTATGTGACTTCTGTGTTTTTGTTTTGTTTTTTACAGTAAAGGACATTAGAGTGTGATCGACCATTGTCTGGTTCCAGAAACAAAACCAGTTAAACCCAGATATGCCCGTATCAAACCCTGAGTCTCCTTAAATAGAGCCATGACGTCTTGTTTTAATGTGAAGTTGGAGTGTGTTCGTACCTTCTTGGTCTCTTGTGGGCTGATGTTGATCGTGTAAACGCCATTCTTCTGGAATCCGGCTTGGTAGAGGTCGGCACAGTCCCGAAACTTCCTCTCCTCGTCAGCTTGCTTCGTGCTGTTCGGCACCACTGAACACACACAGGAAACATGTCAGAACCAGCAGAAACATAAACCACCAGCAGAATAATACATCGAGCTGTTTATATTGGTACACACACAACAGAAAGCACCTCTGGATCTGCACTGAACAAATACATCAGTTCTCAATCTCTCACTCACTCACAGGCAGACAAACAGAACATTTTCAACAAGACAGGAATGATGCAGACACATAGCTTAATGATATTTTGACAATCTCCTGAAATCTGGCAGGTGACAGCTATTAGTCAAGGGCTGCTTTAAAAAAAATAATAATAATAATTCACTTTCTTTCACTTTAACTTTTTTTCTTCTTTTAATGGAAGTGAAAATAATCACCACCTTAGCTGAATATTAATTTAATTTAATTTATTTCGTTTTTACATAGAAGAGGCTTATTTATGAATGAATAATTGTGATTGGCAAAGCATATCAGTATTTATTTCTTCATCTTCTGTCAGCATGTGTATAAAAATGTCCGTATCTAATATCTGTTTCAAACCCATTCAAACAGATCAAAATATGTCAGCGTAGCAGAAAATATCAATGTTGTAAAATATTGCATGCTGTGGGATAAATCATATGTAACTCCTTCAAAAACAAATACTGAGTTAATGGAATAAATAACACAGGGCAAATTCAAAATATTGTATCAGTTTTCATGCAATATTTCCAATCTGGTTGGAATTATTGTGAGATTAAAAAGGACAGCGAGTACATTGGTGTGTTATCAACATAATCTTCCTCCAGTGACTGACATTTGTCCAAGTGTGAAAGTGTTTTAATCGACGTGCTGATCTCTCCGACTCCGACAGCTGCGTCTCTGCCCATCTGCAGACAATTACAACGCCAATATTTTGAAACCAAGCAAGAGTCTGCGGACAAAATACTACAAGCTATAAATTTCAAGTTCCTGTTATAACAAGTGGTTTATATTTACCCACCGTGTCCTAGTTATACAGAAGTAAATTCCTTCCGATTCCCCTCTTTTCTTTCACTGCTAAAGATCTGAGTTTTCAGACTCGTGTTGTTTCTTGTTTTCTTTTTCTTTTTTTATTAACAAGACAAAGCTGCACATATAGAAATAGACCAATGACATATACAAACAAGTACATAGAGGGGAGAAAAAAAGCTATATATATATATATATATATATATATATAAAATAGTATATATTATATACTAATAAGTATATATTATATACTAATATACTAATTATATAATAATTTTAATGAATAGGTTATTCCAGTGTGATATAACAACATTTTTGATTTGATATATGTGTGTGTGTATATATATATATATATATATATAGCTCTTTTTCCCTTTTCTTTTCTTTTCTCCCCCCCATGTGTGTATGTATATATATATATATATATATATATATATATATATTCTCTCAGTGATTTTATACACACACACACACACACACATATATATATATACACTGAACAAAATTCTAAATGCAACACTTTTCTATTTGCCCCCATTTTTCTATGTACACAAAAGGCATATTTCTCTCAAATATTGTTCACAAATCTGTCTAAATCTGTGTTAGTGAGCACTTCTCCTTTGTCGAGATAATCCATCCAACTCACAGGTGTGGCGTATCAAGTTGCTGAGACAGCATGATTATTGCACAGGTGTGCCTTAGGCTGTCCACAATAAAAGGCCACTCTAAAACGTGTATTTTTATCACACAGCACAATGCCACAGACGTCACAAGTTTTGATGGAGTGTGTAATTGCCATGCTGACTGCAGGAATGTCCACCAGAGCTGTTGCCCGTGAATTGAATGTTCATTTCTCTTCCATAAGCCGTCTCCAAAGGAGTTTCAGAGAATTTAATAATTAATACTATTACTAGTGTTGTTTCTGCGGGGACATTTGAAGAGCAGGAGATGTCAGGTCTCACACACTCGTGTTGTGTCTGATGAAGAGTCTGTGTCACTGCTGAAGATCTCAGGTCTCACACACACTCGTGTTGTGTCTGATGAAGAGTCTGTGTCACTGCTGAAGATCTCAGGTCTCACACACACTCGTGTTGTGTCTGATAAAGAGTCGGTGTCACTGCTGAAGATCTCAGGTCTCACACACACTCGTGTTGTGTCTGATGAAGAGTCGGTGTCACTGCTGAAGATCTCAGGTCTCACACACACTCGTGTTGTGTCTGATGAAGAGTCTGTGTCACTGCTGAAGATCTCAGGTCTCACACACACTCGTGTTGTGTCTGATGAAGAGTCTGTGTCACTGCTGAAGATCTCAGGTCTCACACACACTCGTGTTGTGTCTGATGAAGAGTCGGTGTCCCTGCTGAAGATCTCAGGTCTCACACACACTCGTGTTGTGTCTGATGAAGAGTCGGTGTCACTGCTGAAGATCTCAGGTCTCACACACACTCGTGTTGTGTCTGATGAAGAGTCGGTGTCACTGCTGAAGATCTCAGGTCTCACACACGCTCGTGTTGTGTCTGATGAAGAGTCGGTGTCACTGCTGAAGATCTCAGGTCTCACACACACTCGTGTTGTGTCTGATGAAGAGTCTGTGTCACTGCTGAAGATCTCAGGTCTCACACACACTCGTGTTGTGTCTGATGAAGAGTCGGTGTCACTGCTGAAGATCTCAGGTCTCACACACACTCGTGTTGTGTCTGATGAAGAGTCGGTGTCCCTGCTGAAGATCTCAGGTCTCACACACACTCGTGTTGTGTCTGATAAAGAGTCGGTGTCACTGCTGAAGATCTCAGGTCTCACACACACTCGTGTTGTGTCTGATGAAGAGTCGGTGTCACTGCTGAAGATCTCAGGTCTCACACACACTCGTGTTGTGTCTGATGAAGAGTCGGTGTCACTGCTGAAGATCTCAGGTCTCACACACACTCGTGTTGTGTCTGATGAAGAGTCTGTGTCACTGCTGAAGATCTCAGGTCTCACACACACTCGTGTTGTGTCTGATGAAGAGTCTGTGTCACTGCTGAAGATCTCAGGTCTCACACACACTCGTGTTGTGTCTGATGAAGAGTCGGTGTCACTGCTGAAGATCTCAGGTCTCACACACACTCGTGTTGTGTCTGATGAAGAGTCGGTGTCCCTGCTGAAGATCTCAGGTCTCACACACACTCGTGTTGTGTCTGATGAAGAGTCGGTGTCACTGCTGAAGATCTCAGGTCTCACACACACTCGTGTTGTGTCTGATAAAGAGTCGGTGTCACTGCTGAAGATCTCAGGTCTCACACACACTCGTGTTGTGTCTGATGAAGAGTCGGTGTCACTGCTGAAGATCTCAGGTCTCACACACACTCGTGTTGTGTCTGATGAAGAGTCGGTGTCCCTGCTGAAGATCTCAGGTCTCACACACACTCGTGTTGTGTCTGATGAAGAGTCGGTGTCACTGCTGAAGATCTCAGGTCTCACACACACTCGTGTTGTGTCTGATGAAGAGTCGGTGTCACTGCTGAAGATCTCAGGTCTCACACACACTCGTGTTGTGTCTGATGAAGAGTCTGTGTCACTGCTGAAGATCTCAGGTCTCACACACACTCGTGTTGTGTCTGATGAAGAGTCTGTGTCACTGCTGAAGATCTCAGGTCTCACACACACTCGTGTTGTGTCTGATGAAGAGTCGGTGTCCCTGCTGAAGATCTCAGGTCTCACACACACTCGTGTTGTGTCTGATGAAGAGTCGGTGTCACTGCTGAAGATCTCAGGTCTCACACACACTCGTGTTGTGTCTGATGAAGAGTCGGTGTCACTGCTGAAGATCTCAGGTCTCACACACACTCGTGTTGTGTCTGATGAAGAGTCTGTGTCACTGCTGAAGATCTCAGGTCTCACACACACTCGTGTTGTGTCTGATGAAGAGTCTGTGTCACTGCTGAAGATCTCAGGTCTCACACACACTCGTGTTGTGTCTGATGAAGAGTCGGTGTCCCTGCTGAAGATCTCAGGTCTCACACACACTCGTGTTGTGTCTGATGAAGAGTCGGTGTCACTGCTGAAGATCTCAGGTCTCACACACACTCGTGTTGTGTCTGATGAAGAGTCGGTGTCCCTGCTGAAGATCTCAGGTCTCACACACACTCGTGTTGTGTCTGATGAAGAGTCGGTGTCACTGCTGAAGATCTCAGGTCTCACACACACTCGTGTTGTGTCTGATGAAGAGTCGGTGTCCCTGCTGAAGATCTCAGGTCTCACACACACTCGTGTTGTGTCTGATGAAGAGTCGGTGTCACTGCTGAAGATCTCAGGTCTCACACACACTCGTGTTGTGTCTGATGAAGAGTCGGTGTCCCTGCTGAAGATCTCAGGTCTCACACACACTCGTGTTGTGTCTGATGAAGAGTCTGTGTCACTGCTGAAGATCTCAGGTCTCACACACACTCGTGTTGTGTCTGATGAAGAGTCGGTGTCCCTGCTGAAGATCTCAGGTCTCACACACACTCGTGTTGTGTCTGATGAAGAGTCGGTGTCACTGCTGAAGATCTCAGGTCTCACACACACTCGTGTTGTGTCTGATGAAGAGTCGGTGTCCCTGCTGAAGATCTCAGGTCTCACACACACTCGTGTTGTGTCTGATGAAGAGTCGGTGTCACTGCTGAAGATCTCAGGTCTCACACACACTCGTGTTGTGTCTGATGAAGAGTCGGTGTCACTGCTGAAGATCTCAGGTCTCACACACACTCGTGTTGTGTCTGATGAAGAGTCGGTGTCACTGCTGAAGATCTCAGGTCTCACACACACTCGTGTTGTGTCTGATGAAGAGTCTGTGTCACTGCTGAAGATCTCAGGTCTCACACACACTCGTGTTGTGTCTGATGAAGAGTCGGTGTCCCTGCTGAAGATCTCAGGTCTCACACACACTCGTGTTGTGTCTGATGAAGAGTCGGTGTCACTGCTGAAGATCTCAGGTCTCACACACACTCGTGTTGTGTCTGATGAAGAGTCGGTGTCACTGCTGAAGATCTCAGGTCTCACACACACTCGTGTTGTGTCTGATGAAGAGTCGGTGTCACTGCTGAAGATCTCAGGTCTCACACACACTCGTGTTGTGTCTGATGAAGAGTCTGTGTCACTGCTGAAGATCTCAGGTCTCACACACACTCGTGTTGTGTCTGATGAAGAGTCGGTGTCACTGCTGAAGATCTCAGGTCTCACACACACTCGTGTTGTGTCTGATGAAGAGTCGGTGTCCCTGCTGAAGATCTCAGGTCTCACACACACTCGTGTTGTGTCTGATAAAGAGTCGGTGTCACTGCTGAAGATCTCAGGTCTCACACACACTCGTGTTGTGTCTGATGAAGAGTCGGTGTCACTGCTGAAGATCTCAGGTCTCACACACACTCGTGTTGTGTCTGATGAAGAGTCGGTGTCACTGCTGAAGATCTCAGGTCTCACACACACTCGTGTTGTGTCTGATGAAGAGTCGGTGTCACTGCTGAAGATCTCAGGTCTCACACACACTCGTGTTGTGTCTGATGAAGAGTCGGTGTCCCTGCTGAAGATCTCAGGTCTCACACACACTCGTGTTGTGTCTGATGAAGAGTCGGTGTCACTGCTGAAGATCTCAGGTCTCACACACACTCGTGTTGTGTCTGATGAAGAGTCTGTGTCACTGCTGAAGATCTCAGGTCTCACACACACTCGTGTTGTGTCTGATGAAGAGTCTGTGTCACTGCTGAAGATCTCAGGTCTCACACACACTCGTGTTGTGTCTGATGAAGAGTCGGTGTCACTGCTGAAGATCTCAGGTCTCACACACACTCGTGTTGTGTCTGATGAAGAGTCGGTGTCACTGCTGAAGATCTCAGGTCTCACACACACTCGTGTTGTGTCTGATGAAGAGTCGGTGTCACTGCTGAAGATCTCAGGTCTCACACACACTCGTGTTGTGTCTGATGAAGAGTCGGTGTCACTGCTGAAGATCTCAGGTCTCACACACACTCGTGTTGTGTCTGATGAAGAGTCTGTGTCACTGCTGAAGATCTCAGGTCTCACACACACTCGTGTTGTGTCTGATGAAGAGTCTGTGTCACTGCTGAAGATCTCAGGTCTCACACACACTCGTGTTGTGTCTGATGAAGAGTCTGTGTCACTGCTGAAGATCTCAGGTCTCACACACACTCGTGTTGTGTCTGATGAAGAGTCGGTGTCACTGCTGAAGATCTCAGGTCTCACACACACTCGTGTTGTGTCTGATGAAGAGTCGGTGTCACTGCTGAAGATCTCAGGTCTCACACACACTCGTGTTGTGTCTGATGAAGAGTCGGTGTCACTGCTGAAGATCTCAGGTCTCACACACACTCGTGTTGTGTCTGATGAAGAGTCGGTGTCACTGCTGAAGATCTCAGGTCTCACACACACTCGTGTTGTGTCTGATGAAGGGCTGTTTCCGCACGGCTTTGATCCTGTCGTGGGACGGAGGGAAGCTCTTCATCTGGGATGTTATTCCTGCGCTCCGGCTCAGGATTGAGTGTCAGTGACGAGGATCTCCCGCTGTGACGGAGAGGATCTTCTGACTCCACTAAAGTCCAGCTGTGTGTCAGACGACGGGGTTACCGCTTTAAACAGCAGGACTTCAGACAGCGACACGAGCAACGCTAAAACAAGCGAAGAAAGCCTAATGCTTATTACTGTGCGTTCAAATAAATATATGAGAAATATAATACATTTCCTGCTTGCAACATAAGGTCATGGGTTTGATTCCCAGGGAAAGCAAGAACTGGTAAGAATGTTTGAAATGCTATGCAAGTCACTTTGGATAAAAAAAAGCGTCTGCCAAATGCATTAATAATACGATATGATTAACGATAAGATAAAATAAAATAAAAAATAATTTACAAAAAATAAAAAATAAAAGCTGATTATTGGACCATTAAATAAATATATATGGAAAAATAAAATGCACAATATAATTGTAAAAATAAAGTGCTTATCATTGCAGATTAAAATATAAAAATAATCATGATTAATCAAAGTTATTGTAACGAGTTACCGAATATTTTAAAAGAATACATTCAAAGGAAAATATATAGAAAATAAATAATATAAATATATAGAAAAAACATATATATATATATATACACACACACATGGAAAAATAAAATACATTATTAATTAACAATAAGATAAAAAGATTTAACAAAAAAGACTACAATGTGATTAACTATAGGATCAAATAAATTACAAAAATAATAATAAAAAAGTAAAAGTTGTTGCAAAGAGCTACAGAATATTTTAAAATAAAGCCTAATGCTTATTATTGTGGAGTAATATATATATGTTATCATTAAATAAGTAAGCAAGTAAATAAATAAAGCCTAATACTTATTACTGTACATTTAAATAAATATATATGGAAAATATATAATACAATATGATTAAAAATAAGATAAAATTAAACAAAATATTAAAAAATAATATAAATAAATAACAAATAAGAAATAATTTAAACAAAATTAATAAATTATATATATATATATATATATATATATATATATATATATATCGTATCGATAGGCTATATATGATCGTGATTAATCAAAGCTATTGTAAAGAGTATTTTGTAACGCTGAAGGTTTCTTGAGTGTGTAGTTTGTTGTAGCGGATGGTGAGAACATCTGACAGCGTCTGCATGAACATGGACATCTTTACATGTTAATCTGAGCTATTAAACAGCATGTGTTCTGGCTCACACAATTATACGCACAATATTTATTTACATTTGAATTCTTGGTGGTTCAGTTGGAACTTTAGTTTGGACCGAGTTTATGTGAAAGGAGCAGTGCTTTTATAAATCAGGATTCTCCACACACTCGCGGACACAAAATACGGTTTAAAATAAGCAAGAACTGAAAATCCCAGTGCGGTGTGTGTTGGCAAAACCAAAACTCAAACCACACACACACACACACACACACACACACACACAGACCGTGAGAATAATGACCACCAGCTGAACACGCAGAACTCAATAATGAGTATATTTAAGAACATTTCCAAAGACATAAACCATACAAATCATAATGTGTGCCTAAAATCAAAAATCAATTTATATTTGCATGCAGAACTGAGTCAAAGTTCCTGCCTAGAAAACTTCATCTACAGACAGAAAACAATATTTTGCTCACTAAAAATGATTGATGCCATTGAGTAAATAATAATTAGCAACTAGGGATTTATTACAGGAAAACAGTAACATCTAATAATGCAAACTAATGATGCAAAAGTTATATTTTTCATAATAACACTTAATAGTGCAATTATTGCAATATAAAATTGCAATTATGAACTGTGTGTTTGTGTGAGAGTGTGTTTGTGTGAGAGTGTGTGTGTGGGGGGGGGATGTACATTGTGTGTGTGTGTGTGTGTGTGTGTGTTTGTGTGTGTGTGTTAGAGAGAGGGTGTGTGTGTGTGTGTGTGTGTGTGTGTGTGTGAGAGACTGACGGTGCCATTCTTGCCACCAATACGTGTGTGTGTGAGAATGTGTGAGAGTGTGTGTGTGTGTGTGTGTGTGTGTGTGTGTGTGTGTGTGAGAGAGAGAGAGTGTACTTGTCTACCTTTCTAAGTGGGGACCTTGGTGTCGTTACACACTCACCAACAGGGGACCGCGGTGCCAAGTGGGGACATTTTTCAAGTCTGTGTGTGTGTGTGTGTGTGTGTGTGTGTGTGTGTCTCACACAGAGACTGACGGTGCCGTTCTTGCCACCGATACGGACGGGACGTCCCGCTGGAGTCATTAGGCTTGAGTGATCGAGCCAGAGGTCAGGAGAACGACCTCTACACTGGAGCAAGAGCTGGTTAAGATCTCCATTCATCATCACTGGTTTGCTAATATGTTCTTGTGTGCACAATTATACTTGTTTGTTAAAATCCCCAAGAAATCATGTTATGTGTCCCTTTATGCCAAACCGCAGTGAACCTAAACTCTATTTTATACGCTCAATTGACCCACTAAATCAACCCAACTGTTCATAAATAGATCAAAACTAGATGGAATCATAAATGGTCTCGTTTAGTATAATTGGCTGAAGTACAAATATGAACGTCTAATCCAAGAGATGCAGCGTGTTCCAGTGTGTGTGTGTGTGTGTGTGTGTGTGATTTTTGCAACAGGCTCATTAGAAAAGATTGCCTCTATCTACTCTAAAGACGTACCAATACATACAGATCTCTGCAGTTTTTAGCTGAAATAAACAACAGCAACGACTTTCATTCAGGAGCAGATTATCAATTAATAAAGACTTATTTTTACGCAGTTCTTTGAACAACACCATTATAAGATTTTAAATCTCACACCACTTTTACCATTGTGCATAATTTTTTAAATAATACATTTTGACGTTTGCAAAATGTCCAGTGAAACACGAGTCACGATAAAAGACTCCCGTTCACCAGGTTTGGATAAGACTGAACACACTTTATGCACCACTCACTGGATGTTTCACTCTTTAAAGTGTTGCAAAACGTGCAAATGCAACGTAATATTAGGCATGTTTTCGGGGTTGCATTTTTGCTGTATGAAATGAAAGCATTTAAACAGCAAAAAAAAGCATTTACACAGCGAAAGCATTTACAGAGCGAAAGCATTTACAAGCAAACAAGTAACCGGAAGTAGATCAGCGAATGCTTCTGAAGCTCAGGAGTTGGAGTAAGTCCCGTCTCAGACGTTTAGGGATATTTTGTGTGAGCTCAGAGACGAGGGGTCGCGGGGTCACGAGGGTAATGAGTTCAGGACACTGACTCCTGCTGCTGTGAAGACAAGCGTGAGGGTTCGAGGAAACGATCACTGTGAGCTCGCGCTGTAACTCAACCGGGGCCTGTTTGACACTCACTGGACTGTTGAAGCGTGATAACACACATCCGTTGAGCTTCAAACGTCACATTTAACCAGAAAACCACACATTTCACACTCACCAGGAAGAAGCTTTTCTCATTGATAACATACATCTATTTCTATCTCTAAATTCCCTGCTACACATTGTTTTGTTTCACTTCCTGGTTGACGTGTGTTTTGAGCATGTCTTGCACCAATTTTTGTTTAGTTTTGTCCTGGATCGCTTGGTGACACATGAGGTGAAACAATATATGCTAAAAAAAAAGTTAAAATATCAATTCAATTAAATAAATGATCAATTCAATTAAAAACATTTGCTTGGAAACGTTCGAACGAACGAACGAAGTATATATTATACATTTATATTTATTTTATTTTATCTATAAAGCCAATACCAAATCCTGACCTAACAAATATTTCATAAATATATATATATATATATATATATATATATATATATATATATATATATATATATATATACATATACATATACTCACCTAAAGGATTATTAGGAACACCATACTAATACTGTGTTTGACCCCCTTTCGCCTTCAGAACTGCCTTAATTCTACATGGCATTGATTCAACAAGGTGCTGAAAGCATTCTTTAGAAATGTTGGCCCATATTGATAGGATATCATCTTGCAGTTGATGGAGATTTGTGGGATGCACATCCAGGGCACGAAGCTCCCGTTCCACCACATCGCAAAGATGCTCTATTGGGTTGAGATCTGGTGACTGTGGGGGCCATTTTAGTACAGTGAACTCATTGTCATGTTCAAGAAACCAATTTGAAATGATTCAAGCTTTGTGACATGGTGCATTATCCTGCTGGAAGTAGTCATCAGAGGATGGGTACATGGTGGCCATAAAGGGATGGACATGGTCAGAAACAATGCTCAGGTAGGCCGTGGCATTTAAACGATGCCCAACTGGCACTAAGGGGCCTAAAGTGTGCCAAGAAAACATCCCCCACACCATTACACCACCACCACCAGCCTGCACAGTGGTAACAAGGCATGATGGATCCATGTTCTCATTCTGTTTACGCCAAATTCTGACTCTACCATCTGAATGTCTCAACAGAAATCGAGACTCATCAGACCAGGCAACATTTTTCCAGTCTTCAACTGTCCAATTTTGGTGAGCTCTTGCAAATTGTAGCCTCTTTTTCCTATTTGTAGTGGAGATGAGTGGTACCCGGTGGGGTCTTCTGCTGTTGTAGCCCATCCGCCTCAAGGTTGTGGGTGTTGTGGCTTCACAAATGCTTTGCTGCATACCTCGATTGTAACGAGTGGTTATTTCAGCCAAAGTTGCTCTTCTATCAGCTTGAATCAGTCGGCCCATTCTCCTCTGACCTCTAGCATCAACAAGGCATTTTCGCCCACAGGACTGCCGCATACTGGATGTTTTTCCCTTTTCACACCATTCTTTGTAAACCCTAGAAATGGTTGTGCATGAAAATCCCAGTAACTGAGCAGATTGTGAAATACTCTGACCGGCCCGTCTGGCACCAACAACCATGCCACACTCAAAATTGCTTAAATCACCTTTATTTCCCATTCTGACATTCAGTTTGGAGTTCAGGAGATTGTCTTGACCAGGACCACACCCCTAAATGCATTGAAGCAACTGCCATGTGATTGGTTGATTAGATAATTGCATTAATGAGAAATTGGAACAGGTGTTCCTAATAATCCTTTAGGTGAGTGTATATATATATATATATATATATATATATATATATATATATATATATATATATATATATATATTTAATTAGAAAATGATATATGACATAATTCATGTGAGCCCAAGAACAAGTCCTGATCTAACAAACAAATAAACAAACAAACAAACTAATAAATATTTATTTATGAACTTATGTATGAATTCATATTCCTGGGACAAAATCCTGTTTAAACAAACAAACAAACAAACAAACATGAATACATTTATGAACTCCAGGCCAAATAAACAAACAAACAAACAAAAACAAACAAACAGATAAATAAATAAATAATAAGTATTTAATTATGATATTATATATTAATGCATATGAACCCAAGACCAAATCCTGACCTAACACACAAATAAACAAACAAATATTTATGAATGAACAGCAGGACCACATCTTCACCAAATAAATAAATAAATAAACAAACAAACAAACAAACTTAGCACCAAATATAATCCTGCCCTAACAATTAATTAATGAATAAAATGTATTTATCTAATTATAATATGCAGGCCACATGCAGGTTCACAGCTAGGAGTTTCTCAGCATTAATAACCAGTGAGTTTCTCAGCATTAATATCCAGTGAGTTTCTCAGCATTAATAACCAGTGAGTTTCTCAGCATCAATAACCAGTGAGTTTCTCAGCATCAATAACCAGTGAGTTTCTCAGCATCAATAACCAGTGAGTTTCTCAGTATTAATAACCAGTGAGTTTCTCAGCATTAATAACCAGTGAGTTTCTCAGCATCAATAACCAGTGAGTTTCTCAGCATTAATAACCAGTGAGTTTCTCAGCATCAATAACCAGTGAGTTTCTCAGCATTAATAACCAGTGAGTTTCTCAGCATCAATAACCAGTAAGTTTCTCAGCATTAATAACCAGTGAGTTTCTCAACATCAATATCCAGTGAGTTTCTCAGCATTAATAACCAGTGAGTTTCTCAGCATCAATAACCAGTGAGTTTCTCAGCATCAATATCCAGTGAGTTTCTCAGCATTAATAACCAGTGAGTTTCTCAGCATTAATAACCAGTGAGTTTCTCAGCATCAATAACCAGTGAGTTTCTCAGCATCAATAACCAATGAGTTTTTAGCATGAATAACAGTAAAGTGTGTGTGCTCTTACGTGCTGTCCCGGCGTCCCGGTTGCAGAGTTGGATCAGGCTGCGCACGGTCTCCATCAGGTCCTGCTGTTGTGTCTGTAGGACAGAAGTGTTCCCGCTGGCTCGGGTCAGCTGATCCTCCAGCTCTCGGATCACTGAGCTCTGTCTGGTGACCAGCGCCTGTAGACTGAGCTTCTCCTCACGCACGACCTCCAGCTCCTGCCAGTGCCGGTCCTCCATCTCCTGCATCTTCAGCTCCAGGAACCTGAAACACATGAGAGATCATCATTTATAAATATATATATCATATATCATATATAAAAAAAATGTAAAAAAATATTTGTGTGTGCTGTAAAGTGGTTAGAAAAAATGAAATCAAAACCGGCTAAAATCTGTATCAGCAGGTCAAACTCAATGAAAAATTGGAATCAGCCTAGAAAATTGTAATGGTTCATCTCTATAATCTTTCTGATAGGCTGGTCTCAAACACCATCACATAATTATTTAAATATTTATTTCTACATTTGCTGTAGTATTGTCGATGGGTTTAATAACACATCCTGCAAAATGGGGGCCTTGGCCAGTACCTAGTGGTATTTGGGGGGCCTTGTCATGGAAAAGTTTGGGAACGAGATCATCATCTGATGCACCACACACAAGATCATCATTTAAGGCACCACACACAAGATCATCATCTAAGGCACCACACACAAGATCATCATCTAAGATCTAAGGCACCACACACAAGATCATCATCTAAGGCACCACACACAAGATCATCATCTGACGCACCACACACGAGATCCTCATCTAACGCACCACACACAAGATCATCATCTAAGGCACCACACACGAGATCATCATCTAAGGCACCACACACGAGATCATCATCTAAGGCACCACACACGAGATCATCATCTAACGCACCACACACAAGATCATCATCTGATGCACCACACATGAGATCATCATCTGATGCACCACACACGAGATCCTCATCTAACGCACCACACACAAGATCATCATCTAAGGCACCACACACGAGATCATCATCTAACGCACCACACACAAGATCATCATCTGATGCACCACACATGAGATCATCATCTGATGCACCACACACGAGATCATCATCTAAGGCACCACACATGAGATCATCATCTGATGCACCACACACGAGATCATCATCTAAGGCACCACACACGAGATCATCATCTAAGGCACCACACACGAGATCATCATCTGACGCACCACACACGAGATCATCATCTAAGGCACCACACACGAGATCATCATCTAAGGCACCACACACGAGATCATCATCTAACGCACCACACACAAGATCATCATCTGATGCACCACACATGAGATCATCATCTGATGCACCACACACGAGATCATCATCTAATGCACCACACACAAGATCATCATCTGATGCACCACACACAAGATCATCATCTGATGCACCACACACGAGATCATCATCTAATGCACCACACACAAGATCATCATCTGATGCACCACACACAAGATCATCATCTGATGCACCACACACAAGATCATCATCTAATGCACCACACACAAGATCATCATCTGATGCACCACACACAAGATCATCATCTGATGCACCACACACGAGATCATCATCTGATGCACCACACACGAGATCCTCATCTGATGCACCACACACAAGATCATCATCTGATGCACCACACACGAGATCCTCATCTGATGCACCACACACAAGATCATCATCTGATGCACCACACACAAGATCCTCATCTGATGCACCACACACAAGATCATCATCTGATGCACCACACCCAAGATCATCATCTGATGCACACCACACAAGATCATCATCTGATGCACCACACACAAGATCATCATCTAACGCACCACACACAAGATCATCATCTGATGCAACACACACGAGATCATCATCTAATGCACCACACACAAGATCATCATCTAACGCACCACACACAAGATCATCATCTGATGCACCACACACAAGATCATCATCTGATGCACCACACCCAAGATCATCATCTGATGCACCACACACGAGATCCTCATCTGATGCACCACACACAAGATCATCATCTGATGCACCACACACGAGATCCTCATCTGATGCACCACACACGAGATCCTCATCTGATGCACCACACACAAGATCATCATCTGATGCACCACACACAAGATCCTCATCTGATGCACCACACACGAGATCCTCATCTGATGCACCACACACGAGATCATCATCTGATGCACCACACACGAGATCATCATCTGATGCACCACACACAAGATCATCATCTGATGCACCACACACAAGATCATCATCTGATGCACCACACCCAAGATCATCATCTGATGCACCACACCCAAGATCATCATCTGATGCACCACACCCAAGATCATCATCTAACGCACCACACACAAGATCATCATCTGACGCACCACACACGAGATCATCATCTGATGCACCACACACGAGATCCTCATCTGATGCACCACACACGAGATCATCATCTGATGCACCACACACAAGATCATCATCTGATGCACCACACACGAGATCACCATCTAATGCACCACACACGAGATCCTCATCTGATACACCACACACAAGATCCTCATCTGATGCACCACACACGAGATCATCATCTGATGCACCACACACGAGATCATCATCTGATGCACCACACACGAGATCATCATCTGATGCACCACACACGAGATCCTCATCTGATGCACCACACACGAGATCCTCATCTGATGCACCACACACGAGATCATCATCTGATGCACCACACACGAGATCCTCATCTGATACACCACACACAAGATCATCATCTGATGCACCACACACGAGATCCTCATCTGATGCACCACACACGAGATCATCATCTGATGCACCACACACGAGATCATCATCTGATGCACCACACACGAGATCATCATCTGATGCACCACACACGAGATCATCATCTGATGCACCACACACGAGATCCGATCCTCATCTGATGCACCACACACGAGATCATCATCTGATGCACCACACACAAGATCATCATCTGATGCACCACACACGAGATCACCATCTAATGCACCACACACGAGATCCTCATCTGATACACCACACACAAGATCCTCATCTGATGCACCACACACAAGATCCTCATCTGATGCACCACACACAAGATCATCATCTGATGCACCACACACAAGATCATCATCTGATGCACCACACACAAGATCATCATCTGATGCACCACACACGAGATCATCATCTGATGCACCACACACGAGATCATCATCTGATGCACCACACACAAGATCATCATCTGATGCACCACACACAAGATCATCATCTGATGCACCACACACGAGATCATCATCTGATGCACCACACACGAGATCATCATCTGATGCACCACACACGAGATCCTCATCTGATGCACCACACACGAGATCATCATCTGATGCACCACACACGAGATCATCATCTGATGCACCACACACGAGATCATCATCTAATGCACCACACACAAGATCATCATCTGATGCACCACACACGAGATCATCATCTGATGCACCACACACGAGATCATCATCTGATGCACCACACACGAGATCCTCATCTGATGCACCACACACGAGATCATCATCTGATGCACCACACACAAGATCATCATCTGATGCACCACACACGAGATCATCATCTAAGGCACCACACACGAGATCATCATCTGATGCACCACACACAAGATCATCATCTGATGCACCACACACAAGATCATCATCTGATGCACCACACACGAGATCATCATCTGATGCACCACACACGAGATCCTCATCTGATGCACCACACACGAGATCATCATCTGATGCACCACACACAAGATCATCATCTGATGCACCACACACAAGATCATCATCTGATGCACCACACACAAGATCATCATCTGATGCACCACACACAAGATCATCATCTGATGCACCACACACAAGATCATCATCTGATGCACCACACACAAGATCATCATCTGATGCACCACACACAAGATCATCATCTGATGCACCACACACAAGATCCTCATCTGATGCACCACACACAAGATCATCATCTAACGCACCACACACAAGATCATCATCTGATGCACCACACACGAGATCCTCATCTGATGCACCACACACGAGATCATCATCTGATGCACCACACACAAGATCATCATCTAATGCACCACACACGAGATCATCATCTGATGCACCACACACGAGATCATCATCTAATGCACCACACACGAGATCCTCATCTGATGCACCACACACAAGATCATCATCTGATGCACCACACACGAGATCATCATCTGATGCACCACACACGAGATCATCATCTGATGCACCACACACGAGATCATCATCTGATGCACCACACACGAGATCCTCATCTGATGCACCACACACGAGATCATCATATGATGCACCACACACGAGATCCTCATCTGATGCACCACACACGAGATCCTCATCTGATGCACCACACACAAGATCATCATCTAATGCACCACACACGAGATCCTCATCTGATGCACCACACACGAGATCCTCATTTGATGCACCACACACGAGATCATCATCTGATGCACCACACACGAGATCCTCATCTGATGCACCACACCCAAGATCATCATCTGATGCACCACACACAAGATCATCATCTGATGCACCACACACGAGATCATCATCTGATGCACCACACACAAGATCATCATCTAATGCACCACACACAAGATCCTCATCTGATGCACCACACACAAGATCATCATCTGATGCACCACACACGAGATCATCATCTGATGCACCACACACGAGATCATCATCTGATGCACCACACACGAGATCATCATCTGATGCACCACACACGAGATCATCATCTGATGCACCACACACGAGATCATCATCTATTTTATCTATCTACCTATTTTTCCATCCATCGATACATCCATCCATCCATTCATCCATCCATCCATTCATCCACATATATTCATGTCTCATGTTGTATATTGGTGTGTTTGAGAGGTTGATGGATTGGGAGGTGAGTGTTTGAGTTTTTTTTTACCCATTCTTGTCGTGGATCTTGTTGATTTCATTTATCTGTATCATGAGTTGTTTCTCCAGCTTGTTGGTTGATAGTGAATTCTCCAGAAGCTGAATTTCCAACCGTGATGTCTGATTTAAAACCTGAAAACAAGGACATTCCAATAAAAATACAGTAATCCTTCCGCAAAAACACAGACCTTAAAACCATTAAGTAAGTTAATACTAACCGAGCGGCACCTCATGAGAAGTCATAAACAGAACCGCTTTACCGCAGGACCATACGGTAGCACTTAAGAACAGCTATTCTCTCAAGTCAACCTCTTATTTGACAAATCAGCAAAACTCAACTTTACTGTATCCCTCTGTGTCTCATTGAAGCACACAAGTCATAAAGAGAGTTAGCAATAAAAACATTAGAATGATACATAAAAAGAGACGGTATGTCTAATGCGGCACTAGTGTTTTTCTTGGCTTGTTAAGAGCCGTGTAAAGAGGATACATAGAAAAAACTGATATTTGGCGTAATGGAGCATGAGATGTCATCTGGGAGATACCTGTGTCTCGACATCGGTGAGCTTGCGCGTCTGCTCGGCTGTCTGCGAGAGAAGACTCGTGCCCATCTCCAACATGGCCGCTGTGTGGTTGTGAACGGCACTCTGTTGTAACTGCACCATCTCCGTCTTCATATTGTCTTTCACGTAGTTCTCAATCTGTGATGACAAGCAAAAAGACCATGTTTGAGAACATACACCTATATGGACACTCAATGAATGTTTTTGCATTATATGACAAAATAATAACCCAAGAGGCTTTTACTACAAAAGAAAAACACTGAATTTTCAATTGACTAATTTAGTTTATGAGTCCCCTACAAAAGATTTACATGCATCCAAAGTAAAAAAAAAAACACGCATTTCCTCATAATATCCACGGCAGATTCAGCCCTTTTCTCTCAGTGTCTGAAACGCTTCGATAAAGATTCAGTCTCTCTAAGCCCCGCCTCTCTGAGAGCTGCTCTGCTGTGATTGGTCAGAAAGCAAACGCTCATTATCATATCTAAATCTCAGCTCTTGATCACAGTGATACGAACAGTAACGATGGCGGGGGTTTTACCGTATCAATCTCATCAAAGTGGATTTGCTTTGGCCGCAGAAAACAACGTCTTCTCGACACGAACCAAACTCTTCAGTCTCAGATATACTACAGTGTTTGAGGGCGGGGCTAAGAGACTCTGCTCAGCCAATCAAGACCAAAGACTGGCATTATGCTAATTAGTTAAAAACCTACTTAACGTAGCTTCAGCAGGAAGTGAGAATGGAATTACTGACAACTCGTTTCAGTTCAGAATTACTTCTTTCTTTTAGGAGACATTAACTCGGCACTAGAAATGCACCGATTACAATTTTCTAGGCCGAATCCGTTTGACCTGCCGATGCCGATTTTAGTTGATGCCGATTTAATTTTTTCTAACCACTTTTTTATTTTCAATAACACAAACATTTATTTTCTATATATATATTTTTTTATAAAACACCATATACTTTTACCCAAACTGAATAATAAAAATAAGTTCATATGGGTACATTTTCTATAAATATTTTCTATAAAGAGTCTTCATTTTCTTTTCTGACATAGCCTACTCCAGTTCTTGTTAAAACACACTAGACACTCAAATTCTGTGCATTTTGGGCACTTTTTGTGCGAAATTATTTATTTTGTCCATCAAAAGCGTGCTTTCACTTTAATTGAGCGTGAGCAGCGCAGCAAAAATAGCCTCGGCGCCGAAACCCGGTCTCGGTGTGAATGCACCCATTGATTAACATGCACGCCGAAAATAATACGCGCTTTTTGTGAAACGGACATAATTCACGAGGTTTCCTACATGTGCGTTCCGTGTGATGCTGATGTTGCGCGATGTTAATCATGCGGCGCTTGAGTACATTTGACCGGCATAAAATCAGCATATTCCGGTCACAGCCGATCAATCGGTGCATCTCTAATCAGTACTTTGATATTAGCAGAACTTTTACATTCACAAACAGCACAAAAAAAGCATAATACTAAATGCCAAATGTAAAGTAAAATAAAAGACACAAGCTCGGATGTCAACATGACCTCACAGGCCTGATATAATCGACTCTCCAGTGGCTGTAAAATCCATTGAGAGGTAAAACACCCTTAACTTGACAACTCCAACAGTCCTAAAGACACTTTAACACCCAGAGCACATGAGGGTTTGACAAACGTTTTAAGAAGCCAATAAACCGAAAGGAGACACCGTTCTGCACAAGGACACGGGGGTAATCAAACCATCACAGTTATGACTTCCCTTTAGAAAAGCTACACAGTAACTCTTTAAAGAAAGGACATTTCCATGTTGGCATAATTTTAAAGGAATTTCTTATCTGAGCCTCTTCACGATGACCTCGAGCGGCTCAGATTTAAAGGAACTCCAACAGAGCAGTAACAGCGTCTTGAAGAGCCGGTCTTGAAGGTAGTGGAAGCAGATGTGGTCATTTGTTCAGAGAGGAAGAGATGGAGATATCTATACGCTCGGCTTTATCGTGAAGGCTTTCATTCTAATCTTCTATACAAGACCAGAACAGGCTTTACAAACACAAAGATACTTCTGTTGATTAAACCTCGAGAGATGTCCACTGACACTGAGGTCATTAGAAACCACTAGAATTATATCTATGCTCATCACAAACAGTTTCTAAACCTGGTGCTGGTGATGAAAAGAGTTCAGTTTTCCTGAACAATATTGCACAAATCTGCAATAATTAAGTGTTAAATAACACAAATGTACTTTATACTTTCACTTCATTGACTAAAGTCTTTGCTGCTGACCTTTAATGATCCAATTCAACAATACTAACAATCACTTTAGTTTTTTTGTTGCTGAAATCAGTGTTGAACGTATTTTCCTGAATTTATTTTATTGTGAAAGGACCTTTACATTTGGAAAACAATTTAACTTTTTTGATTGTTGTTATTAAAAAACAAACAAGCAAGCTCAGTCCAGGTGAAAAAAAGTAATCTAAAAGTAATGTAACGCATTAAAAAGTAAACAAATACTTTTTATTTCCATAAAAAGTAAACAAGTACCCCAGTTAACTACTTTTTTAGGGAGTAATGCAATATTGTGACATCTTTCTTTTAAAAGTAACTTTGTGTGTGTGTGTGTGTATCGATCTATTCCTATACACACATACCATGTCATGTCTGTTTAATTTTTTAGATTCTTTTATTTTTGATATTTGACATATTTTCCGTTTTGTCATGTGATGTGCTCAGGTGTTTTCTTTGATTTGTTATTGTCAGGTGTTTGTTAGGTCTGTCTTTATTATCCTAATTACAAATATCTCACAGGTGTATCTTGTTAGTCATTAGTCTTTGTGTGTTTATTACTATCTAACTGTAACATTACAACAGTCACTAATCGAAACCGAAACACCCTGATGACGGAAAATATCTGACCGCAAGACACTTCAGCAAACCGACAGTGAACACAGAGTCTCTGTTCAGCGTGATTCCAGCTGGTCCACTTATTAAATCATGAACGATCCCCTGTGAATCCACTGAAGAGAACAGACCAACAGCGATTCGAATTTTAACAAGACTTCACGACTAGTCAGACCACACGTCCCATTCAATTACAGTTCAAGGACCTGATTGGCACCAGCTTCAATGGCATTTCAATGAACAGGTTTATCATATTTATTGCTGCTCCAGTAATTCCGACAAGTTTGCGTTGTTTCATATGAAAGAGTCAAACTCGGCACTATAAGATGAACACTTTAAGATGAACACTTTAAGATGAACACTTTAAGATGAACACTTTAAGATGAACACTATAAGATGAACACTTTAAGATGAACACTATAAGATGAACACTTTAAGATGAACACTATAAGATGAACACTTTAAGATGAACACTTTAAGATGAACACTTTAAGATGAACACTTTAAGATGAACACTATAAGATGAACACTATAAGATGAACACTTTAAGATGAACACTTTAAGATGAACACTATAAGATGAACACTTTAAGATGAACACTTTAAGATGAACACTATAAGATGAACACTTTAAGATGAACACTATAAGATGAACACTTTAAGATGAACACTTTAAGATGAACACTATAAGATGAACACTATAAGATGAACACTTTAAGATGAACACTATAAGATGAACACTTTAAGATGAACACTTTAAGATGAACACTTTAAGATGAACACTATAAGATGAACACTATAAGATGAACACTATAAGATGAACACTTTAAGATGAACACTTTAAGATGAACACTTTAAGATGAACACTTTAAGATGAACACTATAAGATGAACACTTTAAGATGAACACTATAAGATGAACACTATAAGATGAACACTTTAAGATGAACACTATAAGATGAACACTTTAAGATGAACACTATAAGATGAACACTATAAGAGATGAACACTATAAGATGAACACTTTAAGATGAACACTATAAGATGAACACTTTAAGATGAACACTATAAGATGAACACTTTAAGATGAACACTATAAGATGAACACTATAAGATGAACACTTTAAGATGAACACTATAAGATGAACACTATAAGATGAACACTATAAGATGAACACTATAAGATGAACACTTTAAGATGAACACTTTAAGATGAACACTATAAGATGAACACTTTAAGATGAACACTATAAGATGAACACTTTAAGATGAACACTATAAGATGAACACTATAAGATGAACACTTTAAGATGAACACTATAAGATGAACACTTTAAGATGAACACTATAAGATGAACACTTTAAGATGAACACTTTAAGATGAACACTTTAAGATGAACACTATAAGATGAACACTATAAGATGAACACTATAAGATGAACACTATAAGATGAACACTTTAAGATGAACACTATAAGATGAACACTTTAAGATGAACACTTTAAGATGAACACTATAAGATGAACACTTTAAGATGAACACTATAAGATGAACACTATAAGATGAACACTTTAAGATGAACACTATAAGATGAACACTTTAAGATGAACACTTTAAGATGAACACTATAAGATGAACACTTTAAGATGAACACTTTAAGATGAACACTTTAAGATGAACACTATAAGATGAACACTTTAAGATGAACACTATAAGATGAACACTATAAGATGAACACTTTAAGATGAACACTATAAGATGAACACTATAAGATGAACACTTTAAGATGAACACTATAAGATGAACACTTTAAGATGAACACTATAAGATGAACACTATAAGATGAACACTATAAGATGAACACTATAAGATGAACACTATAAGATGAACACTTTAAGATGAACACTATAAGATGAACACTATAAGATGAACACTTTAAGATGAACACTATAAGATGAACACTTTAAGATGAACACTATAAGATGAACACTATAAGATGAACACTATAAGATGAACACTATAAGATGAACACTTTAAGATGAACACTATAAGATGAACACTTTAAGATGAACACTTTAAGATGAACACTATAAGATGAACACTATAAGATGAACACTATAAGATGAACACTATAAGATGAACACTATAAGATGAACACTTTAAGATGAACACTATAAGATGAACACTATAAGATGAACACTTTAAGATGAACACTATAAGATGAACACTATAAGATGAACACTATAAGATGAACACTATAAGATGAACACTATAAGATGAACACTATAAGATGAACACTTTAAGATGAACACTATAAGATGAACACTTTAAGATGAACACTATAAGATGAACACTTTAAGATGAACACTATAAGATGAACACTATAAGATGAACACTTTAAGATGAACACTATAAGATGAACACTTTAAGATGAACACTTTAAGATGAACACTTTAAGATGAACACTTTAAGATGAACACTTTAAGATGAACACTTTAAGATGAACACTATAAGATGAACACTTTAAGATGAACACTATAAGATGAACACTTTAAGATGAACACTATAAGATGAACACTTTAAGATGAACACTTTAAGATGAACACTATAAGATGAACACTATAAGATGAACACTTTAAGATGAACACTTTAAGATGAACACTTTAAGATGAACACTATAAGATGAACACTTTAAGATGAACACTATAAGATGAACACTTTAAGATGAACACTTTAAGATGAACACTATAAGATGAACACTATAAGGTGAACACTATAAGATGAACACTATAAGATGAACACTATAAGATGAACACTATAAGATGAACACTATAAGATGAACACTATAAGATGAACACTATAAGGTGAACACTATAAGGTGAACACTATAAGATGAACACTATAAGATGAACACTATAAGATGAACACTATAAGATGAACACTTTAAGATGAACACTATAAGATGAACACTTTAAGATGAACACTTTAAGATGAACACTTTAAGATGAACACTTTAAGATGAACACTTTAAGATGAACACTATAAGATGAACACTTTAAGATGAACACTATAAGATGAACACTATAAGGTGAACACTATAAGATGAACACTATAAGATGAACACTATAAGATGAACACTATAAGGTGAACACTATAAGGTGAACACTATAAGATGAACACTATAAGATGAACACTATAAGATGAACACTATAAGATGAACACTTTAAGATGAACACTATAAGATGAACACTTTAAGATGAACACTTTAAGATGAACACTATAAGATGAACACTTTAAGATGAACACTATAAGATGAACACTATAAGATGAACACTTTAAGATGAACACTTTAAGATGAACACTTTAAGATGAACACTTTAAGATGAACACTATAAGATGAACACTTTAAGATGAACACTATAAGATGAACACTTTAAGATGAACACTTTAAGATGAACACTATAAGATGAACACTTTAAGATGAACACTATAAGATGAACACTTTAAGATGAACACTATAAGATGAACACTATAAGATGAACACTTTAAGATGAACACTATAAGATGAACACTATAAGATGAACACTTTAAGATGAACACTTTAAGATGAACACTTTAAGATGAACACTTTAAGATGAACACTTTAAGATGAACACTATAAGATGAACACTTTAAGATGAACACTATAAGATGAACACTTTAAGATGAACACTATAAGATGAACACTATAAGATGAACACTTTAAGATGAACACTATAAGATGAACACTTTAAGATGAACACTTTAAGATGAACACTATAAGATGAACACTATAAGATGAACACTTTAAGATGAACACTATAAGATGAACACTTTAATATGAACACTTTAAGATGAACACTATAAGATGAACGAATCTTGGCAAAGCATGTTTGTTTAGAAAAGTTGTGGCCAAATTGTAGACATTGGTTGTAATTAGTGCTGGAAAACTATTAATCATGATTAACCGCATCCAAAATAAAAGTTTGTGTTTACACAATATATGTGTGTGCTGTGTATAATTATTTTGTATATATAAATACACACATATGCATGTATATATTGCATGTATATACTGTATATATATATATGCATACATAATTTATATTATATATAAATATAATTTTTTTTTATATATAAATAACACATTTGTCTTAAATATATACATGCTATATATATTTCGATTAATCGTTGCCCAGCACTAGTTGTAATTTAAAAGTTTTGAGCACTTCAGCTTACGACTGGGTTGAGATATGAAGTCATTGTGATATAGATATTAAAAAAGAAACTCTCTCTTCACTTGCCAACATCTGTACACCAAACAACTGGGAAAAACACAACATTCAACCTGTTACTGCTTTAGCCACCAGCAACTTGTCATGTAGAATAAACATTGCAGACGGCAGAGATTATAATGCCAGAGTAACAGGCGATTGTGAAGTGATACTGATACCAGTGTCTCTTTACAAGAAACAGCCAAACCTTGATGGGATTGATTGGAAGGAATACAAAGGACAAGACTGAAGGCCGCAACTCGATCAGTAGTTTAGCCGAGACGTTTGAACCATGACATTCCGCTTCCCGATCTGGGTCTGTGTCTCCCATTAAGCTCTCTCTACGGATCGCATGCTTGACTGGGATCCAGTTTAAGAGATGACGTTGGCCAGAGCGAGGTAAGTCACCTTCACAAGGGTGTGGAAGCGTTTCTGGAGAAACATTAGACCAGAGATCCTTCGCTCTGCGTAACTGAGGGGAGTCGGTCCCTACACTAGCGGTGGAACAAAGGAAGGAGAATCAAGATTACACAAACAGAAACTTGGTGTAAAAAACTAGCAGAGGAAGCAGTAAAGCGCTTTAGTGGGTGTATAGTTATTTCCCACTTCCATTCATAAATAAACGTGCCTACCCAAAGACAACAGATAGAAGGAGAAATAATCGTGTTTTTCTATTGGCTCGAGTCATTTAACTCTTTCACCGCCAGTTTTTTTTTTTTAAAGTTGTCAGCCACCGCAAGGGTTTTTTATCATTTTCACTAAAGTTTCATGACCCTCAGAATATTTTGTTGTAAGAGAAAGAACAGATCATTGGCTTTTAATTAAACCGTTTTATTCTAGCTTCATGCATTATTTTTTTTATCAACACTTGAATATGGGTTTCATAAAAAAAAAAATGTTGAGCAAAAAGCTGGGAAAATCACATTTTTGTCAAAGACTACATCCAGATCAGATTCAGAACGATGATCAAAACTCATATGGAGTAGCCTAAATCGAGTCCATCAACACACAAACGCTTCAAAGTCCTGTACACAGGCAATTGTTCACGCCATGAACCGTTATCGTAAAGATAACTATAACGATAACTATATTATTATATTATTAGGCCTACCACACTTGTTTATTATAGCCTAAGTGTGCTGCAGTTTTGCAGGATGGATTCTGATTGGCTATCAACGTTTTTCTCTCATCAGCTGAAAAAAAAGTGATTCCAGACATTTTTGATATATATTGATTATATATTGTTTTACTAGTGTGTGCAGGACACTATAGTTCATTCATGTAAGTGAGGAGAGCAAAATAAAGTAAACTGTCACATATTATACCCAAAGATTCTTCATACAGTGACTACCAGTAAAATATAAACATTTGGGAGCAGAAATGATTCGGACACTTTGAGCTGATCATGTTTTCTTCAGTGTTTTTTCTGTAATAACTAATGCTCTTTTTACACACAGACTGAACAACATGAAGCATTGCTTGGTCACTGGTTGAGCTAAACTGGTATTATCTAATTGTGTAGTTAAATTTACCAGCTGACAGATATTCAACATAATTCATGTGTGAGAGTCTAACAGAAGGACGGACAAAACCACTGAAATATCAACTGATTCATAACTCTGAGTTCTGCTCATATTTCATCACCATTTTCTAAACTATAGTGAATAAACTGTGATGATGTGAGAAGTGTTGAAGGTGTCTGAATAAATGTTGGTTTGACTGTGCATATTTTGAACTCAATATGAATAAAGGCAAACCCTGAAGACTGTCACCTGCAGTGTGTCTCCGAGATGTGTGTGTGATGGAGTCGCTACACCTGGGGATTGTCTTACGTCTCACACTCGCCCACCAGCAGAGGGTCAAGCCGAACGAGTCGAGGTCAACCGTATCAGCGCTCGCAGATCTGACCCGAGAGCACTCACGTCTATATCCATATCACGCGCGCTTCAGGCCGGGGCGCAGATTGATCGTGTTTATTTGCAGAGTGCAGCGATGTGAGGAGGTGGACGCGCGACGTGTTCAAGACACACACATTTAACAGCTCAGAAAGATCCTGTTAGACATTTTGTATGAAATGTGCTATATAAATAAACTTGCCTTGCATTTCTATTGAAAGTTATGCATGCAAAAATCACATTTTCATAAAATGCAGCAAATGAATGAATCACCAAAAATGTGTCTAATCTTTATTGTCCACATTTTAAAAAATAAAAGCAAACTATGATGTAAAATAGTCAACGTTTTTTTTTTTTTTTTTTTTAATTAACGGCATCAATGATATTTCTCAGTTTGCAAGTATTGGTAATAATACAACTGCAATTACTATGCATAAATAATAGTGGAGAATAAAACTGTGATTATTGATTGGCTCTTGATAAACCATTGAACGGCAAATTATAAAGATTTGCTTGATTTGGGTTTGTATGACTTTCAAGAGCATAAATGTATTTGAAATAGTCAGATTTGACTTTTATTTTACTCAAGAAAAAGAGTTACCTTTGTTTGTACGTTTTTTTTTCCAGTGTTTTTTTCTTTTTTTCAGAAAATCAATTATTTTGTAACTGAATCAACTTGAAATATTTTTTTATTATTATTAATATTAATACATTTATATTTATGCTTTTAGCAGGTGCTTTTATCCAAGAAAGGTACACAGCAATTTGTCAAGGAGCCAACAATATTCGTAATAAACAATGGCATGTATAATCAATTAGGTAACAACTTGATTAGGAATAATAATGAAGATGATGATGATAATAAAATCGAACTAAAAGAAATATTCCAGTTAACATGCATACCATAGAGGGTTAAACGCTTGCTTTAGATGATTGTTATTTCATCAAAGGAAATATGCCTGATTCCATGCAATATATATATACTGTATATATATATATGTATTTATGTCTCAGATATATATATACACACACACACACACACACACACACACACACACACTGTTTAAGTCTTTCAGAGAAAAGGAAACACTCCTTCCCAGAATGCTCTGGATGTGAAACAGAGGCTTTCCTCGTGTCGAGAGTCGTACAGCCGATCTGCTTCCAGAGACACTAACCCTCTGAGCGCCGAGGAAAGTCTCCCGGCGGGGCCGAATGTCCCCGAGCTGCTATAGTTGACACGCGACGGTAAACGTTTCTGTCTGATAATCACAGATGATGAACACTGAGGTCAGTGAGAACGACGGCGGTGACTGTGTTTCTGTCCAACATGCTTTATGAGAGTTCAACAGTTAATACTATATAAACCATAGTGGACAAATGAGTTTGTGTTTTGATGCAACAGATATAATATTGTACATCATTAAAAGTGTTTTGAAGGACAATGCATTTTTAGATGATAAAGTTCTTTTAACAAAAAAAAAAAATCTCTGCAAAGCATTCAATTACACACAGAGAGGTGTGTATAGAGTAATATAGGCTATATATATATATATATATATATATGAGTCTCTTCTGCTCACCTACCTAGGCTGCATTTATTTGATCAAAAATACAGTAAAAACAGTGATATATTATTAGAATGTAAATCAGCTGTTTTCTATGTGAATATATACTAAAGTGTAATTTATTCCTGTGAGTTTTCAGCATCATTACTCCAGTCTTCAGTGTCACATGATCCTTCAGAAATCAGGATAATATGATGATCTGATGATCGAGAAACATTTATGATCATTTTCAATGCTGAAAATAGTTGTGCTGCTTCAGATTTTTGTGTAAACTGCGATTATTTAATATTTTTTTTGGATTCACTGACGAATTTATTTTAAATATATTTTTTTATTTATATTACAATTTTAATTACAATTTAATACATCCTTGCTTAATAAAAATATTAATTTTTTTAATATTAGTGTGTACATTATATATATATATATATATATATATATATATATATATATATAAATACTCTTTATTCAAGCATTACTACATCATAATGTACAGTATAAATGAGCGTTAGATGCCATCAAAGATAATTCATATATAACAGTAGGAGAAATCAGCAAACACAGTTAAATATCCAATGTCAGCTGATACATTTTTCTTTTTAAATGCATGAATTGTGATGCATCACAGAACTCGTGCTGAAGGTTATTCTCTCGTGTAATTCTGCGAGACGCTCAGACGCGTGTGGAGACGGGAACAGTAACTGATGCTTGTGTAAATTAGCATCTATAACTATAGTATCTGTAACTAGAAAAAGTTCGTCGAGACAAACTTTAAGTTGGCTTGTGAAAGTTTGGACCAATAAGTTTGAAGAAGTTTAAAGTTTAAATTAGTTTAAAGTTTAATTAGTTTATAGTTCAGTAAGAAAGAAAGAAAGATAGATTAGTTAGAAAGAAAGATAAAAAAAAGATTAGTAAGAAAGAAAGAAAGATAGATTAGTTAGAAAGAAAGAAAGAAAGAAAGATAGATTAGTTAGAAATAAAAAAATAAAAAAAGATTAGTAAGAAAGAAAGATAGATTAGTTAGAAAGAAAGAAAGATAGATTAGTAAGAAAGAAAGAAAGATAGATTAGTAAGAAAGAAAGAAAGAAAAAAATAGTAAGAAAGAAAGAAAGATAGATTAGTAAGAAAGAGAAAGAAAGATAGATTAGTTAGAAATAAAAAAATAAAAAAAGATTAGTAAGAAAGAAAGATAGATTAGTTAGAAAGAAAGAAGGAAAGAAAGATAGATTAGTAAGAAAGAAAAAAAGATAGATTAGTAAGAGAAAGATTGATTAGTAAGAAAGATAGATAGATTAGTTAGACAGAGAGAAAAAAGATTAGTAAGAAAGAAAGATAGATTAGTAAGAAAGAAAGAAAGATAGATTAGTTAGAAAGAAAGAAAGATAGATTAGTAAGAAAGAAAGATAGATTAGTAAGAAAGAAAGAAAGAAAAAGATTAGTAAGAAAGAAAGAAAGATAGATTAGTTAGAAAGAAAGAAAAAAGATTAGTAAGAAAGAAAGAAAGATTAGTAAGAAAGAAAGATAGATTAGTTAGAAAGAAAGAAAGAAAAAAGATTAGTAAGAAAGAAAGAAAAAAAGATTAGTAAGAAAGAAAGAAAGATAGATTAGTAAGAAAGAAAGAAAGAAAAAAAGATTAGCAAGAAAGAAAGAAAGAAAGATAGATTAGTTAGAAAGAAAGAAAAAAAAGATTAGTAAGAAAGAAAGAAAGAAAGAAAAAAAGATTAGTAAGAAAGAAAGATAGATTAGTTAGAAAGAAAGAAAAAAAAGATTAGTAAGAAAGAAAGAAAAAAAGATTAGTAAGAAAGAAAGATAGATTAGTTAGAAAGAAAGAAAAAAGATTAGTAAGAAAGAAAGAAAAAAAGATTAGTAAGAAAGAAAGAAAGATAGATTAGTTAGAAAGAAAGAAAGAAAAAAAGATTAGCAAGAAAGAAAGAAAGAAAGATAGATTAGTTAGAAAGAAAGAAAAAAAAGATTAGTAAGAAAGAAAGAAAGAAAGAAAAAAAGATTAGTAAGAAAGAAAGAAAAAAAGATTAGTAAGAAAGAAAGATAGATTAGTAAGAAAGAAAGAAAGAAAAAAAGATTAGCAAGAAAGAAAGAAAGATAGATTAGTTAGAAAGAAAGAAAAAAAAGATTAGTAAGAAAGAAAGAAAGAAAAAAAGATTAGTAAGAAAGAAAGATAGATTAGTTAAAAAGAAAGAAAGAAAAAAGATTAGTAAGAAAGAAAGAAAAAAGATTAGCAAGAAAGAAAGAAAGAAAGATAGATTAGTTAGAAAGAAAGAAAAAAAAGATTAGTAAGAAAGAAAGAAAGAAAGAAAAAAAGATTAGTAAGAAAGAAAGATAGATTAGTTAGAAAGAAAGAAAAAAGATTAGTAAGAAAGAAAGAAAAAAAGATTAGTAAGAAAGAAAGAAAGATAGATTAGTAAGAAAGAAAGAAAAAAAGATTAGTAAGAAAGAAAGAAGGATAGATTAGTAAGAAAGAAAGAAAGAAAAAAGATTAGCAAGAAAGAAAGAAAGAAAGATAGATTAGTTAGAAAGAAAGAAAAAAAAGATTAGTTAGAAAGAAAGAAAGAAAGAAAAAAAGATTAGTAAGAAAGAAAGAAAGAAAGAAAAAAAGATTAGTAAGAAAGAAAGATAGATTAGTTAGAAAGAAAGAAAAAAGATTAGTAAGAAAGAAAGAAAAAAAGATTAGTAAGAAAGAAAGATAGATTAGTAAGAAAGAAAGAAAAAAGATTAGAAAGAAAGAAAGATAGATTAGTAAGAAAGAAAGAAAGAAAAAAAGATTAGCAAGAAAGAAAGAAAGATAGATTAGTTAGAAAGAAAGAAAAAAAAGATTAGTAAGAAAGAAAGAAAGATAGATTAGTAAGAAAGAAAGATAGATTAGTTAGAAAGAAAGAAAGAAAAAAGATTAGTAAGAAAGAAAGAAAAAAAGATTAGTAAGAAAGAAAGAAAGAAAACAAGATTAGTAAGAAAGAAAGAAAGATAGATTAGTTAGAAAGAAAGAAAGAAAAAAAGATTAGTAAGAAAGAAAGATAGATTAGTAAGAAAGAAAGATAGAAAAAAAGATTAGTAAGAAAGAAAGAAAGATAGATTAGTAAGACAGAAAGAAAGAAAAAAAGATTAGTAAGAATGAAAGAAAGATAGATTAGTAAGAAAGAAAGAAAGATAGATTAGTAAGAAAGAAAGAAAGAAAAAAAGATTAGTAAGAATGAAAGAAAGATAGATTAGTAAGAAAGAAAGAAAGATAGATTAGTAAGAAAGAAAGAAAGAAAAAGATTAGTAAGAAAGAAAGAAAGATAGATTAGTAAGAAAGAAAGAAAGAAAAAAGATTAGCAAGAAAGAAAGAAAGAAAGATAGATTAGTTAGAAAGAAAGATAGATAGATTAGTTAGAAAGAAAGATAGATTAGTTAGAATGAAAGAAAGATAGAGTAGTTAGAAAGAAAGAAAGATAGATTAGTTAGAAAGAAAGAGATTAGTTAGAAAGAAAGAAAGAGATTAGTTAGAAAGAAAGAGATTAGTTAGAAAGAAAGATAGATAGATTAGTTAGAAAGAAAGAGATTAGTTAGAAAGAAAGATAGATAGATTATTTAGAAAGAAACATAGATAGATTAGTTAGAAAGAAAGATAGATTAGTTAGAAAGAAACATAGATAGATTAGTTAGAAAGAAATAAAGAAATAAAGATAGATTAGTTTGAAAGAAATAAAGAAAGATAGATTAGTTAGAAAGAAAAAAAGATAGATTAGTTAGAAAGAAATAAAGAAATAAAGATAGATTAGTTAGAAAGAAAGAAAGATAGATTAGTTAGAAAGAAAGAAAGATAGATTAGTTAGAAAGAAAAAAGATAGATTAGTTTGAAAGAAATAAAGAAAGATAGATTAGTTAGAAAGAAAGATAGATAGATTAGTTAGAAAGAAAGAGATTAGTTAGAAAGAAACATAGATAGATTAGTTAGAAAGAAAGAAAGATAGATTAGTTAGAAGGAAATATTAGTTAGAAAGAAAGAAAGATAGATTAGTTAGAAAGAAAGAAAGATAGATTAGTTTGAAAGAAATAAAGAAAGATAGATTAGTTAGAAAGAAAGAAAGAAAGAAAGAAAGATAGATAGATAGATAGATAGATAGATAGATAGATAGATAGATAGATAGATAGATAGATAGATAGATAAGAAAGAAAGATAGATTAGTTAGAAATAAAGATATATAGATAGATTAGTTAGAAAGAAAGAAAGATAGATAGATAGATAGATAGATAGATAGATAGATAGATAGATAGATAGATAGATAGATAGATAGATAGATAGATAGATAGATAGATAGATAAGAAAGAAAGATAGATTAGTTAGAAAGAAAGATAGATTAGTTAGAAAGAAAGAAAGATAGATTAGTTAGAAAGAAAGAAAGATAGATTAGTTAGAAAGAAAGAAAGATAGATTAGTTAGAAAGAAAAAAAGATAGATTAGTTAGAAAGAAAGAGATTAGTTAGAAAGAAAGAAAGAGATTAGTTAGAAAGAAAGAGATTAGTTAGAAAGAAAGATAGATAGATTAGTTAGAAAGAAAGATAGATAGATTAGTTAGAAAGAAACATAGATAGATTAGTTAGAAAGAAAGAAAGATAGATTAGTTAGAAGGAAATATTAGTTAGAAAGAAAGATTAGTTAGAAAGAAAGAAAGATAGATTAGTTTAGAAATAAAGAGATTAGTTAGAAAGAAAGAAAGATAGATTAGTTAGAAAGGAAGAAAGATAGATTAGTTAGAAAGGAAGAAAGATCAGATAGATAGATAGATAGATAGATAGATAGATAGATAGATAGATAGATAAGTTAGAAAGAGATAGATAGATAGATAGATAGATAGATAGATAGATAGATAGATAGATAGATAGATAGATAGAGTTCATAAGTACATATAGAATGGGAGTTTAATTGAGTCCAAGGCTTTAGGGAATTTAGATTTGAGTTTATTTGGTGTAGACTACTGGGCCACCGTAGTCTTGGCTCATTTTGAACTGTTACAATGAAAGTCAATGGGATTTTTATGATTTTTAATATTAATTTTTAAGAAATCTGAAAGTCAAATCAGTCTGAAAAGATATAGCACACTAAGTCAGAACAGTTTGAAGGTCTGACCCGAGTTTGGAGTTTGTAGAGTTAAAGCTCTAGGACGAGTTAGAGTTTAAATTTTAGAGTCAGAAGAATAATAATAATAATAATAAGTTTAAATAGGATTTCAGTAAGTTGGCTTTCTCAAGCCAACTTAATTAGTGTTAGATTAGCTCTCTCTCTCACAGTGTAATTTAAGACCAAAAGAACACACACCGCTATTATACTCGCGGCCATGTGTATAGAGTTTGTGTAGTTGGACAGAACTAACTCAACTAGAGACTTACAGAGAGTTAGACAGATGTTGAGCTGTAATAGCTAAAGCTCACATTAACCTTTACAACCTCAACCCTCGCGGCGAGATTACAGACGCTCACTCAATCACAAACACTACTTTAAGGAACTCTCTCTCTCTCACACACACACACACGCACACACGCACGCACGCACGCACACACACACACACACAAACAAAAAAACACGCACGCACGCACACAATGTGACACATTTAGAGAGAAATATATGACAATGTTCATAAATGTTTCTTGAGCATCAAATCATCATATTGTGCTTCTATAAAAGGAGACATTTTAATTAAAATTTAAAATTAATTAAAAAAATATATAATTAACAAAAAGAAAACCCTTAAATGATCCGACGATACGTATGAAGCGCCTGGCGAACCCTTTACGGCTCTTTGTAGAATATTTTCTTCTAAGAATGCGTTGGCATGGTTTAAATCATATTTGTCTGAAAGAACTATCTCAGTTCGCCTTGGAGAATTTGCCTCCTCAACGGCTTCTTTTACGTGTGGGGTCCCCCAGGGCTCCATTTTGGGGCCTATTTTGTTCGCCTTGTATTTGCTCCCTCTGGGAAATATTTTCAGCAAGTTTGGTATCTCTTTCCATTGTTATGCAGATGACACGCAAATCTATCTGCCTTTGAAAAGGAGAGACACTCCTACGTTAGCGCCTCTATTACAGTGTCTTGAGGAAATTAAGGCCTGGATGGCACTGAATTTCCTAAGTTTAAATGAAAGTAAAACTGAAGTCATGCTGTTCACGCCGGGTGGCACTTATGAATCCTTACAGGTGGATCTTGGGGAATTGAATCCACTAGTGAAACCATGTATTAAGAATTTAGGTGTGATTATGGACTGTGATTTTAAATTGGATAAACAGATTAACCTAGTAGTTAAGTCTAGTTTTTTCCAATTGAGACAACTCACCAAGGTAAAATTTTTCCTGTCTTTTATAGACTTTCAAAGACTGCTTCATATTTTTATCTCATCACGTCTGGACTATTGTAATGGCCTCTATGTAGGCATTAGTCAGGCCTCTCTTTCCAGACTGCAGAGGGTCCAGAATGCAGCAGCTCGCCTGTTGACGGGTACACGAAAGCGGGAACACATTACCCCTGTTCTCTCCTCTCTTCACTGGTTGCCTGTCCATTTTAGGATTAATTTTAAGATTTTGATGTTTGTTTTCAAATCTCTTAATGGTCTTGCACCGAAGTATCTGTCTGAACTGATCAAGCATTATGCCCCGCCAAGAGCGCTTAGGTCTGCTGACCATTTGCTTTTGGTTGTCCCTCGGGTTAAGCTGAAGAGCAGGGGCGAAAGAGCATTTGCTGTAGCTGGACCAAAGCTTTGGAACAATCTGCCCTTGTACATCAGACAGGCTCAGACACTTGTTGCTTTTAAATCTAGTCTTAAAACCTATTATTACAGTTTGGCATTTGACGCTATATGTGAGAGTTGTTTTATTGCTTTTGTGTTATTGTTTTTAATTTTTGTGTCATTGATTGTTTGTAGCAGTGATATAGGATGTAAGTGTACAGCACTTTGTCAAACACTTGCTGTTTTAAAAGTGCTTTATAAATAAACTTTGATTTGATTTGATTTGATAAGAATGATTAATTGTTTAAAGTCTCCCTGTGGTGTAAATCCAGCTTTTGATGTTGTTTATGTGTCTATGTGGTGTTTTTAATACGCTTTAAGACACACCATGTGTAAGTTCATAAGTCGACAGCATTGCTGAGTATTTCCTCCTTAAAACTGCAGTGAACCAAAGACAGTCTCAAAAACACGGTGTGAAATCGCTGGTGTTTCTGACGTCACAAACGACCTTGTAACCAATCAGATCAACGTGTGATTGTGAGTGAGTGGAGGCGGGGCTCATTTGCATATTCATAGAACCGCGCATACTAAATGAAGCAAGGGTGTCGAATTACATTCAAGATATTTTAAGACATGAAGATTTTTGGATCATGAAGGAAAATGTTTTAAATGTGTCATTTTGGTGATCAAAGATGAGTTTAAGGAATAAAATGATTGACTAAAGGGGAACTTTCTAAAGCTTTTAAAGTGCATTTGGAGTCTGTCCCAATCCAAGACGCAGTATGAACATTATGTTTCTAAGCGTTTCCTTTAGAGTTATAATGGAAGAAAGTAAGTCATGTGAGTTTGTAATAACATCATTTTGAGTGAATTAAGCCTTTAATATGGAGCCTCGGACAGCGTCCAATCAATCGCCACAGACAGCAAACGGACTGTGATCGTTTCACTAAATTATCTATATTTATCGCCACAGTTTGAAGGCTACAGTTAATACACGCAATGTAAATCTAAACCAACCATCTTCCAAACAATTTAAGGCATTGCCCGGGTGCCATGGCACAGTCAGACAGTTTATCAGCGGCAGTAAATCATTACATTTTGAGATCTGGCATATTCCCAGCTGGAGTTGTTTTGTATTACAAATCTCTGAGATATTTGGTGTATATCTGGGTCCCGCGCTGCAGAGGTTCAGAAAGGCTTGATATTTCAATTCCAATAAAACGAGCTCTCGATATAATGTGTGATTGTGGATACCGTTGATTGTTATGTTAGTCACCTACTAATTTCTGTGTCAGATGTGGTTTGAAACTTTAGACAGAAATCTAAAACACAATATGGTTGTTTAAAAGCAATGCACACTGAGGGTTCATGAGTGGCAACATATTTAAGTAGAGGTAAGTAAAGAGGTAAATGTATATGTTAATTGGTTGCACAGAAACACAATATCAAAACAAAATCAACATCGGTCACAGCAGCCATCGTAATCTAAACATATGACTTGAAATAATGGGAAAAAGAAAAGGAAAAAAGTATTTTACAGAAACAAAATGAGGTTTAGGAAAACATGACTACGTGCCTCAGTGTCTTAATACACATCTAGTACAACATTATTATATGTATTGTGCACGCCAAAATGACATAATAAAGTAAAAAGTAAAAACTGTCTCGCACTAGTGATCATTGAAACTAAGTTCATCAATGCTAATGCATTCAAATAAATCATAAATATATTCATATATTAGCATGAATATATTAAAGATTGCTTACCAAACAGCATGAAAAACAATGATGCCAGGAGGACGAGAACTGGATCTGCACAGTCTCTGCCAAATAACGTTTCGTAGGGAGGATCGATCTCCTAGACTCAACTTTGAACATTAAAGCAACTCATAAATCCATAATATCTTAATCATTGATCACCTTTTGGAGAGCACGAGCGCTCTTTTCTTTCAGCTCATTCATTTTTATCTGTCCAAAGCCACTGTAACTGAGACTGATCTATAAATACCCCACGAGAGCCCATCTGATGAGAACGCTGATGTGTTGCACCAAACCCAATAAAGCACAGGCAGAAAGGAATTAATATTCGCTATCCCGTCTGGAAAACATGAAGTTAGGTGCGGGACAGAAGGAAGATGGAGAGGCTGTTTGCTTTGACTCGGTGAGAGACGAGAAGACGCTTCCAAGAGAAATGTTTGCTTTGTCTTTTAGACTTTGGTAGCGTGAGGGGGAAAAGTGCTTGTTATTATTATCAATACTCTGTAAATTGATTTTTTTTAGTGTCCGTCTAGACAAGCTGTAGAAAGATTATTTGGTCTTTGAACTGGTTCGACTCAATATAATATAAGTACTGCACAGAGACAAAAACAAGGGTGTTTCATCAACGACAGGCGTTTTTATGCCCCAGGGCTTCGGGTTTATTGTTATCTTATTTATTGGTAACAGAAAGAACACTATAACTATCTTGGAAACTTTTACTATGCCAACGTTTTCATTCTTTTTAAATGCATTTTATATAGAGTTTAGATTTTTACTATTTTACCCAGACCTAGACTTTCATTCTTGAATTATGAAAATTCATCATACTGTATGAAATCAAATGTGTTGATATGATAATATAAACCTGCATTATCTATTTATTATATATATGTATTATATATATGTGTGTGTGTACTGTATATAATACAGATAAATTCAATATATACTAGTACATACTATACATAATTGTAATGAATAACTTATTGTGATTATATATATATTATGAATGTACTGTATATGCATTATTAGATATTATTTGGAGAAACTAGTGACTGTAAGAAATGTTTGAGTCCACAGGGTAAGAATAGTTGAAGAAACACCCTCAAAGTTTAGCTTGTCAGTTTGCAGATAAACATACAATAAAGCAGATATCATATAGCATAAACTCATATTTATGTTCCCTCTGCATTTCTCATGTGAAATCACATTGACAGTGGAGAATGAGATTGTGTATGAATGTATATTTGCTCAAATCCTCAAATTACACTCCACTCATATCTCTTTTGCCCGAGTTGGTTTTTCAAATTACTGTGATTTCCTTGAGTTACCCTGATTAATTATGTGTATCTGGATATATGGGAGAGGAAATGTCAGCATTTACCCGACCCTAGAAAAAAAACGAAGGAAACAACAAACAAACTGCACTGGAAACCAGTGATTTGCCCCGTACCAGCAGACCTCAGGTTTCCCAAAATGAGAAGTGATCATGGGAACTTTTCTGCCCTGGTGGATCACAGGAGGAATGTGACTTTCAATGGCCTGGTAATCCCCTTGGAAGCATTCGACCCGGTTCGGAATCACACAGGGACATTGAGGAACATTATCTCAAAAATGTTTGGAGAGAGGTGTCTATTCCAGATTCTATTTTGGGGAGAACCTTCCCAAAGAATAATTTCCTTTCAAGGATATCTATGCCTATGTACAATTCAGAGTGTGTGTGTGTTTGACAAAGCCCTCATACATAACCCGACGAGGCTATCAGGTCAATATTAAAGAGGACTTTACTGTGCACTTCTACAAAGTCTTGATGTTGTTTTCAGGCTCTACTAGAACAGGTTTTCCTGCTGTAATGTTGATTATTCTCCTCATATTCTCCATTGTTGCGGCTCCTCTCTTCCCAGTCTGTCAGTAACGCTCTGTTTACTTCCTGTCTCTATGAAGCCCCTCCTTCTGAAAAGCACACTGTGCTCTGATTGGTCGGCTGGATCAGTGTGTTGTGATTGGTCGAGCGCTTCGAGTGTGTTTGTGAAATGTCCCGCCCCTTACCATAACCGCCAGTTTAACACACTACTAACTAACTCAACCAGGCCCCGCCCCTTTATTCTGCGTATGAATTATTATAATGAGGAATATTGTGACGTGTTCGTTCCCGGAAGAAACGGAGGCGTTTCAGGGAGTTCAGAAATTGAAAATAATTTTAAAAATACGCCAGCCGTGTGAAAAAACGCTTTGGTGGACACACGGCCTAAGAGGCTTACCTCGCTTATTAATACGCCCCTGCTGGATATAGAGAACAACTCCCTGTGGAGCGACTTTGTGTAACTTTGCAGACCATTTTCATGCTCAAACAGCAACATTGTAAAACATCATAATAGGTTCTCTTTATGTCGATGATGTAATTTAACCATATGAAGGAATTACAACTGCAAGCTCTCGTCCAGCACGTATAGATGCTTCTCGGCCAGAACAACAGTCTCTCACATCGAAAGTTGGCCATGGCGCACTGATTGCCTCATTTCCAACAGTGGGCAAGGATGAAGCATCATGGTGCCTCTGTCCTGATCCTTTATATAAAGACATCAACAGAACCGTCCCAGAGGGGAAACAGACAGCGAGTGCAGAACTCAAAACAGAAAGCTAACAGTGTTTTTGGGTACAAATTGGATGAAGGCATTTTATCTGCCCTGTTGAGCTTGGCATGATGTATCTGCCCATATAACAGATGTGTTTGCTTTGGAAATACTGAATGAATGTGATCACTGCAATTTGTCACATGGTAAACTAGAAAATTTACAGCATTTTAACACAATGTACTGCCAGTTCTGTGAGGCATCTTATGACAGCCAAGGTATTAAGGCAAATGTGAAAGAAGACATGCTGAACTTGGTTGTCGGTTTGTAATTCCAAACATAATAAGTAAGCTAATCACAAGAAAACACATTCTGCTGTCTCAGATATATCCCAGCAGATCACACGGAGACAAGATGGGGGATTCTATGTTTAGCAGAAAGGATCAGTCTGAAGACTGTAAAAAACAAAGTAAAATAAATAAATAGTATTATAGTTTTTAATTAACTTTATTTATTTTACTTTAAGTTATTTGATTACATTAATATATTCATTTTATATAAAAAAATATTTATTTAGATTTTTTAAAAATGTTTAATTGCCCCCAAATATATGTATAACTTGGCTATATATATATATATATATACATTATGTTTTTTATATTTTAAAGCTCTAAAAAAAAATAATAATAATAAAAAAAATATTAAAAAAAAAATAAAATAAAAAAATATATATATATATATATACACACAACGTCTAGTGATGCATAGGCCTATAAAACCTGTTGTTAAATATTCAATTTCCCCTTCTTTCCCCCTGGATTTTCTCTTTTTGGCATAAAACAATGACATAGCAATGGTCTGATAACTCCTTTATGAGTTTTATCTATAAAAGTGCATAGAACTGTGCATGCATTTATAGAGAAATGCATCAAAAAAGAGAAACCAGGCCAGAGATGACAGGCTCTTACGGACGGCCCGGCACAAACGGGGACTAGCTGCCTCACTCGTGGCATTGTGTCGTCACACTATTCAACGCTGTATTATTCAGAGGCCTCTTTAGTGTCTGTGCAAGCTGTTTTGTGGCCGAGCCGAGGGAGGGAAGAGGGGAGAAGAAAGGATACAAAAATAGAGTGACGGGAGGAAAGTGTGAGGGAGTAAGAGAAAGACTTTTGCATTGGTAGACAAGACTATAAATAAGTCGTATAAGAGAAAGCGATTAAAACCAGATCTATCCACGCAAGCCTCATGCTTTTAAACAGCTATTAGTGTGTCTCTGTGTATGTTGCTTGATGAGATGAGCACAGGAACAGATCTGTAAATGACATGCCTGTGTCAAAACGCTGATACACAGAAAATCAGTCTTATAGACACAAGCCAGAGATCCATTCACACACACACACACACACACACACACACACACACACACACACACACACACACACACACACACACACACACACACACACACACTTCACTCAGTAACGCATTCTCCTCATGCATTCTCTCAGCATTTTAAGAGGAGTGCAGAACAAGATGGCTTCCTGCCAATGTCTGATGGTTGACATCTACGCTTTTAATATTCTTTTATCTCGACTGACTTTTAGTTTTGTTGAATTATTGACCTCATGAAATGGCCTGACTAGCACAGTTTTCTCTTGACATTTCCTGTTGACATATTTCAAGGTTGTCCATCTTTTTTAAATACCCAACAGGCTTTACACTAGGGCTGGGCAATATGGCAAAAAAATATTTCTTTCCATATCATTTGTTACTGATATTTATCACAATATTCATTTACAATGACCAGGGAAAGAAATGTGGAAGGAAACCTTGAGACCACTGTGCATGGTGATACTTGTGATACAAACGATGCAAATGCTGTTAAAGCTGTTCAAAAGTTGACTTACATCTTACCAAGATGTGATTTTACAGATAGTTTGAATAATTAGACAGTTGTCAACACTGTTTGGCTTTCAGACAGTTTCAGGCAAGAGCAATACTTTGAAGACCGTCCCATTTGACAACACTCGGTTCCACCTTCACGGACTTCAAAGGATACAGCCTCTGAATGGAAACCAGCTAATATCTATTTAATCCCAAAAGGCGATTAAAATGCACTGTGAACTTCTGAGTCAAGACCTTACCTGTGCGTGCAGTTAGTGCTTTAAAGTGCCTCCATCACAAGGGTAATTGAACGTCAATTACACAGAGTTACAACTTCTTGAGGCCATAGTTTTTTTCCACCTCTGACGGTATAATGTGGAACGATCTTTGACCCGCAACTATTAACCACTGGTTCAGGTTGCTTTCAGATTTATGAGAGTGAGGGAGGAGGTGAGTGGCTTTCTGACAGGCCATCCTGACAGACACATGGTTGGTACGAGGTGGAATGTGAGAAGCTGGACGAGGCCCAGACGAGACCCAGACACAGGGCCCAGACATGATGCCCAGACGAGACCCAGACACAGGGCCCAGACATGATGCCCAGAAGAGACCCAGACACAGGGCCCAGACATGATGCCCAGACGAGACCCAGCCACGAGACCCAGACATGATGCCCAGACGAGACCCAGACATGATGCCCAGACGAGACCCAGACACAGGGCCCAGACATGATGCCCAGACGAGACCCAGACATGATGCCCAGACGAGACCCAGACATGATGCCCAGACGAGACCCAGCCACGAGACCCAGACATGATGCCCAGACGAGACCCAGCCACGAGACCCAGACATGATGCCCAGACGAGACCCAGACACAGGGCCCAGACATGATGCCCAGACGAGACCCAGACATGATGCCCAGACGAGACCCAGACATGATGCCCAGACGAGACCCAGCCACGAGACCCAGACATGATGCCCAGACGAGACCCAGCCACGATGCCCAGACGAGACCCAGCCACGAGACCCAGACATGATGCCCAGACGAGACCCAGCCACGAGACCCAGACATGATGCCCAGACGAGACCCAGACACAGGGCCCAGACATGATGCCCAGACGAGACCCAGACATGATGCCCAGACGAGACCCAGACATGATGCCCAGACGAGACCCAGCCACGAGACCCAGACATGATGCCCAGACGAGACCCAGCCACGAGACCCAGACATGATGCCCAGACGAGACCCAGCCACGAGACCCAGACATGATGCCCAGACACGAGGCCCAGCCACGAGGCCCAGACACGAGGCCCAGACACGACACAAGGCCCAGACACGAGGCCCAGACACGACACAAGGCCCAGACACGAGGCCCAGACACGAGGCCCAGACACGACACGAGGCCCAGACACGAGGCCCAGACACGACACGAGACCCAGACGAGACCCAGACGAGACCCAGCCACGAGACCCAGACACGAGGCCCAGACGAGGCCCAGACACGAGGCCCAGACGAGACCCAGCCACGAGACCCAGACACGAGGCCCAGACACGAGACCCAGACATGAGGCCCAGACACGACACAAGGCCCAGACACGAGGCCCAGACACGACACGAGGCCCAGACACGAGGCCCAGACACGACACGAGGCCTAGACACGACACGAGGCCCAGACACGACACGAGACCCAGACGAGACCCAGACGAGACCCAGCCACGAGACCCAGCCACGAGACCCAGACACGAGGCCCAGACGAGACCCAGCCACGAGACCCAGACACGAGACCCAGACACGAGGTCCAGACACGAGGCCCAGACACGAGGCCCAGACGAGACCCAGCCACGAGACCCAGACGAGGCCCAGACACGAGACCCAGACACGACACGAGACCCAGACGAGACCCAGACACGAGGCCCAGACGAGGCCCAGACACGAGGCCCAGACGAGACCCAGCCACGAGACCCAGACGAGGCCCAGACACGAGGCCCAGACACGACACAAGGCCCAGACACGAGGCCCAGACACGACACGAGGCCCAGACACGAGGCCCAGACACGACACGAGGCCTAGACACGACACGAGGCCCAGACACGACACGAGACCCAGACGAGACCCAGACGAGACCCAGACGAGACCCAGCCACGAGACCCAGACACGAGGCCCATACGAGACCCAGACACGAGGCCCAGACGAGGCCCAGACACGAGGCCCAGACGAGACCCAGCCACGAGACCCAGACGAGGCCCAGACACGAGGCCCAGACACGAGGCCCAGACACGACACAAGGCCCAGACACGAGGCCCAGACACGACACGAGGCCCAGACACGAGGCCCAGACACGACACGAGGCCTAGACACGACACGAGGCCCAGACACGACACGAGACCCAGACGAGACCCAGACGAGACCCAGCCACGAGACCCAGACACGAGGCCCATACGAGACCCAGCCACGAGGCCCAGACGAGACCCAGCCACGAGACCCAGCCACGAGACCCAGACACGAGGCCCAGACGAGGCCCAGACACGAGGCCCAGACGAGACCCAGCCACGAGACCCAGACGAGGCCCAGACACGAGGCCCAGACACGAGACCCAGACACGAGGCCCAGACACGACACGAGGCCCAGACACGACACGAGGCCCAGACACGACACGAGGCCCAGACACGACACGAGGCCCAGACACGAGGCCCAGACACGACACGAGGCCCAGACACGACACGAGGCCCAGACACGAGGCCCAGACACGACACGAGGCCCAGACACGACACGAGGCCCAGACACGAGGCCCAGACACGACACGAGGCCCAGACACGACACGAGGCCCAGACACGAGGCCCAGACACGACACGAGGCCCAGACGGGGCCCAGACATGATGCTGGCCATGGTTCAGACGAGACCTCGAGGGGCTGAGGGTGTCACATCGTTTGTGGCTGAAAACCACTAAACCACAACGCAGACATAATATCCAACCACATGCTGCTTAGGTATGAAGCAACCGTTTGTTTCTTGTGGGGTTAAAAACAGTTATTGAAAATCAGGACATGATGATAACATACAAAACATCTGCAAACATGCTGCTACTCTGCAAAGAATTTTTTAAAGGATTAGTTCAATCCCAAAATGTTATCTGTTAATCACCTACATGTCGTTCCAAACTCCTGTGAAACACAAAAAGAGAAATTTAAAGAATTCTGCTGGTCTCTTTTTTCCATGCAAACAAACTGAATGGGAACTGAAGCTTCAAAAAGGCCTGTCAACGTATTAAGCAAGAAAAACATGGTCAGGAAACGACTGAAATTTAAGTTTATATATAACTCATTTACACGTTCATCACAAGGTAGAGATGTCTAATTCCTGAACTGATTATTTTTGAGTCAGATCTTTTCAATGGTTGATTCAGTTCACAAAACCAATCTGAATGATTCATTTATGAACATTTTGTAACTTTTTTTAGTTCAAATTTATGAGTGCAGCTCTGAATAAATGATTCAGTCATGTTAGCAGCTCACTGGATGGCAAGTTTATTGGCAAATAGCTTAAATCGCAGTCTGTTTCTAACACAGTAATTTGCTATGACTTCAGAATAATCCAAACAAGTCGCATGGACCACAAATACGGTTTCAAAGTTTATTTTCCCATGGGCATGAAAAAAAAACAAAAAGCTAATAGTTCAGTTCTCCTTTTGTGTTTCTCAGAAGAAAGCCATACAGGTTTAGAATGTAAAAAAAAAAATATGATCAATAAGTCATGTGTGTTTATGTTTTTAATAATGTAAAGAATTTCAACTTAAGTTCACAAAATTGTATGCAAGATTTTTTTTTCAAATGACTTGAACAGAAAATTTGATTAAACTAAATGTAAGGCACCATCTGAACAGAACAGGATTGTTTTTTTTGTTTTATTTGTTGAAGTGTCTCGAGGTTTGAAAACAACTATCAACTATCTGCCAGTTTAAGACTAGTTGAAGACCTCGGCTAAGCTTACAGACCAATATATTGTTTTAATGGAGATCATAATGCAAGATTGGCATCAAGATTGGAGATCATTAAAACATATCAGTGAAAAAAAACCCTGATAAAACAATCTAGCCCTCGAGTTCTGGCAGCGACAAGCAAGACCTGTGGCTCGGATACAGCACAAGTGTTACAAAAACCTTCATGTGAGAATGATAAGAGAAAATATAACTCATCCAAATACTCTGCTTCACACACACACACACACACACACACATTTTTGATGTCGACTCTGTCCTCTGTGGTTTCCCACAGGGAGGGTAACATTATTGCTCATTACTTATCTGCCTCTCTTTATTCAACAATTTTGCGGTTCGGCCCAAGAGTCATCCATAGCACTCTTTCACCCACACATTTAATGCTTTGATTTGATTTCATGGAAAAGCTGATGTATTTAAACACTATTAAAGCTGAAATATTGGCTAACAGGGACCAGAGAAGACTTTTCTCTTGGGTTTATTAGCGTCAGAAGGTTCTGATTATAACGAATGAGTGGATAAAATAGGAAAGGAAATATAGATGTACTTTGTATCAATGTGTATTTAAGATATTATGCTACATTTAGAACATTTTCAATTATTCAAACTGTTGAGTTGCATTTCTAAAATTAATAATTCCAAACATAACTGGAATATGGAAAAACATCTCATGATTTCTGAAATCACACACTTGCATTATAAAATGTTATTACATTTGATGTAAAATACTGAAAAGACCCAAGGTTAATCATACAAAGTTAAAAAGAAGAAAATCTCAGGTTTTAATAAAATTTTTTAAAAATTAAAGTGATATTTTTAATGCCAACAGTAACAGCGTTTTCCAAAGATAATACTCCAGGGCAACACAAATGCCAAAAGATACAACGAAATATTCTCATTTTTATTCAGCACACATTAACTTTTAGCCTGAGGAATTTTCCCCCCAAAAGCCCAAAACACCGAACGTAAATAAAATGACAATTAAATTCACATTAATCCTAAAGCGAGCTTCACCAGAAGACGATTTATTACAGTCACAGACTGAAATCTGAGCGCATAAATGCATTAAGCTGCCTACAGTGAGGCGGGAGAGAGTTTACAAAATTAGGAAGACGTTAAGTGGCGTATTGGTTTGAGTTTCGGGGTGTAGATTTCAGGAGGTTTCTCTGCCCTTTATCAAACAGACATGGCAGAGTGAGCTTAATGACCCAGATGAAATACAGTTTGGGGAAAATTGCTTCAAAAATAACATGGATAATCAAGACAGACTAAATTATTTTTTACTGAAAAAAATATTTGTTTAAAAAAAAAGGTGACGGCATGTATTGGTATTTATTCACCCATATTAGGGTGTTCACTTATAGCTTCACATCTCACAGGTATTAAAGAGGACTTTAGTGTGTAATTTTGCTGTTTGAGCATGAAAAAGGTCTGCAAAGATCCAAGATTATTCTCTATATCAGTGTCAGTGTTTCTGAACTCCTGAAACGCCTCCATTGTAGTCTTGAGTTTCTTCCGGGAACGAACACGTCACAATATTCCTCATTATAATAATTCATACGCAGAATAAAGGGGCGGGGCCTGGTTGAGTTAGTTAGTAGTGTGTTAAACTGGCGGTTATGGTAAGGGGCGGGACATTTCACAAACACACTCGAAGCGCTCGACCAATCACAGCACACTGATCCAGCCGACCAATCAGAGCACAGTGTGCTTTTCAGAAGGAGGGGCTTCATAGAGACAGGAAGTAAACAGAGCGTTACTGACAGACTGGGAAGAGAGGAGCCGCAACAATGGAGAATATGAGGAAAATAATCAACATTACAGCAGGAAAACCTGTTCTAGTAGAGCCTGAAAACAACATCAAGACTTTGAAAAAGTCCAGAATAGGTCTTCTTTAAAATCGAAGCAGTGACGTCTCTCTGTGGTGCTCAGATAAATGTGGCACTGTTGCGTGTAAAAGCTATGAAACAGGAAGGAAGAGCTTTTAAATGAACGTTCATCCAGCTTGTTGCTTTTGGCTGCTTCTTTTAGCAAAACAAACTCTGATACAAAGGAAGTCCCCCTCAAAATAGCTCAGCCCTGCTTGGGCTTCATGGACGCGCTGTGTGGCCGACCGAGGGTTCAGTCTTCATGAACACCATCAGTGACGGAAACCTCTCGAGCGTCGGGATTAACCTCTCCGTTTCACTCTAGCCGAGGGGCGAGCAAAACAATGGTGAATTTCACAGGGCCAGGGTTCGAATGTGTGCGTTTAAATCTGAAGTGCTGCTTGGCAAGACGCACGATCCTCAGAAACATGAGCTCGGAAAAAGTTCTCTTTGAACACGGAGTGTGAAGATCCATCACTTCCCGTCCCGACGACTCACACATGTGACATGGCAGAAGCTTGAGCTTTTCCCAAAATGGACCTCGAGCCCTACTGACAGACTGGAATCCTTTAAATAGGCCATTTATGCCCTTTTCAAAGTCTACTAGAACAGGTTTTCCTGCTGTAATGTTGATTATTTTCCTCATATTCTCCATTGTTGCGGCTCCTCTCTTCCCAGTCTGTCAGTAACGCTCTGTTTACTTCCTGTCTCTATGAAGCCCCTCCTCCTGAAAAGCACACTGTGCTCTGATTGGTCGGCTGGATCACTGTGTTGTTATTCGTCGAGCGCTTCAAATGTGTTTGTGAAATGTCCCGCCCCTTACCATAACCGCCAGTTTAACACACTACTAACTAACTCAACCAGGCCCCGCCCCTTTATTCTGCATATGAATTATTATAATGAGGAATATTGTGACGTGGAAGACTACAATGGAGGCGTTTCAGGAGTTCAGAAACACTGACGCTGATACAGTTATAAATGTCTTTACTGATCAACGTAATGCATTCTTGCTGAATACAAGTATTAATCTCTTTCAAAACAAAGTCCTTTCACTCTGATTATATGAAGAAGAACGGCCGGCAAATTGTGTTCCACAGAAGAAGGGATTGGAATGACATGAGGCTGAGAAATGATTAGCTGGATAATACCCTTCTCTCAAATTTAAAAGCATCCCTTCATTAAACAGCTGATAGTTTAAGTATGTGAGATTAGCTATAGCAACGAGAGGCTAGTTTCCTGTAACAAATGATAAAAGATCCACAACAGTCTCCATGCCTGCTTCTGGGATAATCCCTGGACAAACAGAAGCCACCTTTGACTGGACAGGAATGTTATCGGGATACGCTCTTCCCCCGTCCCAGATGAATTCCTCCGTAAACGTGTATACGGACCCCACACACCTCCACAACACCCGCTATCTGCAGTCCTTCATCAGCCGAGCTGGAGTGTGTGGAGGATCACGTCACTGATGAAGACAGACCAGCGGAGACTCTTCATCTTCTGTCTGATGAATGTGAAACACATCCTCATGTTCCTCAATCCTGCACCTCAAGCTTTTCGGAAACACTTTACAATAAGCTTTCATTTGTTAACATGTATTAATGAACTAACAATGTTACAGTATTTATTAATGTTTGTTAATAAAAGTCATCTTCATTTATATAATCCTTTTAACAATGTAGATTGTGTTAAAGCAGCTTTACAGAGATAAACATATAGTTTAAGGTAACAGAGATTGTTTTGGCTTTATAGCGATTCTTGAATAATGTTATTTCCAGCTAAAGTTAGTTTTGATTGATTCACTTATAATTTGTTATTAAATTATGTTCCGCTAAGACGACAGCGTTCTCTCTAAACAGACTTTATTAAACTGAACCTGCGGTAAACGCTGATGTTCACATGCGCATTAAGAACTGATTGTGTGCGTTTGGATACATGTGCACAGGTTTGTAATTCCCTACAAACCACTCGTCTTGCCTATAAATTTGATGCAGAATTGTATTTTATTTGATCACTTCGGGGTCGGTACGCAAACCGAATTTTCCCACAGCGCTTTATTACTATAAAAATATTTGTTCATGTTAGTTGACAGCTAAATGTTAACAAATACAACCTTTGATTTTAATAATGTATCAGTAAATGTTGCAATTAACATTAAGATGAATAAATGCTATTGTTCATTCTTAGTTCATGCAGGTACTTAAATAATGATAACTATAATGAACTTTATTGTAAAGTGTTTCAAGTTTTCCTCCTTCTACCCGTCCTGTTATATTTCACTGTGAGCTACCGAACAAGACAACTTCTCACTGCCATGATCTATTAACATCGTCTAATCGACGCTGTGTTTATTCCAGCATAAAGTACATCAGTGAGGAGGAAAAGTGGCTTTACTAATGTTAGCAGATGTGCTTATACTCCTTTCACTATATTTTATGATAAGCCAGTTACTCACTGGTGTAGAATCCAGACTGCATGAACTGCCAAACGGCTTTTTCATGAACTCTGACATACTAAAATGTTCAAGTACGTCTTTTGATAGCATGCATGTCCTGGTAAAAAGGCTTTTTATTTTTCTTGCTTTCATGCTTTTGTTTTTTAACCATTGCAGCATAATATTATTCCAGCTGAAATGCAGCCAAAGGAGATTTTGTATTCATATAAGTGTCTGGAAATACTAATCTGTAGCTGTTTTACATCCATCAGTGTAATTAAGTTGGACGGCGCTGCAAGATGAAGAAGAGAATGGAAATGCTGAGAAAAGCACGTGGGATTTGATCATTTGGAAGGAACGCTTTAGATCAATTATGATTCTGTTCATGTTGCAGCCATAACTTCTGCTTAAAAACATCATGCTAGATTATTGTTTTAAAAAGGACTGGCCCACCCAATCTATCATTACATAACATCAATTCAACAAAAATGAGCAGAGCATAAAACAGGTACACTAATATATATATATAATATACACACCCGTAATGTAATCCATCATATGTTAAAAGTGCGGTTTGTTTTCTGAAAATAACCAGATGGATTCTAATTTCAGAAAGTCACATGATCCCAATATTGATAAATATGAGTGTGTTTTAGGTGTAGTTCGTTTGTCTGATGAAACTGACAGACAACGTTAGAATAGTTTCAATGCCAAGGAACTTTTGGTTGTTTCTGTAGGCGTTTCTGCTTTAGAAGCAATTATCATTAACAATTTGTTGACTGGCCGGTCTAGTAAAACCATTATAATTGAACTATAATTATAATTATAGCGAAATAAAAATTAAATAATGTAGTCATTTAAATTATCATCAGCATTTTATCTATTATACAAGAATGTATAAAATTACTACACAAATGCATGCAGCTATCTAAACAAATTACACTATTAAAAAAAATTAAAAAAAATCTACAAGTGAGGTCCACATGTCTGAGACCACTAATTATAAAAAGGTTTTAAATTTATCGTTTTTGTTTATAATCATTTAAATATTTATTTTAATAAATGTAATATCACTTTAGTTTAGTCATTTAATA